>CM021765.1:67541179-67594606 GCA_011076525.1 Nettapus auritus
CAGGGCCTCAAAACTCATAATGGTTGTTTGGGAGGACAGCCCCCTCCCCCACAAGACCACCACTTTTTATTGCTGAGTGTGACATCATGTTATGGAATATCCCTTTGGTTGGTTTAGGTCAACTGCCCTGGCGATGTCCCCTCCCCATCACTTGCCCACCCCCAGCCTGCTGGCTCTTGGAGGCTTGGAAGGAGTCCTGATGCTGTGCCAGCACTATGCAGCAACAGACACAACACTGGAGTGATACCAGTGCTGTTCCAGCTATGAGTGCAGAGCACAGCACTGTGTGGGCTGCTGCACGGAAGGGTGACTCCATCCCAGACAGACCCAGCACAAAAAGTACTTGAAATTACTTATGCAGACATCTTCAAATAAAAAATCAACAAGTCAAATGCAATTTGGCTTGCTGGGCAAGGACAAACAACATCAGAAAAATCATTTTCTGCCAGTGAGGAGAATAAAATGGTACAAGTCATAATTCAGCCTTAAGTAAGAGAAGCAATAAGCCCTTGGAGAGAAAATGAAGACTCTGCCCAGAGAGACAAGATGGAGTCAATAGTAGAACATTGGCATCCAACAAAGAAGTCCCATCCCCAAGAGGTCACAACAAATTGAGTTCCCATCCTCATCCCCAGTGGCATCAGTGGTATTAAACATACAGTGAGATCAATGAGTATACATCTCCTGTCCACTCTCACAAGGCTCATGAGAAAGGTTAGGGATAGGCATGGGTTACTTCCCAAATTACTTTTCAGAAAGATCATTGCTGCCCTTCCTTGTCCCTGTGCATGTGCTCCTGCAAATCAGCCTGCAAGGGAATGAATGCCTGAGGTTACAACAGGCTGCTCCCCAAAATATGTATTTTTCCATAAGGCACATTCCACATCATTTTGACTGGACATATGCTGGCACATGACCAAGGAGGAAACATCTGATTCTCAGGAGAGACAGTGGCCAAAAGAAGCCTGCCGTTGTTAGAGCAATTTAACTGGCTTGCCTAAGGGTACTTGGAAAAAAGCACAGCCTGAGAAAAACAATAGGTCCATAGCTTTTCTGGGCCTTGTTCCAGGGTTTGACCAACCTCATGAATATTTTTTCTTATATCAGGTCAGAATCTCCCATGTTGCAACTTGAGCAATTTCTTTTGTCCTTCCACCGTGTACCTCTAATGGCATTGGACCTGTCTTTACTACATCTTCCTGTTAGTTGTAGACAACAATTAGATCTCCCCTTTGGCATTTCACCTTAGGGCTGAACAAACCCAGCTCTTTCTGCCTCTACTCACACATCCTGTCCACTAACCAGCCTGTGGTCTCTTTAGCGGACTTTCTCCAATATCCTGCTGCCTTTTTGTCCTGAGGGTTCCATAACTGGACACAGTGCTACAGGTAAAGTCTCATAAGTGCTGAACAGAGAAGTGTTCTTCAGTCAGCCCATCGATAAAGAACAGACTTTCCAAGTAATCTCCCTTGAAATTATTTCTACATGCCACTAAAAGCAATGAGATAATTTCTCTTTGTTTTTTACTGCTCCCACTATAGGTAGCCACACAGCCCTGAGAAGTAGGAATTAACTGTATTATAATGCAGCGGGGTAAAAAGCTAGTGAAGGATTAAAAAAGGGCTGACTAGGGACAAGAACTAAATGGAAAAAAAAAAAAAAAAAGTTAAAAAAATTGATCTTGAATAAGGATTCAATGGAAAAATAGTCTGCAGTTAACAGACTTCCCCATAGTTCCTGAATATTATTCTGCTTCTTGCATGTAGCTCAGCTCTGAATATTATTCTACTTTTTGTACACAGCTCTGAAATTCAGTGGCAGGCTATAGCCTTCTAGCTCATGGACAGCTCTCCGTATGTCAAGTTGCTATGACCTTTTGCTTTGTTAACTGAAGTGACAGATATTTGCACTGTGTAGCTAAATGATCTGCTGTTGTGCATGAAAAATATGTAGGAATTGATGTTTCAGATTTCAGAATTCTTGTTTTGTTCAGCTTGCTCTTTGAAAAACCTAGGAAAATATGATTAAATTTTCTATTTAAAGACTGATAAGTTGAAATCCAAGCACTCAGATATTTACTTTTAATTATTCACATTTTCTGATACAGCTTTTAACTCCACAATCTTACCTTAGTTATTTTCAGTTTCATTGGTTTGTTTGTAGCTTGTTTTGCATAAGAGTTCTGTTTCATTAATTTCCTTGATTCATTCCCCTAGATCAACTGGGGATATAATTTAAATTTTCTTTTTCTTTTTCCTTTTCCTTTTTTCTTTTTTTTTTTTTTTTTTTTTTTTTTTTTTTTTCTTTTTTCTTTTTTCTTTTTTTTTCAACGGGAAACATAATAAGATAAAGAAGAAAGAATTTTATTTTAAGGTGTTGTGTTGTTTTCTCTTTTGCTGTATAGAACAAGAAACAGAATGGTAAAATTTAACAGCCCTGACTTTGTTAGCGGACTATCAGCCCCAATTCACCATACCTAAATGCTCATCTTATATTTTTGGAAAAAAAAATATTTGAATGACCACTGCAAATTACCATTTCTGTCATCAATTAATTGAAACATTCTGTATGCCAAAGAAAGGCGGTTAAACCTTTAGATCTTCATGCTCTCTCTGCTTTTCATTTGGTGGATGTTTGTTCCCAGTTTCAAGAAGATGGACTGTGTTTCAGGAAATTGATTCTGTTCTCATTTAAGTCAAAGGACCTTGCTTTTGCTGCATATCCTGCTCATTCTTCAAAAAGATTTATTACAAAAGATGTCTAAATTCTAATGAGATTCCTTGAAAATTTAGATTCCCTGAAGGCAAAGTCAGTGGTGTAAGGCCTGTGAATCCCCCCCAGTGGGGCCTATGTCAGGGAGCACAGGATCACGGCCTGGCTGCAAGAGGGAACCTTCTGCTGTACTGGCTGCTGCTTTGGCTAAACCAGGAAACTCTGTATTTTGTCTGCAGATTAAAATCAAAAGCTCATAAAGACTGAAGCACCTAATCTACACAGTGTTAAAAATACACAGAAGCTTCTAGGTCATGTACCAGAGCAGAGGAGCAATAATTTCTCTCTTCACTTCTCAGCAGGGGAGGTGAGTAAAAGGAATTCATCGCTACAGTGCTCCTTGGTATTACTTACAAATATATCCATGTGGGGGCAGGGGGAAGGAAATAAAGATAAAACGCACTCTTTGTGAAGCTTAGCTGGGCAAAAACTGTCACAAGGAAACCGTGGGATACAGTCACTGGCTGGGCTGACCTCTGTGCACTGCTGTCCAGTAGGCTGGATGTTTTCACCTCGGACTACCTCTCCCACACTGTCAGCTCCTAAAAGGGGTAGAAAATGCATGAGCTCTAGCTTCACTGTCTCTTTATACTGCCATTTATCTGCTGAGAAAGCAAAAAGTGAATAGTGAGGCATAGCAGAACCTTGTGAGTTGATATTATATGGGACAGAGAGATGAATAGTTTCCACTTGCTTTTCAGGGAATGGCCAGTAGTGATCAAGGCCCAGAAGTTTTAAGGTAAAAAAATGTATTAAAAGCAATTAATCCAATTCTAGGTTGCCTTTACAAAGTGAAAAGACATGACTTTTATTTCATCTGCTTTTTGTGATTAAGGATTGGTTATGCTGTTAGTTGTTTTTGTTTAAGCAGAAAGCCACTTTCCCTTGAAATATCAATCAAGTGAGAAGTTACCTGACATAATTCTCATACTGCCTCTGGGCTAGCTTTATTGCAGCTTGACTTAAAGTAGAACTTGTGAGCCAGAAAATACAGGGAAGTATGGAGTATTCCTTAGAAATATCCAGAACATCATCTGGATTTTGTTTGTAAGTACCGTGGAGACAGAATTTTTTTCTTTTTAAAGTAACCTGATTAATTAAATTATGATTTTAAACTAAAGGCTGAAAACTTGGCACCCTTGCTTATTTTGAGATCAAAATTGGGAAGGAAGAATTCTAATCATTCTGGCAGATGACACCCCAGAATTCAATCATTTCTTATTGAATTTCTACCAATCCTCAAACTTTTTGAACTACAACCTTCCAAATGTTGTATGTTCATTTATTATGGGCAGTCACGTATCAAATAATAACAAAAATAATCGATTTCCTGTCCTTAAGTTTACCAAAGACCATCTAAAATTTATGAACATCTTTCATCACCATTTCAATTTGTGGATTCCCAAGGATTCCTATCCAGAATATTTCATCTAGCAGTACTTTCAAAGCGATGAAGGTGTCTCCACTAATCATCAGGCAGGTGACTTCACATTGTTGTGAACACTCGATAGAAGGTAGAAGCAGAGCCTTAGACATTTTTGTCCACCCAGCTCCTTTTACTGCATCCCTGTGTTGTGAATCACAATATTTTTTTCAGGTTGTTGCTTACCAGTAACAGTTAAAATTGCCATTTCACCTTGAGATCTAATTCCATGGTGTTTACAAAATATTTTAAGTGGTTAAAAAATGCAGTTATATGAATTGTTCATTTTGAGTTCACATTATGTTTATGACCAAGCAATTTTTCACTCACCTTTGGTTTTCTTGAAAATCTTACCTTTACTACATTCTTTAATGAGATATATCCAGTAATGTTTCTGTGATATATTTATCTGTTTGGAGTCTTCTTTGTAATGGTTAGTCATCAAGAATGCACTGGTTGAGAAATGTATTTTGTTTCTTTTATGTCCCTGCCTATCTTACCATAATTCGTGTGATTAGAAAGACCATTTATGCTTGAAAGAAGCTATCTCATTTTTTTCAGATGTAAATCACATTTATGTCAAACTCAGATATCTTAGAAATATTGTAATTCTCTTCCCTGTATCTTTCTGACTCACTCAGATTGTATTCTGCTAAATTTATTGCCTTCTTTAATTTCCTTATGGAGTATCATATTTATTTTATACAAGAATCTCTCTGTTTCACAAGGAAATATAGCTGGATGTTTGTATGCATTGATTCTCTCATACCATTAACCACCACCCTATAATGCATCACACTGGACTAGATGCAATTGCTCTACTGTATTCTCTCTTTTGGCTCCTTAATTAATGGGACATTATCCTAAAATTTATAATTAATTAAATTAATCACTCTGTTTTACGTCAGGAATGATCGGTCAGTTCCCTTGTATCACTAGCTAGAACCTCAAGAGACTCCTAAATTAGACAGTGTAGGAATGCATACTGCTGGATGAATTACCAAGGCTGAAGAATAACACATCTAACTCTGATTGTCCTCAGATATTATTTGTGTTTGCACAAATGTACATCAACAAACCCCAAAATGGAGCAGTTCAACATCCAGTAATCACTTTGTTGTAACCCATAGGCACGTGCTAAAGTCTCCCAGGTCCCACCAGTAGCTCTCCACCAGTTTCACTGCCTTCCATTGCTCTACTTGAGGTAACTTACTTTATGGAATTGATTTCTTTGAATAAGTTCTGCCACCTTTAATGGGAATTGTGTGATTTTCTGATTAATCAGAAAACTATTCTTCAGTGTCCAAATTTATGTTCTTAAATCCATCTCAAAAATTGGATGTAGCGAGGTATGTATGTTTTTTACCAGAAAGTTGAGTAGCTGTTTAACAGGGTATTAATGGCAACACATATTTTAATAGGTCCTTTTTCAATACATTTTTTCATAATTTTGAATCTTTAACATAGGCAAAGTAGATGTAACTGATTACTGATTTATAGACAAAGTCAATATAACTTTGATGATTAAAAGCCATTCTATTTTTCCTTCTTACTCCAGCAACTTTACACTTTTTAACAGAGATAGTATAAGAACGAATATTTTCATGGAACTACATTTATAGTAATAACTTTTTGAGAAACAAAGAAAATTAACATGAGCTGATGGATATGATAGGACATGGAACATTATGTATTTGCCTCATGGCTACTGCCTATGAGGCTGCTAGCAATACTTCACTGATGAAAATACTATATATATTGAAAATTGTCTTCAGATAGACAGCTACAAGACACAACTATATCAAGAACTGTGAAACAAATGTTATGTGGTATGTAATAGGTATAACTGGGACTGATTTGGGATGGAAGAGTGCTGGCAAGCTAATTTGCAAGCACGTATGTGTGGGCAGACATATTATCCTGACAGACATGTATCCCGAACACTTCTGCTATGCCGTTCTGTACAGAATTACTCTGGCTAGAAGTATTTGATAGAGCAATAAAGTGCCTGTGAAACTGATGCTTAAAATCAGGTAATACAATTATTTTTTAAAGGTGACTGGTAAAAAAAAAAAAAAAAAAAGCTGGGTTGACAAATAGTTTGCTTCAAATTTGTAAGAAACTGCAACAAAATGCAAGAAACTGGCAATAGTTACCTGTATACTGGTTGTATGTACTAAAATATGTTATTCCCTTGTCAATATAATTCACGGTTTTTTAAAAATCAGTATTTTGTGTTTTGTAAGACCCTCAGACTTATTTAACAGATTGTCTTTATGTATAAAAAATATTGAAAAGTAATGAAATATGGTTTATATCCAATGAAAGTTTCTAAAGTTTGGGTATCCATTTTTTAAATATTAAAGTTTAAACAGCGATAGCTGTTGATGACTTCAGGTTGAGTTGTGAGGGTATGAGGGTTTAACGGTATAAGGGTATTATGCACCAGTTTTAATGATCAAATTAATTACACTGATCTCATTGGCATGAGAGGGACCAAAATTTAGTCTTATGTATAATACACAAATTAAAACAGCTGAACACAAGTCTACAGGACTATATTAGGAAACGCGCAGTTACATACTAGAAATAAAATAAAATAAAATAAAATAAAATAAAATAAAATAAAATAAAATAAAATAAAATAAAATAATCTGTTTTTAACAAAAGGGCAATATTTTCTGTAGCAAGTCACCTAGGTGTAAATCCACAGTTATTACCGGAAGTGGAACATAAAACTTTGCTAGTTATTTATATGTGTGGTGTTTCATTATAGTTTCAACTGCTTATCAGCTGGTATATGTGTTCAACTTCAGAGATCTAAATCTTTTTATAGATGGGAAACACTTCAGACCTATGGCAACCAATGAAATCAAAAAGACAACTCCACAAATTTCAGTTATGACATAAATCATTCCTTTTCAGAATAGCTGACTGTCAAGTTTATGGTGATACCTATCAGTTCAATCTCTTCTGGAAGACACTTATGGAGAATGATTTAAATCTTGATTTTAAATCATATGCTCTCCCATAAGAGGTGTATTTGTGTGGTGGGCAAGTTACATGTCTATGGGACTTCTCTGCCTAATACTGCATCCTGTCAGTCCTTGAATTTGATAAACAATTAACATTGTCTGCTCTCAGGTATTTATATAAATCTGACTGACTTCAAAAACTGGCACAGAATGTACTGAAATTTTTGAAAATGTGTAAAAGTAGTCTTCTGATATTTTTATGTCCGTGAATTAACGTATATTGAGCAGACAAAGTTGTACTTTAAAGTAGTGTCTATGGACAGCCAAAAAAATGGAGGATCTGGAACACACTTTTTTTTTTTTTTTCTAAATTACTTGCTGATTTCATTTTGTTGTGCTTTCCTTCACAAATTTAGTGTTTACGTAGTTGGTAAAAACAAATATATTATGTATTACTGTTGGATTAAAAATCAGTACCTTTCTGTAATCCCTAAGCATGAGTAACTATTTAAAATCTGTTAATATTCAATTTGTTCCAAGTGATACAGATAATTCTTGTCCCAACAACCTAGTTTTCCTCTTTTTCCACACCACACCTCCCATATGAGACCACAAATTTGGGTCCGTTGTGACTCAGGGCAGAGAGCAGTATGCAGAGAGGAGCAATCAAGCATTCTGTTTAGTTAAAAAAAAAAAAAAAAAAAAAAAAAAAAACTCTTTAAATGAAGATTAAGGTTAAAAAAATCTTGAAGTACATATATATTTGAAAATTGGAAAAAAAAATCAGTTAACACAATCACAAATTATAAAGCTACACAACGCATTCATTCTGTGTAAAACTTGATGCATGCATGCTGGATCTGCAGGGAATTTTTAAAGTGCTGTTTTTCTGAGTAGATACTAGGGGAGAGTTTAGCAAGTGTAAATATGAGAGTTTTAAGTTTGATCTCTGTCTTCTCAGGGTTTTCCAGCTCATGCATTGTTGTTTTGTTTTGTGTTTTTATATTTTTTCTGCTTTTGCTCTGAGCTGTGTTGCTGATGATAGCATCAAATCTGAGGCCTATTTAAGTTGTTTCAGTTTAAATGCATAAAATAAAATAATTTCCAGTTATGTAATTATTGTCACTCTAAATAGCTGCATCTTTGTGATTTGCTTTATAACTACTGTCACTTTTCACTGACTACCAGGCATTCAAACACCGGTAGTCTGGCTGAGCCATCATTAGCAAATCAAAGCAGGTGTGTGTATGTGTGTTTTTTCTTAGCTCTCAGAGTTCCCTGTGCTGCTGCTACCTTCTTAGCTTTTGACTCCTGCCAAACCATCACTCCGCCTAGTAACAGACATTGTCTTGGCTCAGCACTGAGATTTCTTGTATTTTCCTGATGCTAGGGAAAGAACAGCAGCGACTGCAATGGTTTTATATAGCCTGCAAGAAAGCCCAGCAGCAAAGCCATGATTCAGATGAGTTTGTCTGAGTCATGCTCTCGAGGGGCTGCCCTCATCACTATTCCCTGGATTTCTCCTTGTGAGCCTTTCTCTCTCAGGTGCTGTCTCATCCTCAAGTGAGGAACCAGAAGAGCAGGAACCACAGCAGATTTGCCCTCAGCAAACGCTGCTGTTACCTAAGAGAATATAGCTGTTGTCTGTTAGGTTTCTTTGCCTATATTTTGCTAGCAATGTCAGGGGTCAAAGTGAAGTCAAAAAAAAAGAAATATAATCTTTACATAGATCAGAAAGGGTATTAAGACAAGCAATTTTCTTACAAATTTATTTTTGTCCTTTTTTAGTAGGAATCTTCAACGAGGAAATATTATGATTAAGAGTTCTTGAAGTGAGAGGTATGAGATCTGATTTAATAACTTCTTCACCAGAGACTTGGGGAAATGAGTCAGATGCTTTGGGCCACAGCTCGCGGTCTGTTGAATGAGGACGAAATAGTCTCTTTCTTTTGCCTTTTTCTCAGCTGCGTAGACTGTAAGCCCCTTCGGTTGCAGGTGGTGCTCTGCAAAGCATAGGTCCTTGTTTCAGTTTCAGGATTGAATTCATTAGAAGGGTCAGGAAGAAGAGGGACAGCTATTAAACAGATTAAGTGTTGTAGAAGTGTCAATCACTGAAAGGGTGAAAGATTTCTAATAGCCAATTGTAACTGAAGAAACAAGGGGAAGAAGAGCATATTTCTGTGCAATCATACCCTCTCATTAACTCGGTAATAATTATATCTTTGGCTAGAGAACTACTTGCTTTTCAGACTTGGATTTTGTCTAACTGAGGCTACAGTTGTTATCAAGAATCTCTCCTCTCTCTCATGCTTACTTTTTAAGTTCACCATAGTAATAATTATAAAACAGGTTTAATTTTAGCATCCTTCTATGGCCTTCATGAACTAAGATCATTAAAATTTGTGTCACTACTTTATTTCCTACTGTAAATGCTGATATCTGGAGTGTGTAGATATGTGTTTAGTTTCTAAATTGCTTGGAACATACGGTGCTGTGGTTAAAGACAGAGATGCAAAAAAAAGTAAAAAATAAAAATCTGATATTTTGGGAGGACATATAAACCCCAAACCCAATTCAGGGCATGATTCACTGTAGCAGAAGATAAAAAATTGCATTTAGATAAAAGAATTAGAACAATAAAACACTAGTTTGGCTTTTTTTTTTTTTTTTTTTTTTTTTTTTTCCAGTTTTGTTGTCCCCAGATGCCCTCTACAAATAGTGTATAGGAATTAAAGTGTCTTATTCTGGAAAACTGAATAATTTTCTTTGTAGTGTGGGACAGAGTCAAAGAATATGGAACTTTATTATTTGAGGTGGTACTCATTAAAAAAAAAAAAAATAGATAAATTTCATATATATTTTGGGAGAAGAAGGCAAAAGAAGGTGCAAAATAAGTTAAGTAAAAATAGTTTAGCAAGTAGAAAGCTAATCAGAAAGGGAAGAACTGAAAAAGATAAGGTCAGAGGTTAAGAGAGCAAATAAGTGACTGTGGGCTACTTCAAGCCCCAGCTTTACAGTGTCTTGTGCATTGGATCCAGTCTTGCAAACAAATGTGGAACAGGTAGCTGTAGTATATTTAAAAGCTTTCAAATGTAAAATGGGTATGAAAATAATAATAATGATAAAATAATAGTAATAAATTATCACCCAACCACAGATTTACTTTCAGCATTTTTATTAATGCAGCCAAAAGTTCTAAACACAAATAACATTTGATATTTATGGATTTTCCAGCAAGAAAATATCATCATAATAATATTTTAGAAGACTTCATATAAAAAGCTATAATGTTATATATATTTAAGTCTTTCAGCCATGAAATGTGGTTTTTGACAATAAAAATGCTTCCCTTCTGAGTCCCACAAATATGGCCTTACAAGAGATAATGTAATTGTAGAGTATTTTTATTAAAGACTTTGGAATAGTAAAGTCACCTGCTCTAGCTACGTTGCTAATTTAAGGCTTTAGGGAAGCACCCTAAAACACTCTTAACCTCACAACAGTTAATTAAAGATGTTATTTATTATGAGATGCTAAAAGAGGTGATCTGCATTTCTTGGCTTCCTCAGCAAATTCTCCAGGGAAGAAAATGTGCAGTGCTACATATATGTATATACAGTATATTCTCTGCCTACATACCCTGCTTATATAAAGCTACGTACAGATCTAAGTCATCAGTAACATATAAAACATGTCTTCCTTTCTCCCCAGCACATGGGATCTGCAACAACTTCTCCTGAGGTGGGACCCAGCACAGTACTTAAATGCTGAGCTCTAGGTGCAGGAGCGCTGCTGTAAGGCAGTGTTATGCAGCTTTCTTTTAGTAAGTTAATGTCGAAAGAGACCATTTGTAATGCTGAGTCACATTTGCACAAATGAGTCCCTTGCTTTTAACAGGCATGTGATTATGAGAAAGGCATGACGCAGTGGAAGTAATTGAGCACCTGTAGCTGGCAGGTTGTGAAAATCCCATTTTCTATTTATGTCATTTGTAACTGGATTGAACTATTTTCATGTATGGCTACATGGGTATGATGGAAAGATTAACCATGATGTTCCAAATGAGCAAGCAGAGTCATCCAATATTGGGTCTGTCTGGGGCAAAATATAAAAAGTATGCAGAACTCATCAGGCTCAGCAGAAAGAGCAAGAACTGGAATTTATGTGATGGTGGGACTTTTTCCTTTCACTGGTGTAACCAGACACAATGTAACAGTGATAGGATATCCTTCTTCTGCCCTGGAAAATTAGAATAGAGGATTTTATTATACAGGGACTTCACAATACTCAATTTGTCGTTCATGCTACCATTTGTTTCCTTTGTTCACAGAACACTGCAACATACTTGTGGACACATTAACACTACAAATAACTTGCTCTGCCTTAAGCTGCTAGGGAAGCAATGGCTGCTGTGTGTTCTTCACACAGATTTCATGCTCTAACAAAGCACATATTATTATTTTTTTTTACAACAAATTAACATTTATAGCTACAATGAACATGCGTAATAACTTAGATACATATTTTCAGAAGAATACCCAAGAGTGCCCTACTAACTGCCTGACTGGGGGGAGCAAGAGGATTCCCATTTCATATCTAACATACTGCTTAAGAAATGATGCTTTATTGTCTCTTACACAGTTCATTTGAAGAAGAAAAAAAATGCTTACCTGGCAGATATATGGCAAATCTAAATGACCTCCAGTATTATTGCCAACATTACTAAAATTAAATATTTTCATTCATCTCAGTATTTTCCGGTGAATATCATGCAATTACTACAATTTGCCACTCTAAACAAACTATATAACTAGTTACATTGGCTCAGTGGATAGGAAATGGAGGTGTCTGTTAGCAAATGCTTGATTTTTGCTAGTAATCTCAGAGGTCAAAGTAAAGTCAAAAAAAAAAAAAAAGAATCTGTACATAGATCAGAAAGGGTATTAAGTTAAAGACAAGGAGGAAAGACAGAAACTATAGCAACACTTGAGTTGGTAATGAGTATAGCTGAGTAGAAAACCCGTGGGAAATTAATAAACAAATGTTCCTGAGACAGAAAGTCCCATCTTGCCCCTGGCAAGTCCACTTTGTCTTTATAAATAGCATCCAAAGGATGTGGGTCATACATAGCAGTCTAGTTAAGCAGTCTCTAATTCTAAGCATCTAAAATTTGGTCACATCAGAGTCTGAATTAAGATGCATTGTGAGGATTTCATTGACTCCACTGGAGCAAGACTACTGAGGAACAATCAGACAATAGTTGTCCCCTGTCAAATTTACACTGGAGTGAAGAATAAAGCTGGACATTCCTTGGGTCATTGGCCATTCATTACTTTCAATATGCCTATTCAACGGAACAAAATGGAATGGTGGTCTCTTATTTACTGACATAAATTGAGCAGAAGGGAGACCACACCCTGGGATTAAAAATGATATTGTACTGTTTCTTTGTCATGAGTAGAACAAAGTATAGAATTCATGGAATTTATTTCATTTGTGATGTCCTGTTCCCTACTGTATTGTTTCAGATAGCTCAACAAGGAATTCTAATACAGTCTCAATGTGAGATATAGAATGGTAGTTAAAAAATAACTTCTTCAATGGAGTTCAAAGGACAAGGCACCTACAATTTTTTCCTCCATTATACTGCTTTCTTCCAGAGATTGCTTTTAGAGGTAAACAAATTGTCATATTCTAAATCACTGCTGTCAAACTTTTTTTTTTTTCTCCTGAAATACTTAATTAGATTTTTAGATAACAAAGCTTCGTAAATTGTCAGCACTGTCAGGTTCATTTACAGGGATGCTAGCTATGTCATATTGTCTGTGATCTCCCTTTGGGAACAGCACTAATGCTGGAAATCAAGCTGGCTAGCTTGATTGGCTAACTTCTGCTGGCTAACTTCTGCTGGCTAACTTCTGCTGGGACTGGTGCAGGCTCTGCTGCACCAATCTGTTCTCTGCTGGGCTAGCACCGCAACTTTGAGTGGGCTCTAACAATCTTGTTCTACAGCCATCAACAAAAGCACAAAGAAAACTAGTGAACTGTCTGTTAGACTGGGTATGTGCCACATATCTGATAGGATTTTGCCATTCGGATGGCAAACAGTATCTCAGACTTGAGCTAAGAAAAACAGAGCAATATTGTGCCAATTTTTTGTTGTGCACATGGCTATAGCTAGGCCTTTTTGCTGCTTGTTAATTATTCCTATTTTGCCTGTCCAAAACTCAAAAATGGAATTTTAGCTGTAATACCGTGTACATGGGACAGGCAGTACACCAGCAGTCCCAATCTCTTCAGCTTACTTTCTCTTTTACTATTTACCTGAAGTGGTGATCAGTATTCTGTGTAAGGCCAACCATTAATTTTCTCACAGAAAATACAGATCAGGCCTTTCAAGGAGTAGATGAAACAAGTTGATCCTTGCCAGCCTTGATGGGTTTTGCTTAATTGGACCTGGCAAACTCACAACAAACACTGTGATGTGGACTTAATATAGCACCTACTCTTTAAAAACATTGTCTGTTGTACAGTTGGCATAGCATGCAAAATGTTCTGTTTTATTCTAGAGATTTATAGAGAAATTAAATGTTTTGCTGGGAAAAAAAAAAAAAAAAAGAAAAAAAAAACTCAGACTAAGTTTCTATTTATCTTTTTCAGTCTGTTAATAAATATGGAGCTACTGGGAACAATTTGTTTTGTAAAAACCCTGCGTTTAACCTCAAATAACTATTAGTGACCAAAGAGCCTTTTGGGGCCTACAGTTATTTGGGACCTTTAACACCTAAGAGAAGGATGTGGATGATGTTATTTGTTTTGCACCATAGGCAGGGACTGCACAGGGATACCTTTACATCATGGCAACTCTGTACAGAAACAATTACTTTGTCATTTTTTCTATTGCTTTTCTATTTATAAAGCTGTAATATCCTTGTTCTTGAGCCTCTTGAGTTACTGTAGTTAAAAGGGGAAAGCTCTCCTGAGCAGGTTGTTAATATTTATTTGTAATATGTATAGTATTTTCCTGATCTAGCATACACTGGAAGAAAAATGGAATTTCAATATATTAAAACTTAAAATTTCTTTGATTTTCAGATTCTCCAGTCATTTAAACTGATACAACTTCGCTGACTTCTCTGAAATTTAACTATTTTAAAATACATGTTCTGCCCGAGCAGAACATGTGGCCCAACAATCACAGCACAGTCACTCTACCATGGGGTGAATCCAATGTCTGGCAGGACAGAGACCATTACCCATGCTTTGTGTTGCAGTTCTCACATATACCTTGTCTAAGTGATTATGGGACTTCAGGCTAACAGTTTTAAAAATGTTCTTGCCGTTGATATACTTTGTCTTGCTAGCTCTCACATCCTTACACTATTACATCCCAGTACTAGATAATTTTCTTAAAATCTTTCTCCAAACCCTGGCTAACATCTGCAGGTAGAAAACACTTAACACTGATCTGCTTTGACAGGACTGTATCAAGCACAGTTTGATACAACTTTGGTACAAGTTTGATACTACAACAAGCAAGATCCAGTTTTCTAGGGTATTTTAAGGAAGGGAGTAAGGATTCCCTCAGTGTCTTTTTTTTTTTTTTTTTTGAAATTATAAGTCTTGCCGAGTTTCTCTTACATCTCTGTTCCTTAATAGTGTTCTGTGAATTAGTTTAACCCCCTGCTTACAAATGGAGATTCATGAGCACTTCTTATCAAGAACCCAGATAATATAATTTATATCCATTAAGGGCTGAAATGTAGTTTTATGTTTTGTTTCAAACTGCTTTCAGTAGCTTTCCAATGAACCTGGCCATTGTTTTTGCCAGGCGGTGCCTGTCAGAAAGGTTACAACAGTCCGCAAAAATCTGGATACTGCTTTATGGGATGGAGATAGCTGGATTAGTGAACATGGGATTCGCCGTAAAATAAGCACCTTTGTTTAGAGCCTTTGCAAAGTCTGGAAGTGCTGGCAATGTGCCTGGTTCAATGTAGCTATTAGAGTCTTTTCATTGACTTTAATTGGAGCTGGATTAGTGCCTAATCATTGCAAAAATCTTCATCCTGCAGCGAGCAATGGTCACATTTGACCTCAAAACTTCAATAACAGCCATTGGTAGGGGAAAACTAGAACATAAAAGAAAGAAAAATAATATTTCCCTGCCAAACAGGGAATGATAGATAACTATATGTAGTATGATGACCATACGCCTCAAATTTGTCTTGAACTCCCTAAATTTTTTTCTACTTACGATCAGTCCAATTTTGATTTTTGGCAGCTGCAGCGCACAATGAAGAGAAGGCTGTTTGTCTGCCTTTAGCTGGTGTGGGATTTGTTGTTGGCAAGCACAGATGACAAACACTTCAGTTCTGTGACCAAATGTCTTTGCCTTTGTTTTTATTAGACTGTGGGATGTTTTGCCTGATACGAAGCAAGATATTTTTGACAACTTATTGCAGTGTAATAAATGAATAAAATATCAAAGAATAGCATCGTATGTGTGTGCATGTATATGCATGTATATTTTTACGTATAAAAGCATGATATATTACTTTCGTTTTTTTAGGATAGATTTTACAGTTAACAAAGCCAATACTATCTCATTATTACAGCTTTGCAGGGCTAGGGAGTAGTGACTGTCCATCTGTGTCTCTTGTTCTTTGCCTTCAATTTCTTTATATTATCTATTTACTACAGATGAGAGGTCCCATGCTTCATGTCCTACGAAAGTCCAAATGGAGCATGTGAAGTGCAGTTAAAGCCTGACTGAATTGAGCCAGCCAGATTAGTAATGCAGGAAACACCAAATGCTGTAAGAATATTAATATTGTTATAATGGATTTCTGTCTTAAGCCTATTCTTATTTTTAGAGAAATAACTTTTGACAAGATGATTTAGGGAAGTGTGTTTTGTTTGGGGGTGTTTGATGTTTTGGGTTTTATGTGGTAATGTATTGTAGGTGTTGCTTTTTGTTGCATTCTAAACATCTGCTATTTGGGAGGCATGGGAAGAAAAATCTGTGTTACTTTTACTCTATCTACCAGTATGAGATATGAGGATCATTTAATAAGAAGTGTAACTGCAGGTTACTAAAACTGATAACATTATCTTTTTCACCCTATCTGCTTGCTGTCTTTAATAATAATATTGTGGAAAGATTTCATTAAAGGAAGAAGGTTCTTTAGCAGCTCTTGGTCGTGTTTCTTCTTAAGCACTGAAAAATTTTATTCCTGGCATACAAGATGCTAGTTTGTTTTTTTCTTTCTCATTATAAGGGCATTATTATTTGCATGCAATCAAATGTGTCAGACAATTGAAAAAACTTCAACATGGCAACAATATTGTTAAGCCTGGCAACTTATACATAAAACAGTTTACTCGGTGCTCTGCTAGCAAGAAATTGAAGTTGTTGCAAAGAAAATCTTTTTTTTTTTTTGGTCCTTCTCTCCAAGGCAATTAATTTCAAGCTAATCTCTTTGATTCACTTTTTGATGGACAAATGTGTCAAAACTGCTGGAAGCAAATGCTGTAGGGCATGTGTTTTAAGAGTCTCTTGATTCATTTATGTACTTAAAAGTTTTCTATTTTTATTCATGGTGAGCATACTTCACCACCCCTGTCACACCAGCTCAGAGACTGAATTGAACTTCTCCCCTTTAATAATTTTACCTTCTGATATATCTGTAAAGCATATTAGCTTGTTCTCTTTTAAATCCCTACTGGATGTATAACTGCACATTCAGTTTAATTCACTATGACTATAGTACTTCTTTGTCATCCTCAAAATGGTGTACTGCTACCTACACCAGATAAAACTCCATTGCCATTAGGATGATGGGGACAAAAATATGACATCTGTGCTCCTCTTCCTCACTTTTTTTTTCCCTCTTGTGTTTATACACAGTCAGTCAGATTCAAAATGTGTGCCTGTTCTTCTTGTGCTCTTGCTTCATGTGTTTTTTTACTTTATGTGCAAAAAAAACTACATGGAAAATTGATATTTTGTAATTCAGGCCACATTTTTAGGTGTCTAAATAAGTTAGTGACAAAATTCCTTGCCCTACTTTCAAAAGGAAAAAGGAGGGCAGGGGAAGGAGCAGCAGAGCAAGGCAAGGCAAAAAGGCAAAATGTGGCCTAATAATGATATATGCCTCTGAAGAATACACAAAACTTATTTTAATATCGAACTTCTATTTGAGGTGGCAAAAATGCCTGTTGGCTTCAAGGAAAGGTTGCAAAGACCCTTGTAACGAGTACTAAGAATTTAAAGTGAGGAAAAAGTGGGAGTAGGGACAGACGAAGTGTCCAGTTGAAAGAACTTACATGAATCATTGTGGAGATGGAGGAGGAAGATTGTTTGAAGGATACCTCAAGCAGTAAATCATAGAAAAGAAGGCTGTGGGACAAGAGAAGTTGAGAAAATTGCAGCCATTTCTCATCTTAAAGCCCAGGTGATTCTCTTGCCTAAAAAAAATAAAAAAAAATAATAATAAAAAATAATAATAATAATAATAGCCTTGGAGAAGTAAGGGATTAAACAGTTGGGCAACTGATGAAATGATGTACAAGGAAGTCTCAAGCCCTGTTCAGAGCTGGGCTTTTTGCAAAGCTCTAAAAGCCAAGGGTAGAAAAATTAAGGAAGTGGCTGACAGGAACTGTCATACCATGGGAGACGTGGCTGGAAAGCACAGCACTACAGAAAAACACTTTACAGGCTTGGGGGCTTGGGATGGGGAACCTGAGGGCTACAGAGGGCAGAAAAAAAGGAAGTTCAGGCCCACAGAAAAATACATGACAAAGAGAGGAACTGAAGATCAGTCCCAAGAAGAGCTATGGATGCAAGGGAACTGATTCACATAAGTCAAAAGAAGAATTTTGGCAAAAGAAGAGAACATTGTTTTAACAGTTTTTATTGTGAGGAAATTACCCCAGAAGTGCAGGGGGTCAGGGGAGGGGGGGTCGGTGTACCTGCAGGACTATTATAGCCCTCTGAAGAACTTTGGGGTGTTGTAAAGCCCTACAAATTCTGAACAGATGCTCATTCAAAATACAAAGTGCACCAGACCTCCCTGTTGCCTGCTCTTGATTTGAGTATATGTAGCAGTTTCTTCTCTTTCTCCATCACTTCATTTCTTGGTAATATGTTTGCAGTGCAGATGCTGAAGATGGCAAACGGCTTCCCAGAATTAATGGGACTTGATAGCAATGTAATAAATGCCTGTCTCACACACCAGCAGGAAGCATCCCTTCTGTTTGCTGTACAGCTTTGACTTTCAGCTATGTGTGTGGAAGATGATACACTCCGATATAAGTGCAATTTCCTTATGGATCATTTAGTAACGTATTCAAAAAGGCATTGCTAGGTTTTTAACTTTCAAAATCAGTGAACATATGGGAATTTGGGGTAATAAATATGCCCTGTGCCATAATGTGCATTACCTTTTCCATAGTTATATAAATTCCCTCAAAACAAGTTTTATTCAGTTGTTCACCCATCAGGTTTTGGACTGACTTGGTCATCCAAGCCAATTAGATGAACATCATATATCAACTCTGCTTTTCCATTCACCATTAAAAACTAAATTCAGATAGAGAACTCCTGTTTTGTTGATGTAGTAATTTCATATGACAGCAGAGGCTTCTTGCTTTATTTGTAAAATAAAATAAAATAAAAAATTAAAAGATTTTGATCTTTTAGAATAAAATAGTAAAATAAACAGATTTTTATTTGGAAATCTGCAGTATTAATCTAGCTTGCAATACAGAGGGGTAAATACGTGCTTATTTCTTTTCTGAGAAAATGTCTGTCTGTCTGTCATCCTGCTTTCAGTGCATATGGAAAAATCACACCGACTTCGAAGAGTTTGTACTACAGTTTCTTAAAATCTTAAACAGTGCAGAAAGATAGTAAAAAAATAATAATAAAATAAAAAAATAAAAAATAATAATTTTTAAAAAGCTACAACAACATCATAAAATCAGTGTGCACAAACAGAACAGGTGCCAGCAAACTGAAGCAGACCACTATATTGGCATTTGCAAAATGATGCAGTGCCGACCTACTTTTTTTTTTCTCCTATAGCACTCTATGACAGCTGTTTTGGGCATCTCTAAACCCTCTGCAATCTTCCCAGAGCCAGCTCAAGACTTCTCAACTTGAATTTTGCTTCATCACAAGGTCAGGAGATAGGGCTGGGGTTGCAGTGCTGCTGCTGTCACAGGAGGAAAAATAACGAGGGGGAAGCACAGAACTCAGATTAGGGGTACCTGGGGCATCGGGCTCCTGCTGCAGTGTGTTGGGGCCACCCTGGGCCCTGGCAGCAGCAGGAGGCATTTTGGCACATGGCAGAGAGAAGGGCCATGACCTTTGGCCTCACAAGAAGGCACACAAGGTGCTGCCTGCTGCTCCCAGAGCCAATGCCACAAACATCCTTCAGCTGGAAAATGGTGACGGGTGATTATTTGCCATCTTCTGACATCCCATCATGCAACAGAATCACTGTCTTGCTGCTTAATAGGTAGCTTTTGGCAGCTAGTCAGTCCAGATGTCAGTCACAGCAGTGAATTTCTCCAGTAACTGTATCCAGATGTTAGCTTTTTAAAGATTTCTTATTCCTCCTTTTTAACGTTTTTGTTTAGTTCCACTGCTGCCATTGCTGACAAATGCAGTCCTGCCGGCAGCCTAGCACGAGGACTTCAGTACTGCTGTTGCAGTACTTTGTCTTTCTGAATGTCCTGCCTTCAGTCGTATACAATGAAGAATTTGTGCCTTGTCTTGCTGAGGTTAAACTCATAAATTCTTCAGGAGTAGAAGAGAGCAGGACCCTTGCAGGGCTATCAAAGGGCAGTTCCCACCTTCCCCCCGATGCTCTTATAACAACTATTCATCATTATAATAAAAGGCAGAATATATTCCTGTAGATATTATAACTGCAAATCACGGTTTAAAAATTGAGAAGGCAGTGACTATAGCTGCAAACAGGTAATGCTGAAATCACCTTCAGACCATTTTGCAGCTACTCAGTAACTCAACATGTGCTACAACACATCTTTTCTCTCAACCTGCAGATTTGACTCCAGTCTCCTCCAGTCTGGTCTCCAGTTGTTTGCTAGCTGTCAATAACAAATAATTTCCCTTCCATCTGCCAATCACTGCAGCCACCTGGAATTTTCAGCTACAGTTTTTAACTGCAGAGGTGGGAAGAAGACATGCTGGAGAATAACATGCTATGGTTCTTCAAATCCCAGGGGAACTACTTCAAAAATACCAACTTTTCCCTTTTCCTTTCTAAAATTCTCAAGTTGTGGGTGTGAAAATGTATGGTGTGGTGCTATATTGAATCATGCTGGAATAACATCATTCAGCATGTCCTTAAATCCTCAGTTTCTGTGGCTGAAAATAATAAAGTCTCATTCCTTTAAATGAGACTATTCTATATTTGTAGCAGAAGTGCTCTAAAGGTGAGGAAGCTAGGAGCCTGACAACTGCATGTGTGCTTACCATGTTCCAGTAGGAAGTTATCAAGTGTTCCCTAAAAAGAATGCAAAGAACTAAAAAGGGACATTTCAGGGAAAGATTCTTTCCCCACCTCCCACCCCCACCTCCCACCCTCCAAAAAAGCTGAAACTAGGAAACTAAATGCAAAGAATGTATTAGAATAGGATAAACCTATGCAAATGAATTATGTAGCTGAGTCAAAGACTAACAGGGCCATGATTGTCAGCAAAATTTATATTTTGTTTTGCAACAACTAGTTGGTACTTCTTGCATACATTTTGAACGCCGTTTAAACAGCTGATCTATTACAATCCTTTGCTTTGAACAAAAAAAAAAAAAAAAAAAAAAAAAAAAGAATTATTCAAGCTACTATACTCAATTCTTACATACGTCTACACATCTATATATACCAGTGTTATCACCCTAGCTTTTAGCTATAGGTAAGCATTATCTTTTTGACAGTAAATGTTGTGACAGAATGAGTTCTTGACTGATGTTCTGATTGCAGGCCATATCAGTAAAAATAAATACATAGTACTCTCTTGCAGCTTTCTTATGGGTGTTCAAATATCTCTAAGTGCTTTGATTTCTCACCTGTTTGGATTTTGCATAGTTGATTTTGATGGTATTTGGAAAAGGAAAAGTGCTTTAAAAAGATGTCTACTGAACAGTAATGTACCTGGGTGTTACTTGGGGAATTTCAGATTCCAGTTAGCAGTTAGTAAACATGTGCAGGTGATTCCTCTTTTAACAGAGTAGGTTTTTAAGAACCACTGCCAAGTTCTGCTCATGCATTCTGCTGGTTATAGTATTATGCAAAACACAAAATTACTAGCCGTGGTTTGGGTAGAGAAAACTACCTGAAAATTTTAACTTCTCTAAAGGAAATGTATTAAACACTGCCTAATCCTATTCACTTTTTTTTTTAATCCAAGGAAAGGTACTTTCCAGAAATTCATGCTTCTGTTTTCTAATAACTTTTAGCCTGATAATATAATGATGGTCTCTATGTATTTCCCTTGCTTGCTGAGGTATTCTCACATTCTATCACAGGCTCTAATAAATGAGAGGTGTGATTGATTATACAGTCAAGATTCAATGTCAAAGCAATAGGTAGATAATAAATTATCTTTCTGGCCAAGCTGATGGAGCTTTAAACTTTTCCCCAAATCCACAGAGTCAACAGCTAATAGGAACAGTACAGTTAATTTGTAAAACTCCTCAATACACATGGAGTGTATTATCACAAATCACAATATTAATTCAGAATTGTTTCATTCTCTGTAAAATATAACATCCTTGTGATCTCTGCTAGAAGAAAAGACTCTAAAACACTGTGCTAGAAAATGAACAGCTGCAGCAAATTGGTAGGATGTTAGATAGGCAGACTGTAATTGCTAAAATTTTGCCAACAATGCATCACTTTACTTGTACTAAAATAGTGTGTGAATCCTTTTGAAGGAACAAACAAACAGCTTCCACTTCATCATAATATATATATATATATATATATAAGGGATGTGGAGGTGGTAAAATTGGCAAAAGCAATATTTATTTTTGTTGGAATCTTCCCAACATACCCTGACAAAGGACTGAATAAGGATAATATCTAATGGTTTAATGTTAATTCACAGAAAAAAAAAATACTGTACTACTGTGGCTTCCAGAAGTGCTGTGGGATCTGTATGTGGTGTTGAAAGGACAGCCCCCTGTGCAGCTTGAAAGAAGTGATGTTAAAAAGAAGGACAAGCAATGATATACAGGCAAAACCAGAGGTTGTAAAATTCCATGTAAACTCTTCTGTGTAAACATTACATAGCTAAATTCTGATTTATCAGATCCCCACTATTTTCTGCAGAGATGCTAGGATCTGAGATGAGACCTACTTAGTATAGGAGAAGAGCTTATTTTTGTTATAGCAATAGGCAGGCATAGCTGCAATATGATAATAAGGGGGTTACGATTTAGAATCTGCAGAATTACATTTATTGACTCATGCTGTGATGCCCACAGGACAAGGAATCACACACAGAATCACACAGAAAAGTCTAGATTGGAAGAGACCTACAAAATCAGAGTCCAACCTCTGACCTAACACTAACAAATCATCCCCTAAACCGTATCCCTAAGCTCTACATCTAAACGTCTTTTAAAGACCTCCAGGGATGGTGACTCAACCACGTTTGCTATCTGTCAGTCAAGTGGGACCTCCCCCGATAGCCAGGACTGCCGATAAATGATGGAAAGTGGCTTGGCTAGCTCTTCCTCCAGTTCTCTCAGTACCCTTGGGTGGATCCCATCCGGCCCCATCAACTTGTGTACATCCAAGGAAGTTGTGTCTGGCAAAAGTGAATGCCTTATTTCTTTTTTTCAGAAGAACTGAGTTATAATGAAAAGAGTTCAGGTCAGGAAACAAAATGATGAGCTACCATAAAGCACATACAATTAAGTGAGCTTGTGGAAGTAGGAGCCTGCCTCAGCTGCTGTGGAGCAAGTTTTGCAGATACCAGTTTCTTTAGCCCAGATCTCATTGTTATCTTTATTTGTAGTACCATATCAGTGAACATAATCCTCTCCAATAGCAAAGTATAAGGTAATATCTGCCAGCGATGGCTTTCTCCCTAACCTTATTTGTTACCCAGTGTTTACCACTAAGTATACTTTTTAGATGGTACAGCTCTACACCCCAATACCAATTTTAACCTTTGTCATACTTAACAGCCCATGGATATTTACAGGCCCTGTAACAGAGAGTTGTTTAGTGCTGCTATATTTAGCATTCCCTGACATACCTTCTCAGAGGCTACTGCTAGAAATCCTCACCATAGCCATTACTCCACACCAGGCCCTCCCCAAACAATCCATGAGGTCTCCGCCAAGTTGAGATGGTTAGAGCCCTATAGCTATCTATTCCACTATATAACAAAGGAAAGACATTTACCTTTGTCTACACCGGTTTTCACGCATGTCTTGCCTTTTTTGAACTCTGCAGCACTTCAGTAACTCCTTCTCTGTAACCCTAAAATGATTAATTATTCTGTCCTGAGGTGTTGCCTTAACACCACTGAACACAACTACTGTGTGCCTTAAAACTAAATGTAAATTTTTGCCCCTGCAATCATCAGCCCATCATCCTTATGCAGAATATGATTTTGCAGGGTTTACTGATTGTCAGAACAACAGGTATGTTCAAAAGAAGAAGGTTTTATTAGTTGAAGTTGGTGGGGTTTACTGTGTAGGGTTAGTACTAGATTTACACTGGGTTTGGGCAGCTGAGGTCATAGAAAACAGGAATGATTGTTTACAGTCCTGCAGTTACCACAGCTCCTATCACAACTATCCTAACTAAATTCTAGGCCAGAGACCTCTATGTAAAACATTTTCCTTTGGTAACACCTCACAATAACTTGATGTATCTTCATTGATCCTGAGGCTCAATTGTCTTGAACTGAATTCCAACCCTAACTGTAGATATCTTACAGCCCAACCCTAACTGTAGATCTCTTACAGCCCTGCTATTAAAAGTTATCTCAAATCGCTTGCTTCTGCACCTACCAACCATTCTGCTAACATGATGAACAGCCTTGCAAAGCTTTCATTCAGGATGACTGGTATGTACAAAGAGCAAGGGCTTTGTTAGTTGTGGAGTGAGAATTATTTAGTGATATGAATAAAATTGGAATTAGGAGTAGGTTTAGGAAATTGGAAGGCTGAGGACTTGTGATATTTCTGAATGCAACTAAGTCCAACATTTGCTGCAGTAATGCAACTGCAATTTCTTATGCCGGGAGGTCTTAAACTTAATTTTGTGTCTAGTAGTGTTCCTGTTGGTTTATGCTGCAGTTAGTACAAAGTGAAATCAGTCATGTCAGTCAGCTGTTCCTGAAATAAAGGATTTAAGACTGGGCCAGTTATGTGCTTAAGAAAATAGAGCCAAGTTTCACTAGATTCATCTTTCTGAGAAGTGAAGCTAATGTTTTCTACCTTATATTCCTTCAGTTTAGTTACAGAAACACATGCTGATCATAGTGATGCATACTTGCTTGTCTTCCATCCTAATTTCTTCCTCTATACTAGGATAATAGCAGAGGGAGATAAGTTTGCAAATTTAGAAGATCAAAGCATTGGATGTGTGATGAATTATTTTTATGCCCAAGAGACAAAACGGAGAATTTTTTATCAGAAAGTAATTATAGCTCTATATTGTAAGCACTTTAACTTCTAACTTGTAGCTAGTTGTATAATTTGGGGGGACATATGCAGTGGAATCTTGAGGCTGACAACCTCCAGCTGCAACTTCTTTCACCTCTTATGTAGTTCCCAGTTCAACATAGAATAAGAAGAAGATAGTCACAAGGAGCAGTTCCTTATGCGAAGGAAGTTAGTTCTTGAAAGAGAAGACTGAACATACTTAGTTGGAGAGAGTTGCCTTGTCCTAACTAATATTATTTGGGCAATGTAGCCTCATTCTTTCATTTCTGGTGGAGGAAGACAATAGCAACTTAAATTTTGAATTACTGTAGTGATCACTGACCAGGTGAGCCTGACCTAGCTACAAATGGGCATAGACAAAGGAGATGTCTACCACCTCTAGTCAACAGCCTCTCAAAGCAATTGCCTATGTCTTGTGCCAGTTCTACTAACAGGTCAGTTGCATAAGAAAAAAAAAAAAAAAAAAAAAAAAGAAAGCCCCATTCCTTGAAGGACTTCATTTATTTCTGTTGTATTCAGAGAGTTAGTTGGCTTGTATGTAGTTAACATGAGTCATTTAATCCAAAAATAGGATTTGCACACACATTTAGCAAATCTGCTAATGGCCCACATTAGTTCTGCACTCAGTCATGTTTGCAACAATGCCTTCTGGGTGCACGTCCCTGCTTTATTGAAATCCATTTTGATCTTTCCTGTTTTCCACTTGTTCGTATCTTTTCTATTCAGTTGATTAAACAGACATGTTTAGTCAGGTACTTCAGTTTTAGTATTGAGGTGACAAGGAAGGGTCACCTAGATTTTCTGATACATATCAATTTTTCATCTGTGATACCTTCATAACATGACATGAAAATGAAGTAAAAGATCTCCTCTGAAACTCTGATGGAGACTTACGCTCCCTTGGAATATTGGAAAAATAGGATTTAATAGTCCAAAACCTTCTTTGAAAAGCTGCAGGTAAGTGTACCTGTGATGGGTCAGTCCAGGCACAAGAAGTAATATGAAAAATAAGCATTTGAAGACTAGAAACCCAAATCCATTTATATATACCTTATAATCCTAAGGGAGAATACAGGACATCCTGAAATAGTCTAATTTGAAATAGACATATTTTTGATGTCCTTCTGGTTTTGTTTTGTTTTGTAGATACAACAGATTCAAACCCAGCAGTCATTAACTGTAGCATATAAAATAGTATATGATTCAAAAATGCTAAACTGCCAGTCATTTAAATTGTCACCTGTTTTTTCTAGAGGTGAGCATCTTGTTTTCTGATTGATACAGAAGCTGGAGAGAGTTAAGAGTTTTTTTCATTATTGCAGTTTTTTTGTAAAAGCTGTTTTTGAAATGTTATTTGTGGTGTTCAGTTGCCACAGCAATTAGAAGCATTCAGTTTCCAAATAAGAGCTGCACATTTGGGATCAGATCCATACAGGTCAAGAAAGTGATGGTCTGTGTTTACTGCGCCATAAGATAAGGAGATCCTTTGATACATATGGAAAGCATGCGCCCTGATCCATTAGCAGAAACCATTAGCATAAATACTCTGCCAGGTCATTGACATCTGCAGAGTCAGATCCCCCTGTGGGACTAGATATTCAGCACTTAGATCTTGCTATTAGTCTATTATATGATAATTAAATAATCAAAAAAAAAAAAAAAAAAAGGCACACTAAGGAATTCTTGAGTTAACGTACTGCTGAAATAAAATGCAATCTGTACACAACTCCTTATAGTTTGGTACATGTTGTATAGTGGATTGTTTTAATGTTCTAAGCTCCAAGCTTTAATTCATGTTCAGACTGATCCAAAGATTTAAATGTGAGTAGAGCATGTCCAGCTGAGCTCATAATGCTCTTAATGTAGCTAAATTATGCACACAGGAGTTGCCAGAAACCAGCTTCCCTAATCCCATGCTGTAACATTTATTGACTGGTTTACATCTCATCTCAGTAAGGTTTTTGTATGCTTCTTGATAAGGGTGGTTCAAAACCATCCACTAAAGTGTTCTGGGTTACATCTACCTTTCCTAAAAGGGTACAGAGGTGAAGGAGATCCAAAACTCCCTAAATTAGCTTTGATGTCAAAGAGTTTGTCTGATCAGTAATTTTAGTAAGAAACCCAGAGATAAAGGCTAGTGTTTATTGGAATAGGGGGAAGGAGGAGGCAGGAAGTTCAGGTATCTTTAATTTTGATCTTTTAATCCTGAATTACTTTTCTTTGAATGAACCATCGGAAGGCCATCCGTATCATGAGGCCATTGTAGGAATTGTAATTTTTTCAGGTGTAGGGAGTAAATCATGACTCTCTCAGGCTGTGAATTCTTATACACTTTAAATGAAACGGCTGCAACATCTAGATATTGGGTAGACGTGCTGGGGATATGAATTTCATGTGCTTTTAGCCTGGCACAAATAAAGTCAGCCACATCATCAACATATACGTCTTACCTTAAAATCATATTTTGCTGCAACTATTTATGGTATTGTGTCTGATATGTCCTATTGCAGTGTAGTTTCTGGGAATTAGCTGGAGTATGTGTTTTAACAGAATTAATCTTAACCTAAGTGCCCTGATTTGACAACTTAACAACTGTGGAGCAAGAGATAAGCTTTACAACTGTCTTCATCCTACTAATTCAGGCCAGTGTTATTAACAAGGTATGTGAGATTTACAGGAAGACCTCAGGAGGCAGATTTAAGTTTAACAGACGGGAAAACTAAATTTTGTTTGCCCTAGATTCAAGGCAGAGAATGCTAGAATTTTTGTTTTACTTTCCGGTACGCTACTTCTACAAATAACACTGTAAATTTTGCACCGGGGTTTCAGTTACTCAAGGTTTTAGTCACCTGAATGGAAAAAAATGCAAAGAAATTTGCATGCAGATAAATACATTAAACATTTATTTAAAACAAAGAAATAAAATGTCTTACAAAAAATAATCCAAGATCCTCTGTGAGTAAAATGTATATCTCACACATATTGTAAGAAATATAAACAACACAAGGAAAAGAAACTCATAATTCTTATCCGGGGGTAAGTATGCAACCATCAATAGAATCTTATAATTTTCAGTATTTATGATATTTATATAATACCTTTCCCTCTGCCATTTCAAAGTGCTTTCGTTATGTTTTGTGGAGGCCTTTGTGCAATAATATTATCCTCATCTCAGCAATGAAAATGCAGAAGTAGCAGTAAGTGACACCCAAAAAGCAAGCGCCACACTCAGAATAGAACAAGCTCCTACCTCCTTGCACCAGCTTTTATATGCATGTTCTTTCCTGGAAGTGCCTATTCAAGCATGCCTTTTTCATTCTATTCTGAATTATTTTAAAAATATTCTGCCTACATAAGAAAACAACAGCCTATGAACACCAAGTTCTTCTCTGTCAATTCCAGAATTCAGCAGTGATGCTTCTTCACATCCACATTAGCACACTTTTAAAGATACAGGAAAATGGCTTTCTATTTGGTAAAAAGTGACAGATACCAGAATACATTTTTCATTTATTTTGGTTGTCATAATACTTGGCGTGGCTGATGGCATAATAACTTGTGGTCTTTCTGATTTCCATGGAAACATCACCACGAGCCCAGTACAAAAATCATGATTGTTTCTTCTCTTGGAAAATTCACAGCAAGTTGGAGATACTCAGCATATTAAAAATATAAATTTACGCAGTACTCTCTATAGAAGAAGCATGCTTCTACAATCCCATGACATATAAAATTTCTTTGGAAAGGTCTCCTGAAGTTACTGTGAAGTGTTTGCCTGACATGACCTGTTTTGTTTGTGAGATCACAGCTCACAAATAAAGAAGATATTGCAGTGTTAGGCATTGATCCTATCACTCCAGTACTTTATAAGAAGGCAGCATATAATTGCTCTTGAAATGCTGCCCTAAAGTGTTATTACTACTAATACATCCTACAACACTGGAAGTAATTATAAAAAAAAAAAGATTATAAAAAATGTTAAGAGAGTATAGAGCATAATTTTACTCACAAATTGTGTTGATGATTTCTGTCACCAGCTCATCTAACTAGCGACTATTGACATCACCAGACTTTAACCATTTAGTACTTGCTACAGCTGTGGCTGTGCCTCACTTTCCTTTCATAAAAAGGAAGCCATTGGGCAATTTATGCTCACAAAAGGATTAGTAATTAGATTAATTAATATTGGCTAGGAATTCAGATACTGCAATGTAAGTAGAAAAGTCCATGTGGAAATGAAAAATTTCATCTTCAGAATGTAGTTTGCATCTACTTGAGGCCTGGGGCTGCACATTGAACCAAATGTTGAAAAATCCTTAGGCAGTAAGCACCATCCATGCTGAGAGTCTCATGAGTGAGTCTGGAGTCTAGAGAAAAAAATAATATATGATCTTGTGATTAGACTGTAGAATAATTAATTTACACATGGGAAGGATAATTTCAAATACAGGTAATCTTAATTCATTTTTTTCTGTAGTTAATTTTGCAGCCTTTATGTTCTTTCACCATAGGTTTTCTTTCACTGTAGAAAACATAGGTTTTCTCTGTGATATATCGTATAGAGGAAAGTGCAGTACTATTAGTTGATTTAGTCTTCTCTATTAAATAATCAGTATAATCTGTAAAAAAAAAAAAAAAAAATGCAATAGGCCAAATACTATTCTACAATTGCTGAGCCATCTTTCAAACAAAAATAACTTCTCAGACACTTAACTAAAAATAAAAAATAAAAAAAAATCTTCCACCCTATCTGCCAGGTGTCCAACTCTCTTAAGTATATGCTTGAGCTTTGAATTTCTCTGTGCAGAAGCCATGAATTATTTGTAGTTCATAAATAAGAAAATATCTCTGTTAAAAATATAGATAGGTTATTGCCTTACAATGCTGTTGCTCCTTAACTTGGTTTCAGCAGAATTATAATCTGTAGATCAGCTAGGAATTAGTTGTGTTGTAACTGGACTAGAGGATAATCCTTAACATGTTATAGAGACCTCCCAGCTGAAAGCTCCATCCAAGCTCAGAACTTAATTTATGAAGTAAGACAGAACACATCAGCTTTCAGGTACAGTTCATACTTTGCCTTTCCCAGAACATGCTGTAACATATAGCTCATTTCACTACGAAGCAGATTTGTGAATATGCCTTTGCAGGTAAAATAAGGAAACACACAAATACACACATTAATAGGGAAGTATATACCTATACTGGTATCAAAAATCAGTATGTGTTATCCTTATCATCTAGTAGACCTTCATTCAATGAAACTGCACTGTGAAATACCCCAGAGCTATGTATTCAGTAAGAAACAAGCACTTGTATTTCTCAGTCTTTAAGTTTAATTTTATGCTTAGTTCTCAGATAGTTTCCCTGTATTTCCTAGAGATCTGATCTTGCTGTTCATGCCCATGCGCAAGCCTCATTAACATTTCTCTTCAAACACTGCTGAGACAAAGCATCTGTGCTGATACTACATAGCATAAATTCAAAAAACTGTCTTGACGGTAAAAGTGAATGCTCCGAGCTACCCAAAACTATTGTCATAATACCAACAGAAAATATACAGTTATCCTTGGTGAGCAGGGCCAGAGGGGGGATCCAATTCTACCTGTGCAGAAGTGAATTGCAGAACATATAGAAAGAGGTTTGTTCACTTGTATCATTATTACAAAGATGACACACTGATTTTGAAGATTTTTTTTTTTTTTTTTTTTTTCTGCTTGCTTTAAATATGGCTATTGTTGATTTTAGCTGCTCTCATTTTCATGGTCACCTTTTTATATTTTTGCAGGACTGGAAACATGAGTCCTGTGAAGCTATAATTTCAGCTTTCATTCCTGCCTAGCTCAGGTCAGAGAGAGAATGACCTGGGGTTTTCTTTTCATTGAAGACCTCAATATGTCTCACAGAAGACAACAGCAAATCTTCCATTGAATTCAGTTATTCAAGATCTGGTTCAAAATTGGAAAATTCAGCAGATATACACCAGTAATGAGAGGAGAATCCAGCCAATCAACCATACAGCTTTGATGCTCTTATTTCTGTTAATCTATTCAAAAGTAAGCATTGTGCTGATTCATATTCATGGTTAAGAAAGCATTTATTTAATAGTTTCAAAAATTTTGAAAATATACTATAATAAAATGTGAATTTTAAGACCTAGAATGTACTATCAGAAAAAGAAGTAAATGGTCTTAATAGCAATTGTGAAAGGATTTACTTTCCAATGAGTGAAAACTTTTATAAAGAAACACAAAGAATATATATATTTTTAATTACAGTTCTTTGTTCAATAAGTTCAGACAAATGGCTTTTTGTTTGTTTGTTTGTTGTTTATTTTTAATTTGGGTTTAAACTTCAGCTGTGTAGAATCCAAGATAGATAACTCAACCACAAAGTTAAATAAACCCCGTACTGTTCTTTTGATACTGCATTACAGTCAGAGCTGAGAAAATAAATCAATTTGTTTTTTGCTAATTCCTTGTTTTTCACATTGAAAATTTGGTAACATTTTTCTTGAAAGTCTCTCATTTCATAGAAGTATTTTCAAATATTTATTTGAAGTAGTTGTTAATACTTTAGTTATTTGGGTTGTTACTGTACACAAAGGCTATTTAGAATGGTGCTCCTTTTGCTCCTTCTTCCCAATTTTGCATTAGATTCCTGAACTACAAACTAAAGAATTTCTGTAATGTCAACAAGTGAAGTCACTCCTTAAGGATGAAGTTCAGGAAGGTGTATGTACATGAACCTCATTTGCCTCATGCTGGAGCAGATCTTGCACTTGTATTTTGCTTCAGACAATAATATAATGATAAATAAGACCTACAGGATTCTCAAACATATACATAATCATTGGGAAAATACAGCTGATGAGAAGACTCATGAAAAATAAGATAAATATTGATGGAAAAATATTGTGCTATCTGCCAAGCTGCCATTGTGCTGTAAAATCAATATTCTGTAATGGCAGCTCAATCAATCAGCCAAATTTTACTCTAACGGTAATGCAAACTTTATACTTCACACAATCCTCCTTGAAAACTCTGGGTAAACTTACAGAAATTTACCTGGTCTTAATCTGGGGCTTGTAGCAAACCCAATCCCAATCCAGATTCAAAGTACATTATATGTAATTCAGAGATTTATAAGGAAAGAGTGGAACTGAAGTGAGTAGGATTTTATTCTTGTCTAAACTATGAAAGTGAAAAACTTAGACAATTTCACCTAGTGGACAAGACAATCTTTCTTACCATGTATTGGTGTGGAAGAATTGCTAACCAAAAATATACCAAAATTCCTCTCAGCTTCATTTAGAATTACAAATATTTATTGTAATTCTTTATTTATTACTTTTCTTTATTTATTACATATTCTTTATTTATTACTGTGAAATTACTGAAAGGAGCAAACATGATATGGCCAGAGCCTGAGTTAGAACCATAGTCTATGTTAGTCCTTTGTGCTGTTGTCCTAGATACATAAGTAATGCAGCTTGTTGGACAGACTCAATTTACAGTTAGTTCTAAATGTGACAGCAACTGATCATCAGTCAAGTATTTCTTAGTTAGAAAGAAACACCTAATTCATGTAAGAGAATGTCAGATTATTCCTTCTTCTTGTCACTAACACATTATTTAACAAAGGTTTATTCCCGTTCTTAGCCATATGACTGGATTTGCAATTAAGGTCTTTGTTTAATTTCTTTAAACCATCATTCCTGTTTATACATCTTCTGCAATTCCATTTTTAAATGTAATTGCTTCTAAATCTCAGAGGATATTAATAGCTGCCTGAACTGATATGTTTTAATACTAAGAACTGTGATTTAAACTACTAAAGCAAAAATTGAACAAAGCAAACTAGACAGAATTCTAATCATGTTCTGGCAGCTGATCCTTTCTATTTGCTATCTGTAGCACTTCTTTCGGTGTCCGTGATTCAGTTCTAGCGGTGGGTTTAGAGTTGCATAAGACTACAATATGTGTCTTTACAGTGGTGATGTGAAAACATAACTAAGTCATTCCCGCATTAGAAGCCACTGTTCCTTAATGTTTACTTAGAATGAGGAGAGTGTTTACCCATACTATTGGAAATTGGACTGCATATTCCTGGCCATATCACATACTTTTCCAAAGTACTCCTCCAGCTGGGGATGCTATCACTGAGCTTGTATCTAAACCTGTAGACAGTTCCTTTCAACAGGAATTTAATCAATAATTCCTCCAGTGTCTATTGCACCTCCGTTGTGCAGATCTCCTAAAATGGCAGTGGAAGGTTCATTCTTCCTTCACTGAGAAGTCCAATTTTCTGTTTTCTTCACAAATAGATATTTGAAATAACAGTCTTTAACTTAGAGAATGTCTGTAAAGTGTTTCAGAAACAGATTAGAACAATTTTTTATTAGAGAGAAATGACATCGTCTCCAGCCTTTTTTTAAAACATTTTCTTTCTGGCTGCATGAATGTCAGATAGACAGGAATGAACCTGCTTTATTTAGTGTATATGCTTATTCTCTCCTGTTGGAACATTTCTTAGAGCGCAGTTCCTGCTCTTCTAAGACACTCATGACAGTTATGATTTGTATGGATACAGTAGCATAATCTCTTCACAGAACGAATCTTGATACAGGCAAGGATATATTATCAAGGATGCTTTAATAGCAGCATGACCCAAGCAATCTTTTCCACACTCTAGCTACTGAAACTTTCAGATTACGAGGAGTTTTAGCAGCGCACTTCATTGCATCTTTTCTTCAGTAACTCACAATCAGTCAGTAGGCATAAAGCTCTAGGGGTTTTATGTTGTACAGAGAGTCCCAATCTTTATTGATTGATTTTTCCTCCTTTTACTGTTCCACATAAAAGTGTCTGTCATTCATATATATGTATGTGTGTCCATATCATGATTGAAATGATTCTAGGAAGCATCTTTTTAAAAGTTTCAAGCAAAGTAATCTGAAGTGGTAACGTTTTACCTTGCAGTAATCTCAAAAGCTTTTTGCAACTCAGCTCCACTGGTTCTACTACAAAAATTTTGCTGATGTCTGACCAATCAGAAGAAAAGACATTTCTGTATCGACTGCCTTATCCAAATTTCCCTAAATAGTTCCATTTTTCTTTTTCAGACATCATCTCATGCTCACTGGCAAACATAACTATGCCAAACAAGAGCTGCATGTGGAACAGCTCAAGAGAAGGTGGAGAGGTAGCAATAAAATGAACACTCCCGGGCCACAGATGAGAGCAACCTCAGTTGCTCCTAATTATGCATGGCTGCCTATGGCTTGAATGAGTCATTTCAGCAAACAGTGATCAACACTGGAGCACCTCAGCCTCTGCCCTTTCCATGAGACAAATTCTCTTTTTCAGATTCCAAAAAGCCTGATGTAAAATAATTACTTCACTCTGGCACCTGTGAGCTTAGGCAAAGAGTTTGTGCAATAGCTGAGTCACAAGTTCTACTCTTTAATACTTTTTTTTTTTTTTTTAACTGATCTTTTGCCTTCAGTCTACAATGACTTCCACCCTGATATCTGTCCTGTCATTGCTGCTTCCTTTTATGTTTCCTGTTCTTTCTTGAAGATATTCCATGCAGCCCTTGAGAGAGCTGTCTCTTCCAGTTCTATCACAACAATCTGCTCACTTCTTTTTTCCTTGAATGATGCTTTTCTTCTGCATGGTCATTTTCTGATCTCCTGACTGTCGGTTTGGAATACAAATGCATTTTCCTTGTAGCACTCTTTCTTTTCTTGCTATATTTCCCAGTCGTTCACAGTTTTCCATATTCAGGGACCTGACTCAGCAATTTACATCACACACCTATTGTCCGGCAGTCCTTCTAATTATGCCACATCGGGAACTGTGTTACGAAGCCCAGACTAATTAACAAAGTTTTGTCAGGTATGTTTGTGTAGGCCAAGTGGAGCTTCTCCGGTGAATTGCATCTGTGAAATTTCCCAGGGTGGAGACACCCTCACCTCCTCCACATAAGAGCTCAGGCACAAAACTACTTGATGAATCCTGTAATTCTCTGGTCAGTAAGATCCTTCATTAACCACATAGGGATGGATTTAAGACATTCCTATTTTTCCTTTGATTATGTCTACCTTGGAGACTTTAGGCAGGCCAGGTGTGAAGAACAGAAACAGGCTGACTGTGACAGAAGGGAGTTACATTTAGACCAATTTTCCCACTTGTTAATCATATCTACATGGGGTGTTTGCAAAAAATGGTGTAAACAAACCACTTTCATTTCCAGAAGTGATAATAATGCACATCATGCAGAAAGAGTTCTCAACATTGAGTACGTATAACTGCAGAGAAGGTATCACATTCTCTTTTACATGGATCCGTGATTTTCTCCACTGAATTCCACCAAGATGTTGTAACCAGTCTTATTCAGATTTCATAAGTTAGAGGTGAATCAACAATACTTGCATTAGCAGAAGCTTTGGAAAAGGAAAACAATTGAGAGACAAACTGTTTTGCAAATCTAGTGAGATGTTTCATATACTTAGCATATAAAATGACAAAGATTCTGAAAACCTACAGTAGCTTATGAAACAATATAAATTTTGTGTAATTAGCTCACTAGTATTTACAGGCTTGAGTTGGAGAATATGGGTAGATAAGTCTTCTTTCCCAAAATGAATAATACTTCAGGTGTAAGAAAATCTCTGGGTGTGTTAACTATCTTACTTTTATAGGGACAGATAATAAGATTTTAGCTTGTATGATTTATTTGCACAAAAATTACCTTCAATAGGATCCAGTTTAGCTTTACATTAAATACCATAATAGATCTCAGCATGAAGACAAATGAAAATGAAACAAAATGTGGGTAAAAAAGGGGAAATTAATAAGTAGTCCAGTGGTTCTGAACATCATTCTGAGTAGAAAAAGCCATGAACAACAGCCATTCTGTGTTTGTGATGGTATTCATTAATATCCCCTGTGGTTTGTGAGTTGTTATGTCTCAAATAGCCAGTGAACATTTTAGTTTGGAAAAAAATCCTGTACATTTACCAGGAAAGTTAAGATGCTTTCAGCAGTCTTGGTATTTCTTTCTCTGTCTTTTTGCTTATCTGCTTTCACCCCCAACTCAATTTTCAGTTTGTTTTTCTGTTGTTAGTTTGTTTTTTTAGACTAATGTATCATTACTTGAAAAGTTTAGAAAGGAAACTCTTCTCCAGTCATCTTTTCAACAACTTAGTGTTAGGAATGGTAGCCAAAGCACCATTTGTAGATAGGACAGTTGACCAAAGTGTTGCAGGGTAGAGAAAAATAAAAAGTCTAAGACAAACCAAAGCAAAGTAAAAATTTGTGACACAGAAAATTAGAAAAATACCGGGAAAGTATTTAACTTACCTAAATAATAAATACACCCTTTATGTATCGTTTCTCTTCAAACCAATTTTAGTCTTTTATCTTCTTGACTGTTTTATTTTTCTGTCTCTTTTTCTGAGGGAACTCCTCAACTGTAAAAGGACATTGCTGTTTTCTGAGTCTCTTTCAGCCAGAAAGCATGCTCCAACCTTCACTCCAGCACACTGCTAAGTTATTCTGTTGAATCCATTTTACTTTAAGTGTTCTGATTCAGCAAGTCTCCTTTCACAGCAAGTAAGGGAAAAAAATAAAAATAAAATTAAATAAAAAACATTTTAATTTTCTACACCCTCCTAACTTCATCTGGTGTTGTTCACAGAATTAGTTTTTCAAAAATTTAATTGAATTTGAGGTCTTCAGACAGAATATGCATTTATTACAATCTCAAGATCTGGTGACTAAAATTATTTTTCTTTTTCTTTAAGCTCATGATTTTAGTAGCAAACATTATTTCTTCCTGTACTATACAAATCTGCCCTGTTTGAGTAAACCTTAGTCACTATTTCCTATATCTAGAGCCTCTCCCCAAAGCTATAATGCTGATACTTCTTCCAAGGACATTTTTCCCCCTGAGACAGGTCCTTCATCATGAGAGTGATCAGAGTCCTAGTATTAGTTTGGCATTTTTTGAAAAGGATGTCATGGTTTCCAGGAGAATTACCCCAGGGTGTGCATACCATCCTTCATATACGACATCATCTGATATGGAGCGAAACCACTCAGTTCTTCCACTCAGGCTGAACCATTTGTATTACACTCTGGGAAAAGGAGAGATTGCTTTTGCAGTCTAGTTCAGAGCATTGGCTAGACATATAACAACAGAGACCCACAAGGCTTCTGGAGATAAAAACCCGTGTTTGTTGGATGTTGCCATCAGAGCAACCCATTTAGTCCCTGCCCATACTTGTTGCCTACAAGGTACCATCTTTCCTGGAGCTACTTGTTTCTGTGTGGAGACCAGCATCATTCCCGCAGTTCACTATTTGAGGAAGCACCAGGGATGCGGCACACATGCAGCTGAACTGTCCTGTAGCCAGGTGGGTTTCACAGAGCACAGCAGGAGAGCTAGTACATATGGTACTTCCCCTGCCTGTGCAGTAGCTTGAGCAGACTGCGCTAGAGAGCTGGGCATTCATGATGCAGAGCCTGAAACAATTACTGCACATCAGCAATAAATGCGTGACACAGAGGGGATCACTGATAATTGTCCAACCAGACCAGGCAATAATAGTCATTAAAAAAAATACACAGCATTTCAATGCTGAAGAGCTGGGACATCAGCAACACGAAAGAAGTGATATTCATATCCATTTGCACCTCAATCAGCTTGTAGAACTGAGTATGTCCATTTTTGCCTCCCTTCTCTCCTCCCTTTCTGACTCAGACATCCTTTAATTGTTTGTTGGCAGATCATCTTTTGGCCACATGGCTTATTGATTTTTTCCTTGTCTGACCTCAAGAGGGATCTGCCAGATAGGGATTCCTATCTTCAGCTCATAATCTCTTTAAAATCTTTTTCAGCTCGTGGTGCTCTGGTGTACTCTGTTCAAAAGAACCTAATAGCTTTATTAGGTTAGTTGGCTTTGTTATTTTTATATGGTTATTCACTAGCTTCAGATGAGATTTTTAAAAACACTGAAAAAAAAGGAAAGAAAAAAACATAATGCAAAATTGCACATATATTCTGTTCTATGCAAGTCACAAAAAGTCAAATCCTGCCCTAAACCATATGTCTGTAATAAGGGTTTTAAACACATATCAAAGACAAAGCCATGAATAGCTCCATATTTCAGTTTGACTGTAAATTTCTGTTATTGCAAACTACTCTATCACTTTTATTCTAGATGAGGATTTTATGAAAGGCCTGAATGTACACCTACAGTCACTTTAGACCAATTTTTATTTGAGATCATAAGTAACGATGACTTTAAACTTTCTGATGACTTGGAAATCAGGTCAATATTTAAATATTGGAGGGGAGGTTGCCCACTATGAGTGGATGCTGCAAGTTCCGTGCTCCATCTGTGAGACGTGGGTTGCACTTCCCTTTTGCAAGTAAATGTTGTTTACTAAGAATACTTATATATCCAGGCCTATACGTTAGGCTTAAGCTCTAACAATCTTTGCCAATTCATTACCCTTGCAAGGTAGGAAAAACATTTGAGTCTATTAGAGTGCCTGGACATAACAATACTGAACAGTGAATAGCTCAACTTTATTTGTGCACTATGCTTACACATATAAGCCCAGAACAAGAACAATAAAAATCCAATATAATGTTGGTTGATGCTGCTGTTGTCATTGTTCCATTCAATAAATCAGAAATATTCCACAGCTTATAAATAGAGTTTCATCCTATTTTCACCACTAATAAATAAATGGCTATTAGATTGATAAACCCAGTTGTCAGCAAAATATCATAATACTGAAGCGTTTGCCAAATAGTATTTGGATACAGACCATTGTTCATATCATGCAATTGTTCCGACATTTTTTGTTCACTGAGAACTGACACACAGTTATTAAAAACAATCAAATATTTGCCAAGCAACAAACAATATACACGATGGCAACATTCCTCTTTGGCACTGGAGGACAGTCAAATGCAGGCCTTAATAACGTAATCTATCCCATACTGTTCTGAAATGTGTATACTTTATCTTGTGCCTTTATAGAACATTTTCACAGGCCATGGACTTGTGTCAATGGGTCAGGGTACTAGAGAAAGTCTGATTCCTACAGAGCATTTTTTGAAGATAAGTATTCAAATTAAACTTCCGAGAACTCCAGGCACTTGTGTAGGGGAAAAGTGCTAATAAATTAGCCTATTTTTGCATTGTATTAACTACAAATGTGAAAAGATGACAGAAGCAACATGCTGCAATGTCATGGTAACAATACATGTGCATATGGAAAGATATGGCAAGTTCAGCTTTATTGGGCTCATGACTTTTCATATTATTCGTTTGGAAATGTGTGATGAAAATGAGAGAAAAGGATTGGAGTAGCTTGTTCCAGTAAAGCAATTCTCTATTACATCAAACCACATTCATGAAAGTTTAAGAACCTTTTCATCTTTATAATAAATAAGCCAATGATGTATATAATGGTAGCATAATAAAAATGCTAATTATTTAATATTGAGAAATAATAGATCTGCTTGCAGTAGCCCCATGTTAATTAGTAGGTTTTTTTGTCTTTTTTTTTCCAATGCAGTTTTATTTTCATGAATAATACTACACTGTTTCAACAGAGAATGCTTTTGGATTTCACAGCTCTCCAGGGCACACTAAAGAGTGAATCAGTTATGCCCAACATGCAAACATTAAGCAAACAAGAGACTCATTGAAGTTATTTTGGTTCCTTCTCTTTGATTTATGCAGAGTAATTTCAACAAAATATCCTATAGGAAGAGTGCAAAACTTCTACACATTATGTGCTAAATTAAACCTATTTAAGGAAAATGCATCTGTCATGCTCAGTATTATCGTGGAATATTAATTTAGTTTGGGAAACCATCTCAAAGATTTTATTACTTAAAAAATTGTCTGAAGTAAAGAATGGAAAATCATTATAGCGTTTGGTATAACTTCTCTAAAGTTTGGATTATACATTTGGAAAACTTCATAATACCTCTATGATAATAGATATTTTTGTCCATATATGTATACCTTTTGGGTAAAGTGAATATTAAAAAACAAACAAACAAAAAAACCTGAATTTATACCACTAGTGTTGAAGGTTTTCTTCCCTTTACTTCCCTTCCAGTAATCTAAGCAACAGTGTCCTTCATAATGTAAACACAGCCTCCAACTTCCTGCACAGCTCTGGGACACCCTCTCCTAATCATAAGAACTATTGAAAATGATCAGTTTTACAGTATTGCACACCAATATTTTTCTCATCAGTCCCTCATTAGAAATGAATGTGGCATAAAGCCAAAATCTACATATATTTAATTTCAGTATTAAAATACAGTATAAATTTTTGAATTTTACATTGTCCTTTTTTATTTTTATTTATTTATTTATTTATTTTTACAAGATGGTGAGTAACAGTTGCAAACTGTTTCCTTCTACTGAGATTTATTTTGACTTAGGGGAGGGATAGGGAGAGGATAGAGAGAACATTTAGGAGTATAATGAAGATCTTAAAACCAAGCTATGGCATAAGGCTGTAAGAAATCTATCAATGCTAGACCAAATTTGCTTGTTTCTCTGTAATCTCATTGACCTTGAGAGACCAACTACATGATCTTTTCTGTTGTGCGGAGTCTGTCCGACTGTGTGACCTGAATAAAAACAGTCTTTAAAAATCTAATATTATGGTGCTATTCTCAAATGATTAATTGTAGTGTCAATTATAATTTACTCATAGAGAGAAAAGATAATTTCAAAAGAATATTACAGGGAAATCTTCCATAACAATCAAGAAAAAATATATATTATGAGTGACTGCTGATGGTATTCTTATTATTAATGTTATCCAGCTTATTATTAAGATTTCCAGACGCTATGTGTTAAAAAACTTTTTTGTTTTACTTTTTTTTATTTTTATCTGGCAAAGTTTTACTGAAAGAGCTGAAATCTACCGTACTAGAGATCTGCTTCAGTCCAAATGTACAGCCTGAATTACAAGATCATACTGCATCAGTGAACAATGATAAAGAAAAATAAGTTTTTTTCAAGTTATGCTTACAGGGAAAATGAAATGTATTAGTGTGACTATCAGTGAAGGGCAGTTCTGCCATGAGGCAAGATTCACTGGATGAGGAGACCCAAAAGTGATGCAGGGAGAGGAGGCTGCTGTGAGCTATCTCAACCTGATGTAGCACTGGATCACAGAGAACATAAGGCAGAGGACAAGGAAGAAAGCGCGGCAGCAAGGCCTAAGAGAGAGTCTATGTAACTGGGAGAAGCAAGGTGTGGATAGCATGGGAAGAAGGGACAAGCAAGCTGGGGGCAATGGATGGAAGGTTGGCTGGGCATGGAATCCAGAGATTTAGAGGAAGAGCTGGGAAAGAGATGGACTGTGACATTTGGAAAGAGACTGAAGAGGACTGGACAAAGCAGGAAGAAAGAAAGCATCCTCTGGGGACCCTGCTCCTCACTAGGAAGGGAACTGGACACAGTTAGGGTTGTTTCTGAGTCTTCCTATTTTTCTGCCATTAATAGATAAAACCCAAAGACAAAATGACCCATCGTTCTACAAAAGCAGCTCTGTGGAAAGTGCTGAAGTGTATTACTGGATTACTTGAATTTCCTTTTTTGGGTTATTTAAATAAAAGTGGGATGGGTGGAAGATTTCATAGAGTTTCACTTCCTTGACACTCACATATGTAGGGAGTTACATATTATGGTCCTTTGTATTCTTGTACTTTTATTCAGCATTCATGACTACCATGGCATCCACAGCTCCAAAATTGTGCTTCTTGACAGTGAAGCAATTTAATTTCCCCCCTTGCCCCAAAGAAATCTAATAAGCTCTGTACATGAATAGAAGCAGAGATAAAGAAATTAAAAAATGAGGGTGATGTGGAGTAGGCTGCCTAATATGAGAGGCAGAGAGCTTGGAGTCAGTAAAGGTCAGACAAGGACTAAGAGTAGCTCAGAAAAGCAGAGAAATCATGAAGAAGTTGAAAGGACAGAGCATCAAAGGGAAATCGAGGCAAAAGAATGACCACAGTTATGGCCATGAGTCATCAGAACTGGCATTTGACAGTCCATGTTCAGCATTGCCAGAAGGTATATTAGTAGAAAAATTACATCATTGAGCTACTTTCTAAATGTGGTAACATGAAAACATAAACATTTCTTTATGTCCCATTAAAATCAACTGCACAAAAGGAGGATTAATTACATGAAAGGAAGAGATTTGCAAAGGTGTCTGGATGCGTAGCCCTAACTAAATAGTTGCTTTACTTTGCTAGACAACTTTGAATGTCTTACCCAACATACTCTGGTTGCAAAGCAGGGAGAATCAAGGACAAGCTGCAGTCTTTACAATGGATATTTTAATTGTATTTTCACATTTTCAGACTCAAACTCTGATCATACAAATATTTGTGGCATTTCAACTGACTAGATATTTTTAAATGAAATGATTTACGCAATGGGAATGTAAATGATTTACACAAAAGGCTTTGAATAGCTCTTTTAGGAACATTATAGCCTATTGTACAAAACTACCTTTTTCAAAGTGAAATTTCAACACAATGGCTTTCAGCAGCTGCTCTCAAGCCTCTGAGGTAATTTGTATGAACTCTGCCTGCAGTACTTTATGCCTCATTTCCCCTAACTTGACATTGCTTATATTTGTTGAATAATCAGTGAAAACATATCATCATTAAAAATGTTTACAGTTCTATTCTAACGGGAATAAAAATAAAAGGGTAAGAGCAAAAATATGTCATTTTAGACAAAAAGCAGCACAACTGCACCCTTCAGAGAGGTCTCAGAAGGAACTATGAAAATCATGCTGTTGGGAAACTATTTGGCTTCTTCCAGATTTTCTTACTGTTTCTTTCTTTTTTTTTTTTATTTTCATGTGGTGGATGTTTGCATGAAAACAAGAGGTCAAGTTCTGCTCTCACATCAGCATAAATTTGAAATTCAACAGTTACTGTAAACAAATAGCAGTGTAAGCAAGAGAAATCCCACACTGGCTTTCCAAGTGTGTTTTATGGCCAATGACCTAGATGTTGGACTGAATTTTTACCCAAGCTGCATTGCACTGAGACTTCTGGAATTAATCTTCTTCAGCTTGACTTTTAAAGGAAACCCCCTTTTTTTATTTTTTATTACTTTATTTTATTTTATTACTCAGGATCTAGAGGACATCTCACTGCTTAATTGGTGAACGGGGAGCGGTGTGCTTGGAAGTAAGGGAAATGTGTGCTGGTGCCTCTTTTTGCCCATACATCCTGTCTGACAGCAGACAAGTGAGCTAATACATGTGTGCCCTAGTTTTCTCATCTAGGCGGGAAAGCAAGCTTACCTTAAGAAAACTTTTGGGTACCACTTGGCAATATGTGGAAAGCCCTTTGGTTGGAAGGGGCTATTGAAAGGCAGAGTGTCATGTGATCAACGGCCAGACAGATTCGATCCTTTTTTTAACCCAGCCATCAGAGTAAACAATACAAGTTGGAACAACGCGCTGTTTCCAGAATGTGGTTTTAAAGAATGTGTTATGGGATTATGTTGTCGCCATGGTTACAGATCCATCTAAAGAAGTGAATGCGCATATTACTGTTTTTAAAATTAAGTAAACATTAAGTAACAGTTTTTTTTTTTTTTAAAAAAAGGTGTTTAGTAATCAGTGTTATTATTTTTGATATTTTAATTAATACTTGTGAAAGTGGTGGCGTGAAAGAGCTAGCCAAAAAATAGTAGCATGACTGGATGTTGTTTAGAAGGCAGATCACTGTATGGATATTCAGTACTGTTCCCACTTCTCTCCATTTTGTCCTGAATTTACTTGATATGCAGTGGAAATTCATGCTGTAGGAAGAAATATGAACAGTGTCCTTTGATAAGAATCATAGTATTGAGCTCAGGATGTAACATGGCAGGTGACAAGCCAGCTCTGAGATGAGAATAAAAAGCTCAACAAACACAGTGATGGAAATTGTGGTGTAAGTGATAATTAATTATGTGTTTGAACTATGGTAACGCTTGCAGCCCTTATTTTGTATAGCAAGAGCACAGCATCCCAAGGGGCTTCTATGTTGTTAATTAAGTGAGTTCCCCAGCCCTGGTTCCCAGTTACCTGTACCGCAGGGATGCCAGGACCTTTCCAGGCTCCTTTCTGAGTGAGTAATCTTGTTTCCTCCAGGAGGAAACCAGGGCACAGTTGGCATGGTAGTTTGCTCCAGGGTTCACTCCAGGCAGAAAATACGAACTACATGGTGCCAAATTGGGTTCCTTTATCCTGGGACAGACTTCTGACTTGATGCCAGCATGGCCCTGTGCCCACAAAGACAAGTGCATACCCTCAAGACATGCTGCAGGGCAACCAATGGCTGCCTTTGGCATCCTGCTCTGAAGACACTGCTCTGGTAGGCTGCTGTACAGATTTCACTTTTTTTTTTTTTTTTTTTTTTTTCAGATTATCTCACTTTATTATCACTTTGCAAACACAAAATATTCTAGTTACTTCTCACAGCTGCAGAGGCAGGAATTGCTTCCTGAGGCAGATGAGTTTACTAAAGTAGATGTAGCCACGCATACTTTGCACTTGTCTTGAACACTATCATGAATGTATTCCCTTCTATCTGAATACCAACATTTTAGGAAAAGGCAGAGCTATTGATTATTAATGAACTGTGAATGTTTAGTATGAGGGTTGACTTTCTGTAATCAGAAAAGGGATGTGCAAATTAAAATACATACATTCAAACATATGACAGGTGGTTGTCTGTCAGAAACTTACACATTCTCTAAGAGGTTGTAACTAAAAGAGTTGAGCTTTGGGAGAAACTCGGCATATGGCACTTAAAGAAAAGCTGATTTGAAAAATTGTACTGCCACTACATCTAAATATAATCCTTAAAAGAGAGGAAAAAAGTATAAAAAACCAGCACTGTAATTACCAGGCTGGTAATGCTTACCAACCTACTTCATTTATCAAAGCACATTATAAAATGAGCAGAGAATTTAACTCAGGGAACCTATACCACTTTCAATTATCAGCCCTATAAATTACACAGCCAGTGAAATGCAATGAGATCAAAGACTCTGAACCATTTGATTTTCTTACACATGAGTGAGTGGCTACTGGGCACATTGATAACTCACCAATGCTGAGTAACTAGGACAATATTGAACTCTGTGTATGTGGCACTCCTGACAATGGCAGAGAAATGAACCAGTGGATACTCTGGAGGCTTGTTCAGCAACAGAAGGCTGGTGTACAGATAAGCTAATGTCTCATGAATGTGCTAATGATTTTGGCTTCTAACCCCATGAACTAAAAACACTGGGGCTGATTTATTTTTCTTTGTCTCTTTAGAATACATATCATCTGTATAAATTGAAATGCAGTCTCTCGAGTGTTTTAAGAACAATTTCTAATTTCTAATCTATTCAAGACATCCTCCAAAATTTGTACTATATCAATATCAGGTGCCCTGTATTATTTCATTATATATTTCCATTATATATTTCTTACGGACTACTCAGCTTCTTTTTCATCATCTATTAGAATAGAGAGGGTAGATGTTTTGACAATATTTACCATGCAAATTTCATTTAAGTCTTATGGAGACATGACAGAAAATACTGTCTTTAGTTATGAGGCAGACCCCAGGCTAGCAGTCTTTTCTTCCAATAGCACTTACGCAGGGCTTAATTGTACAATTCTGCTTTCTGAAGTTGTTTTTTCAAATGCTCTCCTGAATAAGTTTTATATAGACAGTGAAAAATGAGTAAGGGAGAAAGGAAAGGAGAACAAAAGTTCATGTAAAGGCTTTTTCTCCCCTTACCTACACTCCCTGAAGTGTTTTGACACATACTTTGACACATGCTATGCAGTTTTGCTAGCAGTGGTGGTGCTGCTTCTTCCTGTGCAGGAATGGGGTTACACATTGCAGGGCATATGGGCTCTGTGCCAGCCAACTCCTGACTCAGCAGCCAGCATTTCAGCAGGTAACCAGTTCAGCAGGCAAATCCATCCTCCCTGACAAAAGGACAGTAGCTTAGAAATAGCAAGTCCATCTCTAGGCTTGTCACAACAACTGAGCACCATTCCTCATTTATGGTACACTATAAACTGACAAGCCTCATGTATTTTCCTCAGGCTCTAACCGTATTTCTTTTTGTGTATTTCCTTTTTGTGTATTTCCTTTTACACATGAAGATGGAGATTTTGGTAGCCAGTCTGTATAAAAATCTGTGTGTGCCAAACTAAGTTTTTCACTTAGGAGAACTCACTTTTTCACTTAAGGATAATTTTAGAGTAGACAAGAACACAAAGAGTAGACAAGAAGAGTCAGTTCAACCTGATGAATGTCAGAGTTTTTACAATCCACTGAATGTGTGAAGCATTATATAATTGCTAGGTATTATTAGTAGTCTTGAGTGAGTAATTCATGTTGAATTATCTGTTTGCCAAATGCCATCTCTCTGTTTGTGAACTGTCATTGAAAAAGCATGATGATTTTTTATGTTTTATTTTTTGGATTTGTTGAATACTCCTCTCCAAATAGCTTCTGTCAGTAATCCTTACACTGCTGCTTATTCATGAGAAATTCATTGTAAGTGTCTGATGGTTGCAATTTAAGCTGTTTTGACTGCACGCTTAGGTATTTGATATACTTCCTTTCTGACATTTGATGACTGTAACTTTGAACTGTATATGTAGTGTAGATGCTCGCCCAGGTCAGTATTAAATTTGCTTTCCATGAGTATTGTCTCATATCTGCCTCAACATAAAATGTAGCCATGTTTTAACATTTATAGTGTGGTAGTGACAAGAAGTCAATCAATTTGGAAATGCATTATTTTGGAAATTATGCAAATATTCAGTGAACGATCTTACCTATTACAAATTATTTAATGTATAGAAGAAATTCTAGTCTGTAGGAGAAGATAAGTAGAGTCTCAGTAAGGTGATCTGAAATTAGAAAGTGAAATGTTTTTACATGACAACTGTTTATCAAATAGCTACGGAATGCTGTATTTCAGCTAAATGCCTGTACATGTAAAATACACCCTAGCACATTGTGCTAACTGGATGATGGTACGTGGAAAAATACTTCATAACATATTTCATATTTTCTGAAGGAAGGGGAAATTAAGATGTAAATCTGGAAAAACAAAATAATATGCACTAATTTATAGAGCATTCGCTTACTCATATCTCAGCACTGCTCCATGCTGAGGGTTTGCCTGAGGTTGTATCAACAGCAAAGCAAAACTAGTTGAAAACTGTGGACCAGTCTAATTTCAAAAAATATTTAGACTCTGAAGTCTCTAAAAATCCAGCAGCAATATCTCTTTGAAAGTAGAATTTATAATTGAAGTAAGGTTTTTCTTTAAGAAAATAAAATTGTCTAACAGTTTCCTAGTTGTTGATGCCTAAGGAGTTAACAGAGAAGGATAACAAACAAGAATCAGAGAAGGATGGATGCCCAAAACAGCTGGATGTACTAGGGTCTGCTTTACTCCAGTTATACTGCATTTGGTGTAATCCCCCCAAAATCAGAATTTCTCTGCAGAAGAAGGTTTCAACATTAAGGAAAACAACAACAACAAAAATGTTACAGAGAGTATTAAAATCACTTTGTCAATATATCATTGCATGTCTCTGGAATGGAACAGTACTGTCAATCTCAATGCAGCTGAGGTTGTTTCCACCTAATGTTTTTCAAAATACTGGACATTTTTCATTCTTTTTAATTCATCACTCTATTTTGATCTGAAACATTTCATTTTCTGTTTCCTGAATTTCAAGTAGCAGAGCTTTTTGAAAGATTGTTGTGCTTACCTGATGTCAGAAAAAAAAGTACCTTCTGCTCATTCATTGGTGCCAGGGAATGTGGAAAGAATAACCTGTTATAATTCATCCCTGATGTAATCATGCATCATCTATAGTATGCAAGTACTCTTTTCAGTGCAGCTCTTTGTATAAAACAAAAGAATGGAAGGCAGTTAACCTCTTGCTATATACAACCATGAAAAAACAGATGAAAATATAATGGTGAACAAGGGATAAAGTACTACTTTAAAGTGACTAAGAAAGCTTCTTTGCAAGAATAGCCATTTGAATGGCTGAACTGGAAGGACTTTGTATAATAGCAAAACTGTCAGATTGTGGGAATCTCCATATTCTGAGTACAATTTACAGATGGCCAATGGAATTTCAAGGTTTCAGGACTATTTGTGCACCTGCAAAGGAGATAGACAAGATAGATTATGAATTTTTGCTACTTGGATCTGATCTTGCACTCTTGGAAATGAGTGGCAACACACCTACTGACATCCGTGGAAATAGGTCCAGGAGCCGTTGAAAACACATATTGATCCATATTCTACCCTGCTGGATGGCTCATTTTATGCCTCTTGAACAAGAATGTAAAGAAGGCATTTATATGTATTATGCCGTCTGTTTAGGTGAATGAATAGATTTTTCATTTTAAAAGTCCATTTCTCTTAAGCATCTGGAGTTTTAAAGAAAGTGAAACAATATAAAATACCAAACTAAAATAGTCCATGGCCTTATTCTGTCATGACTTATATCCAGTGCAAGTTACTTAACTGCAGTAGGGTTACCCAGATTTATGTTAGGATAATTATGGGGAAAAGGATCTAATTGTAGTGCACTGCGCTGGTTTAAGCTGACAGATAACAGGTTGTTATGTATTAAACATGTACATACATAGAGTAACAACATGTTAAATATCTCATTAAATCTTGATAGATAGTGTTGGGAAGATGTAAATTACAGTACCAATTATTCTGTTGCAGTGGTAATGAAGCATTAGCATCTTTATTCACATGGATATATATTTGTGCAGCTAACAATAACTCTCCTTAGGGAAGCAGATTGGATGACTCGATGTTGACCTCCAAGCTATTTCTCCTACTTTTAAAATTTTGCGTGTAAAGGATGTATATGTCTGGGAGGGAGGACACTAGTGACATTTTAAGAGAACAGAAGAGAACAGTATAAACAATGTATTTTGGAGTGTTTTATTACATAAGAAAACTAGGGAAGAGTGGACTTGAGGTAAAAAAAAAAAAAAAAAAAAAAAAAGCTACGGGAAATGACATGAAGAAGAGTGTTTCAGACAGGAGAAATACCATGGAGAGCCAGGAAACTGTCATCATATGTAACATCAGTCCAGAACACTGATTCACTGCTCCCTTTAAAAAGGTTTCCTCATGCATCTCCATTCCACAGTTATTTGTCAGTCTAACAAATACAAGAACAAAGATTAAATGTCAGCAAATATATCAGGCTCTTCCTTTCTTCCATACGGTGTGCTTTCACAAACTACCTGCCCAATCCACTAGTTTTCCAGCTTGAAAGCTATAACTTATTTCAGGTCTTGTAGGAGCAGATATTGACAGTAGCAGAGAAGAGCTTATATATAAAATTGTATTAAGGTTAGATAGAAGGAACAGTTTCACTCTAAAATTTCCTTTTATTTTAGATGGCTGGTTTCCAAAGTTTTTAAAACATTTTTTTACCTCTTCTCTAAATAACTATTCAGTCATGCCACTGAATCCCTCTTCATATTGTAATAGATAGCCCAGCCAACATCTTGAAAGAGCAGAAAATACTTCAGACTCAGAAACATCAGGAGATAGTGTAATGAAGCCTAGTAAAAACTGGAAGAGTATCTGGAGGAGTGAAACGGTCATCTATTGGGATTACAACATAAATGACAGGGGCCTATGGGAGAGTCAGAGAAAGGAACCAGGAAGAAAGATTTGTAGAGAAAAATAAAGGAGGAAAAGGAAATTTATTAAACATAAATGAAATACTGGAGAATAAGAATACACTGCCCACCCAGGTCAGAGACCCAGACAGCCTGGAGGAAGGGGCTATCAGAAGCCCCATGAAATTAAGCTGGTCCGATGGCAGAGCCCTGCCCTGGGCAGGCAGAGCCCCTGCCAGCACAGGGGCTGGGACCAGCCTTCCTGGTGAGTAGCCCCGAGGAACGGCCCTGGGCCCTGGTGGGCAGCCGCCCGGGCATGCGCCAGCAGATCCCTGGAAACAAACATGGCCAACAGCCTCCTGGCTGCATCAGCAGGGGCATGGCCAGAGCCTGTGGGAGGGGTTCATCCACTCTGCTCAGGGCTTCTTAGATCGAACCTGGAATGCCACATCCATTTGGGGGCTGCCATTATATGAAAGTCATGGACAAACTGTCACAAGTTCAGCCGAGGGACTGGAGCTGCAGCCCTGTGAGAAAAGGATGAGGGAGCTAGGCTGTTTCAGCCTGGAGAATAATTGGTTTTGGGGTCCTAAATGCAGCCTGCCTGATCCTAAAGGGAGACTGTGAAGAAAATGGAGCCAGCATCTTCACAGTGGTGTGTTACAACAGTAAGAGAGACTACACGTTAAAGCAGACACAAGAGAGGATTAAATCAGTCAGGAAGAAAAACTTTTTCCATGAAGAGGTCAGGCAGCAGAGCATCCTGCCAAGGTGGCTGTGCAGTCTCCATTCTTGGGGGTTTTCAAAATCCAGCTGGATTCAAACCCCAACTCTAAGCAGCCTCATCTGATCACACATTGGATCCTGCTTTGCTCATGAGACTGGACAAGATAAGCTCCTGAGATCCCTTCCAACTTAAATTATCCTTTCATCCTATAATTTATCTATCTTCAATCTGGATAACATTTGAGAAATTCTTATTTTTAAGACTTTTTGAATGTCTTTGTGCATTTTGTCCCTGCACGTGTAAAACTATAGCAGACAATACAATTCTCCTCACTGAACTTACAACACGTCCTTAACTTTTGGCTAATATATGCTAATTACCATCACTCTCCTTGTGATGAGTATTTTTAGGGGTACCATATACTAGAGATTCTTCTGAGTTTGATTTTGGATGTGACCACCCTGAGTTTGATTTTGGATGTGACCACCCTCAGAAGAGAGCTTGTGTTTGTCAATGCAAATTGGCCGTATCACATGATTCAAGGCTAGGCAGTGGCCTCTGGCCCCTATAAATAATGAGAATAGGCCTATTAATGCCTCACAATGGCATCCCTAAAAGATCTTCTTCAGTAAAATTTGCTTCTCTAAATTCTATAGCTATGGACTTTAAATTATATTAAGTTGTACAAGTTCAAGGACCTACAAATGACTTGCTGCAGCACCCTTCTTCTCTGAACAGGAGAATTGATGAAGGGGGGTGATGAGCTGCCCTCTGAATCCAAAGGGATTCTGTGAGAATTGATTTCCATTCAAGACAGACTTTGTGCATCTCAGAATTGGGTTCCCTCTCATTTTACCTGTTGCTTATAGATCATGAGGAGTCTAGCTTACTACTTGGTTGTAATTCTGTATTGGAAATAAAAACATTTCAAGTCCAGCTCTAATACATGCTGAGGGCCTTTTTGAGAATGAAGTGTGATGTGTATTGTGGAATTGAATGTCAAAGAGATCAAAGAGAAGTAGGAGATAATTCTCGGGTATGGGGTGAATTCCAACATCTAAAAGGAAGCCAACATTTTGAAAAGCTGTAGGATATACTGAGAATTTCAGCAAAATTAAGGAAATAACAAGGATTTAAAGGAAAGTAATACATTTGAGCAATGTGGTCTAGTGGAAGGTGTCCCTGCCCATGACAGAGGGGTTGGAGTTAAATGATCTTTAAGGTTCCTTCCAATACAAATCATTCTGTGATTCTCCAATTCTCTGATTTATTAAAGAGATGAGCACTGGGAAGGGAAATATACATCCTGGTTGTTTCTTGCATTTTTTTAAATAACATTTTTAAAATAAAAATATTTAATGTTTAAAATATCTGCAGCAATATTCATAGATTACTCCATAAAATTATAATAATAAAATTTGACACCAATTGGTATCTCAGAGTTCTTGTATGACATTCAAAGAGGGAGGGTTATAATAAACAGCTAGGTACAATGAATTATAATATTGCAGATACATTGCACATTTGCTCCCTTAAACTTTTTTTTTTTTTTTTAATATTCTTTGCCATTATTTTATCTATAATTATCGAGTTAGAGACTTCAAAGAGATAAATGTGAATTTGTCTGGTCTTCCTTGATTATTAAGAGAAACAAAATAAGGGAAATCATAGACAGATCATTAAATGTAATAACAAAGCAGTGGAAAAGATAAAGGGGAAGACATCTGTTTCATGTAGGATTTATATTTAGTGCTGAACACTGGGGGTTTTTCCCCTGTAGTTCTGAAGACCAGGTCATCAGAGGAGAAAAGGATTACAGGAACATTTGCAGTGGGATACAGTATTATTTCAGTTTGAAACTGATGAATTGTGAAACATTGATGAAAATGAAGAGTGCTACAAATCACCACTGTTGAACCCTTTTTGATCAAAGTGAGAAGCTGACAATTGAAAAGAAACTAGCTACTTTCTAGAAACATATTGCTACAGTTTAGCTTGAAAGCTCTTTTTGTGAGTCACTCCATCTCTTTTGTAAATAGTCATTATTAGAATGGCTTCAACTAAAACTGTTGATTCTGACAAGCCTGAACTTTATGAAAGTCCAAATTTGATATCAAAACTTATTTGCTGTTTGGGATCACTTCAAATAATAAATGTATAAAGATTTCTTCATATGTTAATATTTTACCAAGTGAGCCTTAAATTTATTAAATGCTGAAATTGTCTTATGAAATACACAGAAATAAAGCTACCATGGAGTAAATAAAATACTTAATATTGTAAGGTTTATTCCAGAGCAGGTTACTACAGAATAGTTCCACCTCTGAGTAGGAACAAAACAGAGAAAAATCTTAAATATTTCATCCCTGATCAGTCAATCCCAGGAACAGTCTTCACAGAATCTGCACATTTAGGTATATAGTCATCTAAATACCCCAGATGCCTAGATAAAGATAAGGTCATGGAAGAAATTTGGATTTCTATTCAGAATTCCATCTCTAAAGGAATGTAATCAGAAATGGGTCAGGCAGTAGTGGCAGACAGATTATCCTAAGAACCAGCTTGTGGGTCTCCAGCTCAGGCCACTCCATCTTCCAGAAAGAACTGCTATCTCTTTCAAAAGGAAATTGGTGAATGATGATTAGTGGATCTCCAGATTACAGATTGGGCTTCTCTGCATGGTATGGGGACCTGTGTGGGTTCTCCATGTGCCAACAGCATCTCCAAGGTCTCCAGAAAGAATTGAAGAGAGTAGTATCACTGCCAAACCCTCCTTTGCTGTCTTCTCAGGCAGTCTTCAAGTAAAAAAGAACAACTGGCCCTGTTGTACTGGGTCTGGCTGGGATGTTAACTTTCCCTGCAGCAGCCCATACAGTGCTGCGCTCCGCACTTGTAGCTAGAACAGCAGCGTTATCACACCAGTGTTGTGTCTCCTGCTGAGAAAGTGCTGGCACAGTATCAGGATTTTCTCTAACCCTCCTGGGGGGTGGGCAAAAAGTGAGAAAGAAACATCACCAGGGCAGCTGACCTAAACTAACCAAAGAGATATTCC
>CM021765.1:67594706-67706872 GCA_011076525.1 Nettapus auritus
AGGGGTGGGCAAAAAGTGAGAAAGAAACATCACCAGGGCAGCTGACCTAAACTAACCAAAGAGATATTCCATACCATATGATGTCACACTCAGCAATAAAAGGTGGAAGAAGGAGGAAGAGAGGAGGGGTGGGCTTTCGTTGCGAAAACGTCTGTCCTCCTCGCGAACACCGGCTACGTGCGTTGAGGCCCTTCTTCAAGGACATGGTCAGGCATCACTCATTTGTGGGAAGTAGAGAATCATTTATTTTCTCTGCGCTTCCATATAGCCTTTACTTGTTTTGGTTTTTTGCTGTTCCCTTTCCCCCTCCCTTTCCCCTTTCCTTTTTTCCCTTTTTCCCTTTAGTTGAACTGTTAATTAATAATATTTCCTTAATATATATATATATTTTTTTTTTTCTCTTTAATTAAATTATCCTTATCTCAACCCGTGAGTTGTTCTTTCCTTTACTTCTTCCCTTCCTCCTCTGAGGAGGGGGAGTGAGAGAGTGGTTGTGGTGTTCAGCTGCCTAGCACGGTGAAACCACCACACCTGTATAATATCTGAAGACACACGCACACTGTTTTTTGCCTCTAGCCGTTCTTCCTACATGCAAAGATTACAGCTGTATTTGTGAGGATGTTGGAAACAGCTATTTTCCTTGCAAACCATGTCATAGCAAGGTTGTCTCTAGAAGAGCTGAACAGGAGGGTCACTGTGTGGGCCCATGGGATGAAGAAAAGTGTCTGGCAGTGGCTGCATGTGTAGCCTTGGGGCAGGTGCCAGGACCAGGTTTCTTCAAGAGTTTCATCCACTGGGGCTTGTTTGCTGTGATTAGTCATTGATGGTAAGAGGGCAGCGTCCTGCTCTGGGACATCAGTTAGTTCCTCTGCAGATGAAGTCCTTGGTGCTGCTGTCAACCAAGATAACAAGTCACCTTTCTCCAAAGAGAGAGGATGGTATGAACACAAAGAGTTCAGTGAAAAATAGCTGCTCATCCAACCAGTAAAAGCAAAATTCAAATAGAACTAATACTGTTTGCCATATCAGTACACTGAAACTAATATCCTTTAAAAAGAATATTCTACAACGACACTCCTTACACATGCTGCTATATACATTAAAAGACACCATGTATTTTTAACTTCCTTTTCATTAATGATTTAATACCTATTTGTTAAAATGTCTTACATCTACTCATTGACTACATAGAGAAATTTTCCAAGGAGCTGCTGAATCTACTACATCTACTAGCATTTCTTTTAACAATGCAAGTACACAGCTTTTTGCTCTCATATTGGTGAATGAAATACTAACAGGATTGATATTGGCAAAGATCAAAAAGAAAATACATGTGGAGCTCAGCAGTGATCACATCTGTTTAAAATAACACATCTTTGATGGGATAGTTAGACAAATTGGAAACTGTGATTATTTTGTTTACTTGTTTTAGAAGTTTTCCAGTTTACAAGAGCTTTCAAAATACTCTACATAATTACCTCAATAATATTTTCATGGTAAGAACAAGGCCTAGAAGACGACACCTTTATACCCACTTATATAGCTGGATATGCCAGCTCTGAGGGACCCAAGTTCTCATTCAGAAAACGGTGATTTTAATCAGTTTGAGAACTGTTGCTGTGAGTTAAAATAACACTATTAGTTAGGTTTGAATTTAACTTGAGGAAAAAAAAAAAAAAAAAAAAACTTGGCATATAAGGAACAAAGGGAGTGTTGGAAGGGAACAGGTGAGAAGGTTTATAGTTTCAGTTGGACAGAAAGACAGACAAGGTAATCACTGCTGGTGAAACACAAAGGATTTAGTAGGAGGTGAGAAACATGTGCCATCAGACTAAAACTCTACTGAATTCATGATTTTAGGTCTGGGCAGTTCTTCCTTTCCCAGTTGATCAGATTTCCTAAAAAAAAAATAATTAATATATAACCAATCATGAGCAACACAGATACTTTATATATTCTTATTTCTTTGCTTTCTTAATATTTTCTATGATATCATACAGACTGAGTTTAGAGGTAGAGATGACCAGGTACATAGATGCAGATACAGATAGACATAATCTCTATCTACCTAGGTATAGCATACTATCTGTAGTAGCCACGAAAAGCTTTGCCAGCATGACATTTTGAAAGATTTGATTTTCTTTCTGTAAGTAAATTGCCTACAATTCATTTCTATAAGATTCTGCAAAAAAATACTCAGCATTCTATCAGACTGAACCTTCACTTGGTCTGAGGTACTGGAGATTTTCAAACTTTATAAGGCAACTGGTAAGCAAACCATTCTAATCTTCCTTTTTTTACAGTAATTGTCCTTGCTACTTCAAGGTTTTTCATCAAGTAGCAGAGGTAATGTCTAAACTGATTTACTTGGCTACTGTAGAGGTACCTCCTGGACAGTAAATATAACAACTGCTTATTTTTAGAAATATTGCTAGAGGAAAGGAGAAAGAATCTGTTGTTATAAACCAATAGATACAGACAATGTGTACCAGTCCATAAAAGTAGAGGAAAAAAAAATGTCAGAAGGAAAGGTGGCAGTTCACGATGGTAATGGGCGATGGGGTCTGCCTCAGATTACTGAGAGGTCCGGTACTCACTGTTTGAAAGGGATAATGCACTAAAATTTTCCAGAAACAGTGATACGATTCTGCCAACATCCAGACATGAATTTGGATTATGCTTACTTTAATAAATACGAAGTTCATGAGTAACATACCAGTGGATACAGAGAAACAAAACTGGAATTATAATCTCTATATTCAAGATGTCTTTACGTCTTCTCCAGGCATCTTCCAGTAGCTGTGGTCAGAGATAATAGGTCCTAGCTGTGAGCTGTTACAGCTCTAACCATCCGAGGTACTTTCCTGATTGGTTTTGCAGGTTGGGTTAATAGAGGATGTCGATTTAGAGGGTTAGAGAGGTTAATAGACAGACATGGATTTTTTTAACCAGGACAACTACAGCATTTGTTTCCAAACACTGAGATTCTTCATATAGCCTTTTTGGAGTCCGGTGATTCAGACAAGGTTTCTGGCAGATGAAACAGCTGCATCATGGTTAATTCAGGACTTGCTGTGATATGCACATTGTATCACAGAATCACTTGCTAAGGATGTGCAGGATTTGGTGTTATGTTACCTAGTACTATTGAGCAATCTAATACTAGCTAGAGTTGTTTGTTATTGTTTCATAGTTTTAAATTTTAATATTGTTAGAACTGTGCTTTTAAAAATGCAAATGTTTTATAATAACTGTTAGCTATCAGAAAATTCAGATTTCTTGCAAATATTTAGACAAAAGTGAAGAAACCACTTTTTTACAGGTGTTTGGAGAAAGGCAAGGTATTGCTTAGCCTTAAGGGCATGTCACTCCAAATGTACACTCCAAAAATGAAATGATGTTTTATTCAAAATGGAGGATTTATCAATAAACATATGGAAATTTATTGAAAGCTTCCAACTGTGGCAACTTGGCAAAGCAACATATTTTGGCATTTCATTCTCTCTGTACATATGTTTAACTCAAATGTCATTCAAAGTTAGGATGCACATTCATCAACAGAGTCTACCACTTTAGGACCAGATTTGTCATCCTTTACCTAACAAGCAGTCCCAATGAAATTATTGGGTGTAATCCTGACTCTGAAACAGTCAAGAGAAGTCAGTGAGTACACATTTTCAGTAAGTATTGTGGGTTTATATCACACACGGTTTCCTAAAGAAAGAAAGTGTTTAAGGATAATAATCTGATGTTGTGACTCCATCTTGATTTCTTGAGTTTATTTATCTAAATTCCTTTGGAGTTTGACTTGGACAGCTCTGTATTTCTCTTTGCTCTTTCTTTAGCCCAAGTAGTTTATACCATCACCTCTGAAAACCCACTTATTACCAGGGCTTATTTTCAATTATGAGAGGGAAAAAAGAGAAATACAGGCCTTTTTGAATTTTTTTTCCAGGTTCCCAAACCAGAAATATTTCAGTTTTTAACAAATGTGTAAGTTTACTGCTGCTAAATAATAAATAATCTATTATTAGTATTATTTGTGTTCAGCATCATAATGAAAACAATAAAAGAATAAGAGTTTATTGCCTTAAAATAATTTTGCCGACTTTTTTCCTGAATAGAGATACTTCAGCTCCCCATAAGTCAATAGGAAAGTTTGTTCAAAGCCAGTCACTATAATACAGGTTCTTGACTTCACACCTGCTCTATTAGCACACATTCTGCAGCCATGTACAGAGTGTTAAAAGCTTTTAAAGACAGATCTACTGCTTAGTGCAGAAAATCTGTCCTTTAAACTATATGAAATACTGATACAGTGTGGGAGTCCCACATTTAGGAACTGCTTGAATAAGAAATAGGATGTTTCTGACTTCCGTTCAAACAATGGTGAACAAAAATATCTGTGTATGACATATATAGACAAGGAGCCATTTTCTTAGTTGTTGATGATGAATATCAACATAGCATGCTGTTTTAAATTCTCTCTTGAAAAGTTAACAATCTGGCCAAAATGTATCAGTTTATATTTGTTAGTCTCCTTCACATCCTTAAAATGAAGTGTTCTTACAAATCTATGCTAGTACTATTTATTATGGGAGATAAAAAGTGTAAGACAGTGATTACAAGAAATTCTACCGCACTCTTTTTTAAAGCAATGAAATATTCATATTTTTTTCAGCATAATCTATTTGCCCACTTCAATACACCAGGCTAATAAATTATTTTTTTTTTCCCCTCTGTGTTACAAGCAAGTAAATGGAAATGATTAGTCAGTATTTGCCATCAGATTACTAGAAAAAATAGTAATAATAATAAATTTTATTAGTCATTTTACACACAGTGGTGCAGCAATATGTCAAGTGATTTCCTTAGTTGTTGTTTGATTTTTGTTGCCATTGTGTTTGGGTTTTGTTTGGTTAGTTGGTTTTTAATATATTTATAAATTTATAATTTAAAATCAGGTTGCTCAGACTGGCTACCTTTCACCTAAATTGGGGTAAATCATGCCTTGCTGTAGTTCTAAAGAAACTATTACAAGCTGAGAGGCATACAGCCCAGAAGTCCAGAAATGCTATACTACAATATGGAAGAAAAACAAAATTCTCCCTTTGTTGCAATGTACATATTGTTTGAAAGCAGTCTGAAGGCTGTGATCCCAGTTCTGTTCTTTGGCAACTCCAGAGTGAAGAGGTCCTATATGAACTAAGAAAATGGGATTCCATATAGTAACAGAATATCCATGAGAGCAAAGTACTCAGCAAAACATGTTCCCACATGGTGATAAATCTGTTCTTTCAGATTTCTACTGTGACAGTATTTGTGAAACTTCTTCTGAATTGACAGGAAACAACTCTGACTTTAAATTCCTTCAGATGTTGCTGTAAGGTAGTAACATCTGAAGGATGTAACCTTTTAGGATATTTATGCTGTGAACTGAACTGCCTTTAAAATTATAATCCTTCAACTGTCAGCACATCCTTGCAAAGTTCAATAGATTCATAAATAATGGAAGTTAATATTCCACTACAATACTTATGTAAATTATAAAGGCAGATATATATGTGGACTGCAAAAACAAACAATATTTTTTTCCATTAGTATTACTTCAGGTTCAGAAGAGAGAAAATTCCAGGAGTCATATTCAGAACAAAAATTGTACTCCTGCTGCTAATAACTTACCTTTGTATTTTAAGAAAGTTTGTTTTTTTCATTTTCCAGTGTGCTGATTTAGTCCTTTTGGCACTCACCCAATTTCAAAACTAAAATAAAGCCTCGATGCTGCAGTAACATTTCCAGCCTCATCTTTATCTCCATTGTATTGCAAATATTTATCCTTTGCTCTCATGCAGACTCCCACTCAGTACAGTCTGCCAATCTTTTTAAAAGCTTAGGTCAGTAGATTTTTCTCAACACAGCAAAGCTTTCTTGGAAACATAGGAAAGGTCATACAACAATAAGAATAGCATCAACATTTTGGCTATAGTCCTTCATACCTAAATGGTTATGACTAGCATAATCATTGATTCAGTAATAGATGCTTATAGTGTGGGCTGTAGGTTAACCTTCCAAAATCACTGGTGATTTTTCTGTGGACACTTTATCTCAAGTAGGATTCAAAAAAGTATTGTTTGCATATGTTAGTGAGCATTTGTTAACATGATGCTTTTATCCTTTCTTTACAAAGTTGAGAACTGGTCCAGTAAGATACAGGCTCCCGTCAAATGAAGGACTTGGTTACCCTCAATTAAAGGTCTCTAACTTCTAAGCTCCTGCCCCTCCCTAAACTGTACCGAGTGCACCAGTTGTCAGCATGTTGCATAGAGAACATGAAGTATTTCAGAATAAGATCTAGAACAACCAGCATGCAGAATATCCACATCATACCTCAAATAGCACATCTAGCAAGCAACAAGCTAGTTGTACTCAGAAGGAAAAGAGTAGTCATCATTTCTTTCCCTTGCAGCTGCAAAAAGTATTTCTTTCATTCCTTTCAAGAACTACTTAACTACTTTTTTTTTTTTTTTTTTTTGTCCTATCAGAAACTGCCTGAAAAGAGGTAGCATTTGAGGTCCACTTTTCAGATCCTTTTGCAGATTTTCAAGGGAGGCCTCATCTTACAGCAGCTCATTTTCAGTCTTTCAGTAATTCAAGGATAGAGAGGCAGGCATCTCTGGCAGTAGATTTGATTTCTTCTATTATAAGATAGGTGCTTAATACAGGCAGAAGATTTTGTCACTGGAGACATTGTTACTGTTGTAATAGAAAATAAAAAGAAAAGCTCAATGAAGGTGATCGCTGTGCCTGAGGAACACATGCACACAGGTCTTGCCCTGTCAGAAGTGGACAAGATATATTTATCCACAACCAGCCTTTCCCACAACATTTACTCCTCTGATAACTTCCCAAAGAGGAAGCAGAAGCTGCCATTTATCAGCCCTTGACCTAGGCACTTGGAAGTCAGCAGAGTCACAGCAGGTTTCCTGCTGAGGCACCTTAAGGCAGTGATTCCATTCACTCCAGCACAACAAATGGATAGCAGCAGGACTGGATGTGGTGTGGAGGCTCGTCTTTCCCTCACTCAACTATAAAGGAAGGGTTCTAAGCTAATATCTTAAACCCCAGGTAATTTATCCTGCCGTATCCATAGTTAAGAGTATCATGTCATCTGGTGTTGACTAGGAGATTCGCCTACACCAAGATGGTTTCAGACTTCACTTGTCACATCAGAACATTAATGCACTGCCCAAAAATTTTAGACAGTCTTAATGGTAACATGATCTCTCCTGAACTCTCTCAAATACATCAGGAGAATAGTTCATCAGTTTACAATTGCCCAAATATTTTGAGTATTGAGAACTCAAATTTTCTTCTGCTGTTATTAAAAGAAGTTGGAAACTCAAGCTAAAGAAAGAAAGGTCTAAAGAAAATTAAATGAACATTGTTGGATGGAGGTTAGAGTAGGATGAGGAAACTACTTAGCTTTCAAGGCCTGTTTATCAGGTTTTTCAGACTTTTTCACTAAAGCTTATAACTAGTCTTGGTTTTGGAAAGGACTGATAAGTTTTTAGGGTGTCCAAAATATCTTGAGGAATCCTCTTTCAAGATTTATGTAGATGCATGATTTATTTAGTTTTTCATTTTAGAACACTCACCAGGGATAGTTTTAGCTAAGCTTAGAATAGTCCTGAACACCACTCATAAAAAGCTGTTAAAAGATGACTTCACAGCTCAGTTACATTTTCAGTCACTGCCTATTTCAGACAACATGCATTTCAAAAGAATAGCCATTTCCTGTGCTAGACCAAGTGCAATTTAAAAACTACTTTAGGCTTTAAATATCCAATTTTATACACAGTAATAAAAAACTTCTCTCCTTTTGATCTTTCATACTGTTCAGCCAGGGCTAAGATTTCCTGCTTCAGGATTTTCCAGGAACTGCCAATTATTTTCATCCCTCAAAACTTTAACTAGTACCTGTTTAGAACATGTTAAAAGATATTTTCTGCTGCCTGAAATTATATCTTGAGTTTGCTCCATGAGGACGAATATTAAAAAAATCAATGTTTTAATATTTATCAAAAAAAAAAAAATTAAAAAAGACTAGCAAAGCCTACAAACAAAATGTAGAACTGGATACACCTTTGTGTTTTCGTTCTGAAGTGAATAATAAACATGGTAAGCCCCTGTAATATTTTTAATATTTTCATATTAAAACTACCAGGTTTGTGGTTTTATGTAGAGGATGTCCATCTTACAGACCACATGTGACAAGTTTTAATATTTAAAAATGTGGTGGGATTAATAGAATATCCATAATGAACTTTTTTAAAAAAAAAGGGGGGGGGGGGGGCGGGGCAGAATGTTCTTCATTTACTTCTTCATTTACATATCAGTCACTTCTTCAAGTCTTCTAAGGGCATGAAAAGAGGAAAACATTTAGGTGAAATCAAAGTTTAAAAAAGAGACTTTGGAGTTCCTTTAATACAGAATTATTAGCTACATTTCTTAATATTTTTGTTTTCTAAGAACTGTGTGAAAACAGATCTTTCTATTTTCTGTCTTGGTTGTGTTCTAGCAGTTTGGTCAGGAGTGTATTTTTTCACTTAAATTTCTCTGTTGTTCTTATTTTGAGTTCAGTCCCTCCGAAAATCTAGCCTGGGTACATCTGCATTACTGTGTTTAATGTCCTAGGAGCGTTGTTAAAGCCAGGATCAGTGCCTAACCACAGTGAATGAGATCTAGAGTACACTTAGGGCCAGTTCTGGAGAAGATCCTCTATAAGTCTCATATAAATTTATAGAGCACTCCAATGATATCCAAAGCATAAAACACCTGCATGCAGTGTGAAAGGGTTCTGGACTCAAGCTGTCTACAATATGAACTCCAGTTTTCTTTGAGAAAGAGCCCTAATGTCACCTGCCACAAAGACAGATAAATTTCCTGAATCCTGAGAAGGGCACGTTTCAGGCCAAATCTCCCAGAACACTTTGGCACAACTACTATAGGCACAAACGTAATGTCACAAGTTCAAAAAAATCCAAAATTAACCTCTAAGTGCCACAATTTTTTAATACACTTTGTGCAATACAACCTACCTCAATTTAATCACATGGGAGTTGATTGTAGAGCTCTTTGGAGCCTTAGTAATTTTAAAAGCTTTTAGAAAATAGAGAGAGAGGGAGAGACGACTTTCCTTTCTTTGTGCAAAATGGCAAACTTAAAATCTTCACTTGGTTTTTGAAGGGAGTGTGGATGGATGCATCTCTTGAAGCTGATGTACTGGAACTAACACTGACTGACTGACTGACATTCAACCCCTGACTCTTCAGTATTAGTTACCCTAAATCGCCTAAGCCATTGGTTTCACCTAACTCTGGGCATAGTCGCGTGGATTCTGTAAGCTTTTGTCATGCTTTTAATAACTATCGGTGGTGCTCTTCCAATACGTCCACATGTATGGACATTATATTTGCAAGTTCATTGTAGGATAAAAACTTTCTCAATTTCTTAAACAATTCTTTTCTCTCTTCTTTCTCCAGGGATGGAACAGTCAAAACCCTATCTTCCTCGCCATCTGAAACATGGCAGAGCATTCTCCACCACTTGCTGCTATACTTGTGTATAAGAAGAGCCTAATTCTTCTGTTTGTCATCACATTATTTTCTTCTTTTCAGGTGCAGTTGAAATGTTATGAGACTCTGATGCAAGCAGCAGAATTGTTGTCTCTAGCAGAGTGCTGTACCCATTCTATGTAGAGCCTGCCCTGCATGGATGGCCCTAATCATCCCACAATAACTGACTTGTAACTTATACTTTCTATGAACCAATCTGCAAAGTTTAATGTGGTCCCTGCCCTAAATGATACAAGTGCACTGCAGGCATCTGTTTGTAGATAGTAATTATAGTTATTTAGATGCACACCTATTCATCTTTTTTATTTGTAAACCCACATGGTGTATCAAAACCTCCTTTGCAAAGTGAAAAGTCAGGTTCAGAAGTTGCTTTGATGTGAAAACAAAAGGCCTGATTCTCCTTTTGGACTAAAGTAAGTTAGTTGAGGACTGCACTTGAATTCCAAATATTAAGCTCAGTCTCAATTTCATACTCATTTTCTATCATTTACTTTTACTTAGTGTCACAATATTAAAGCTGTTCTCACAGAGGCAGACAATAGAAATCAAAAAAAAAAAAACAACTGCCATAGTACTTCCCTCAAGAAATTACCTTTGCCAAGAAACAATTTTATTAGTTTGCATTAATTTGCTACAGTTATTTATTCTTAAATATTTAACATATTCAAATACAATTATCTGCTGAGAGCCTCATGGTACAATCAACATTAGTCACCAAGAGTTAAATTTTTTTGCAATTAGTAAGTTACAGAAATTGGTATTTAAAGTGAAGGTAAAGCTGACTAAAGAGACATGTTCTTTTAAATCTTTTCATATTAGGGAGAAATCTGTCATCCTCTACAAGCTTACATAAAAATGAAACTGTCTAGTTTCCCTGCAAATTGACAGATCATCTCATAGTATCCAGAGAAGCAGAGTTAGAGCAAGGCTCTGGTCCCCCAGTGCAATGATCAACACCATGCTAGGTTGGTAAACAGGCAAAGTGGTATCAAACCAATGTTGTGACCTCAATGTGCTTATTACTCGCCCATTTCCTACCAGGTCCTGGAATGATCAGACAGTCTGCACTATGGCCACCCAGCCACAGATTGATAGTTCCTTGGTCAGGAGCCCAGGATGATTTTGTAGGACATCCAACACCTTTCCTTTAAAAAATAAGATATTCTGTGCTCTAAGTGGAAAAATAAGATAATCTGTGCTCTGTGTGGAACCCTCCACCCTTGCACTAAGATTTTCCTGCTCAGCATAACACTTGCCTTAAAGTCCTGACCTACCAAATATCCTTCTGATCAAGAAAGAAATATATATATATATTGTAATTAGAAGGAAATAAAATAATAGCAAGAAAAGGAAATCAGGAAGAACTATGAAAATATAATAGAAAAGGGAGGAAATTTCATGAGATTATAAGAATCACATATGCAAAGAAAATTGTTTAGCAGTGTATCAACAGGCACCATCTGTGGATACTGACTTCCTAATCATTTGTAAATGAAAAAAGTTAATTCTGCACAAAGAAGGGTGAACACAGACTAAGTGGAAAAAAAATGTTGGTATGTAATCAATTCTTCTGCACCTTCCATAACACATTTGACTCAGAAAGAGACCGTTAAGGATATTCCTACTTAGTTGAGAAGGAAGTCTCAAAAAGCAGAAAATATACTATATAAAAATAGAAGATTTTTCAAGTGTGCTTCTTTAAGCAAAACCAAAAGAATAACTGAAGTTACTTATTTGAGAAACAAACTGCATGCATATGCAAAAACAAACAGGCTTCCACAAAGCTTGAACACTGCCTTTCTTCTTTGCTTACCAAGGATCACATACTCTCCATGAAACACACAGAGATTTTAAATGCCTGAAAACTACAGTCAAAGCAAACCTACCATAACGAAATCAGATGACAGCCCTGTTTGGTGTGGGTTAGGAACTACAAAGTTTCATCTCAAGATGCCCATGCATATAAGTGAACATTTTTTGTCATCTCAAGTGAAAATTTGCCTATTTTTTTTTTCTTTCAAAAAGGGGACAGGACATTGATTTTAGTAAAATCATCAGCAAAAAAAAGGACACACCATGAAAATATAGCAGAGGTATTCTCCAGTTTCAGTAACTCAATGTCATCCAGACTGTGAAATAAAAGATATAACTGCTTAAACTGATGTATAACACATCTTCAAACAAAAGCAGTGTTTTAGAGTAGCTAAGAATGGTAAATGCTTTTTAGTTTAATCAAAACAAAAAATATGGAAAAATGATTCTAAGATCTTTGCCTGAAATCAACAGGGTGTGTTTCCCAATCTTTTAAGAAACAAAAGCAAATGTGAGCATAAAGTCAGCAATGCTCTTTGCATATCCACACATTCTTAAAAAGATATATCATACAGAAAATAAAAGCAAAAAGTCATGATAACTGCACACAGATCAAGTTTAAATCTTGTTATGTCACTAGAAGGGTTGTACAATAGACATCATTTGGTATATTTAATTTAAAAATTAGGATCTAACATTTTATTAGCAACTTGTATCAGAATGCTTAAGTCATATTTACAAGATACACTGCAAACAATGTTTAAAAACTAGTAGACAGATCATTAGCAGACCACAGCATGATCTAATGCATTACTTTTCCTGGTACCATTACTGGTAGCATCCTTCAAAACATCTCCATTTTTTCCTGTCGTACAGGACTGCTATGGGGAAAGGACATTGCAGAATGAGGAATGCAGTAATCATTTTTGTGAATATCTAAATATATATGTATTTTGTGAATATCCTGAATATCCTGGTACATGCTAAACAGCAACCTGCCTCAGGGAATAACTGTTAAGGGGATGCTATGTAATTAAGGCTAAATCAAGGCCAGGTGACTGGTACTTTTCCCCTTTTTATTTTTTTTGCTTAGCTATACAATAGCTTATAAATATTCAGACTTGATAAAATACTTGAATGAAAGAGATGACTAAGAGTGTACTACCTCTTAGATAACAAAAAAGTCTCACTGTGACATGCGTGAACACCTTGTTTCTCTGACAACCCTAGACAATCTATTGTGAAATCCAGCAAGAACAAGAACAAATTTTATTAATACTTAAAATGAAATTAACTGAATTTTATTTCTGTCTTAGAAAAATAGCAACTGCCAGTGTCAAGCTGAGCAGGAGAGTGCATTTATAGACTGGTTCCAGTGGCTAAGTGGCAAAATGTGTTTTTCTTTCACACAAAAGACTTGATTATTTTAAACTATATTTCTTCTGTATATTTCAGAAGGCAGGTACCTGAACTGCAGTCAAGTGGTGCTTTAGGAGCGTAACTCCGCAATGTTTGACAAACAGGTTTGACCTTTATAGAGTAGAAATAAAGCCTCATCAGTCAGCTGAGGTTGCCAGGACTGGTTGGGCTCCTTACACTGGCATGGCCCAGCACCTTCTGCAACAGCAAAATCACTAATGCCAAGGACAGCTGAAATGATGCTTTAGCACCTAGTGCCTTCAGGCTGAAGTGACACTTGCTTTCTGGTCACAAGAACTGACAGTATATTTCACCTGAAAGAAGAAGAAGTTTTGAACTGCTTTGTAGTGTAAAGGAGTTATACCACATTCGGACAGGTGTTCGAAAAGGTGTAAGAGCCGTCAGTCCCTTATGTCAGTGCAGCAGCTAACATTATTCTCTCCATCTTACATTTTCTCAAATGTAAGAGAAAAGGAAAGAGGAAAGAGGAAAGAGGAAAGACTTGGCTGTGACTTACTAGCAGGAATATTTCCTGTGATTAAATTTATTTTTTTTAAATAGTGAACTGTCAGAATTCTGCCTACACCTAGTATTAATGTTGTATTGGATTAAGTACCTTGGTAGTCCAGTAGTCCCATAATTTAACTACTATATACAACTATATTAGATAAGTGAAAAGGCCTTGCCTTGAAAGATCTGTAATATTGTGTTACATCAAATTATTTGCAGTGGCAGAATTAGAGTACACTTAGACTTCAGTATGACTAGTTAATTGAACTGATGTATTGCTTTTAGATGCTAACTTCAGCAGATGGTACTAAAACTTCTAAATTCAACCAAACAGGCTCACTTGGCAATTTTTGTTTTGCTCTCTCTAATGCCTAAGATCCCCACTCCGAAAATAATAATAATAATAATAATAATAATAATGATGATGATGATGATGATTAGCAAAAAGATACAGGGAACTGGTTGATTCAAAAAAAAAAAAAAAAAAGTGAATTGAAAGAATAAGAGGGAAAATGCATTTAGACTTAGTTAAAAGTATTTTACACCTCTTTGTCAAGAATTTGAAAGTTGATTCACTTGTCATTCATCTGAAGATCTTGGAGACTTTTTTTTTTTTTTTTTTTTTTTCCCCTGCATGAATAGGTAGTGTTTTTGTCCCAGAATAATACCAGATGAAAAATAGAGACATTACAAAGTAACTTGGCAGAAATGAGTTCATAGTTATGCAATTACATCTGGCTAAAAATGGCAAGGTGACAGAAGTAAAAAAGACTGGAGGAGCAAAACAAAATTTTTCAAAATATCTCAAAATGTTAAAGGCTCTATATAATACAGGGCTTTACACTGCCTGACACTCATACTAAGCTTCGATCTGTCATAACTATTCCTAATGTGGCATATGTTTTCTTTGTAAACAAACTCTCAGCATAGCAGCAGCCTCGACCTTTGCAGTGAGTCTGTATAACCAGTGCCTGGTCTGCTTACCATGAATGTATAAATAAACCAGACACAAGGCCCTGCCTTGGACTGTGTTGGAGGTAGTCATAGTTTCAGCCAGTTAAAAACAAAGGAGCTACAGCTTTTCAACTTTCAGATTTGTTAATAATAATTTGCACAACTCATGTCTGCCCAAATGAGGGAAAATCACTAATCTCAGAGAACTGTCAGGAGCAGTCACATTTACACTCAAAGTTCAAACTCCAAAGATATTTCAATATGGCAATTAGAAAGTCTTTCAGATCTGTACTGTCTCCGGGCAGGGTTAGCACATGTCCTAAACCTCCAGTTTTAAAGGCTGGAGAGCCCCTTGGGTTCTAGCTAACACATACTGGGCAATTAGAAAGGTGTACAATTATCAAAGCTAACCTAGAATTGCATTTCTATTTGCTCTGCTTGTTTACCTCCTTTCATTAGGCTACCTGATACCCTTGCATGAAATCTTGCTCAATAAATGTAAATGTGTGTTTGGGGAGGAGTGGGAAGTTATTTTGCTACCCTTGCCTAATATTTTGAGTGCAAAGTGCAGTGAGGCGCAACAGGCAAATCCAGGTTACTCCACTTCCATGACGGTAACAAATCCAAATAAAGCTGAATGTGTGGAGACTTGTGAAGTTTCTGTGTTTGCAGAAATATCACAGACATAAGCTGGTATTGTCTTTGCCAAGATGCTCAGGGCCAACATGAGGGCTGGCGTACACAAATGCTGGGTGTTAGGAATATTTCCTCTCTGGCACACATAAACTGAAGCAAGAAGCAGAGGAGTTATTTACTCTTGCTTTGAGCAAGTCCAAACAGAACTCCCAATCTGTTGAATAGTGTAGAAAGTGAAACTAAAATGTAGGTCTGTGCTTACTCTAGTGAAATACTTACTATTTTCACTACTTTCTTTATACAAACATCAGTTCTAGAAATCAATCCAATGTAGAACAGAGGAACCCTTGTTTCTTGGCCTCCAGTTCTCTGGCCAACATAAAGCAGAAAGTTTTGGTAGTCTTCCAGGATATAAAACACAATACAAGCTTAATATTTTGTGGGCTAATACACAAAAATTGCTTAGAAACTCACATAACCACAAGCAACAATAACAGCTTTTCAGAGCTGCTCACTAAGGGCTGATGTGTTAGGTGCAAGCACTGAACATGAACAACTGGGTGAAATGTCCAAGCTTCCTGGAGAACAGGAGCACACTAACAGGGTCAGTGCAGCATATTTGCATTAACCCTGATTTAAAAACTCAGAGGTGCTACATGCCAGTGACAAAGCTGATGACAACCACATGTAGTTTTGTATAATCAGACTGCTATGTTTTGGACAAATAACGTCCTGTACAGTGGGCTACATGGGAAAGAGGCACGAGCAAATAAGATGGAAAAAACAAGGAAGCTGTTCTCTGCTGCAGGTTAAGGGGCACATTTCTTCTTATTTCATCACTTAGTGGCATTTTACATTTCAGCATGAGGTACGTGCAGCTGAGTCGAGCAAGGAGATGCCACAGCAATGCAGCAAACCGCCAGCTCACCTGCAGGCCAATGAACAGCAACGACAGCTGGTGATTTTGCAGTAAGTATTAGTGGAGGATAAAGAAAAAGAAGCATGTTAGGGACCAATGACAATAGAAGGTTGTCAATATATTCATGTGTATGGAATGGCTATTATAATAGTTTTAAGTGGACAGTTAGAAGTTTGAGGAAAGGCAAACATCTCCAAATGTGTACGCTTTGACTTTCAGTTACAATAGGAATATTGTCTGGCTGCAAACTGCAGGAGCAAGAATCCTTTATTTTCTTTATTAGCATGAATTTTTCTGTTTGTGTGTTTGTGTGGGCTTGTGCATGTGTGTGTTTTCCTATTCAGTGTGGAATAAGAGTCTTAAATTATGATGTTAAACTAAAACCTTTGAAATGGCCTTGAAAGCATAGGGATTCAACAGCACACACAGTGCATAATTTGTCTTCCAAACTTTCTATTTTTACCTCTTTTAAGCCATTTTAATACCACTCCACTTGGGAAAGAAAACAGGGTCCCTTCTACTGTTAAGAATGCGTTATTCTCTTTTTTTTGGAACCTTCTGTTTTGCTTTCCAATTACCTAAATGTCATGCATGGATAAAGGGTATTGATTATGCCTCTGTTTTTGGCTTTTTCTTTTTTACAGTCAAACCGTAGAGTCAATGAATCTGCATTGCATATTTAGGAAGATAATCAGTTATTAAAATGGAAAAGAGGTAGAAAAATTAAAATGGAGTATTTCAGCCATTGAGTCTACATCTAGTATATATCCACAAGATTTTCATACAGTTGTGTTTCAAAATAGTAAGAACTAAAAATTATTAGAGACCTTGAGGAGATGCTGATTTCATATTTTACTTGCCTTGCAAACAACGCAAAGCTTTCTGGGGTTTTGAATTTTTTTTTTTTTTTGGGGGGGGGGGGGGGGGGGGGGGGGAAAAGCAAAAAACTATATTCAGGTTTGTTGATAGGAATGGACATACAGTCAATTTCCTCAAGTGCAATTTGAGATAGAGCAGAGGGAGGGAAAGATGCAGGTGTTCATCATGTTTTACCGCTGCATTTGCGATAAATTCCACATGATTGTGGTGATGTGTAAATAGACGGGGTTAATCTGCTTGAGCTGCCAGCACAGCTACTGGTATTACTGTTCCCGTAGCCCTGCCATGGTGGAGTGCCCAAGGCTGGACCTGGAGCACCTTGGCCAAGGGCTCTGAAGCCCCTTGGGGGACATCTGGTGTTGAAACCCTTCTGTATGTGTGGTCATGCAGAGGCTTTCCCTCTGGCACACAGAAGGAGCTCCCCACACTTCCCCACTGCCCTGCAGGGCCGAAACCAGGCAAAGAAGGGAGGGAATTTGTCTCTGGTGCTCTGCAAAGGCTGGAGGGCTCCAATCAAGGTATGTGAATGCTGTATTCAACAAGGCTAATGCTTTCCTATCACAGAGAGGGATAGTGAAGGTAAACACATTAAAGATGTTCACTTAGTACAGTGCTGACGGCTCTGTAAACCAAAGATGGCTGCATAGATTATATACCAAAAAGCCCTTCAGCAATGATTACTCTGTGGCTGTACTTAGAGCTGCTTCAACTGTGATCCTAATCTTCTCTCTACCACTCTGTACTACCCCTTGCCAGTTCTTTGGTTTCTCATATCATGCTTAGCTGTTACTTTAAAAGTTTCACCTGAGCTCCTTGAAGTGCTATTACAGCTCATACAACATGAGGCCCAGTCCCTGACTGAGACCCTGAGGCACTAGCACAGCACCAATGGAAGTAGTAATTGAGTTCTGGATTGGGTTGTGAGCCTCTCACTGAAGAACTTGTCAGTAATGGCAGGCAAAGAATGCCAAGGAACTAGGCTTGCTCTCTGACTTTCTTTTAAACTTTTCTGTAATAGTCACATTTGCTTCTTTTCCAAGGAACGTGACCATTAGTGTATTATTGCATTTTTGTTTTCCTTTTCATTCTCATGTTTTCTGATTCTCTAAAATAATCTGAAACAACCTGAAGCACTTTAAGACTGAAAAGAAAAATGTTATATTTTCAGGCCTAATTTAAAATGTATGTTGTCAGAGGCAAATAGCGTTCTTAACTTTCAGCCTAAGACAGCTGGTAGATGACAAAATATTTGGCATTGTTCTCACCTTCAAAATGTGTCATGGTTCTGAGGGAAATCTTCTTTGTGGTCTTAAGGATTTCTTGAATACTATCAGGTTCCAGAACTGGAATTTGCTTCGGACAGTTTTAAAAATCGTAATATCTTTTCTTCAATTAAGGGACTATGTCCACAATCCTTTTAAATATTAGCAAATTCTACATAGTGGAAGTATAGCATTACCTAGTTGAAAGCAAATATAAAACAGCTGTAAAGGTCATTTTTTTTTCCTTCAGGTTTTATGTAAGCAAATAAGTAAAAAGGGAAGGTGATTACAACACTGCAAAGTTTTGTTTCAAACTTACTTTTCAGTTTCCTGACCTAAGCGTAAACAAACATACAGCCAAGTTCTGTTCTCATTAATATGAAATACTGTGTAAGGGATTTCATTTCTTTTAGGAAGAACTGAACTCAAATTCAGAGTACACATAGCAGCACTGGTTCCACTGAGTAAAATCACTGAACAATTTCTGTTGGAGGGGACCTCTGCTCCCACCTCCTTCTCAATGTGGGACCAACTTTGAAAATAAGTCAGGTTGCTGGAGGCCTTGTGCCCATGCATTTTGAAGGTCTTTAAACACAGAGACTCCACAGGCACCCTGGGCTCCTACTTCACTCCTGCACCATCCTCTGCATGCTCTGTAGACTAGACAAGCTAAAATGCTGATTATTTGGTTAGACAGCATGTATTTCATCAGCTAGCTACTAGATAGGAATGTGAAATTGCTGTAAGTAACAAGGTAAGAAGATAAAGAAGGGTTTGTAGAAAACAACTACCCTAGTTTGTCATATCACTTTTTTTTTTCTCTGAGTCCAAATGTAAAACAGAATTTATCCTAAACATCATTAAGTTGATACAAGAAAAAAAATCCCAGACACACTCACACAAGAATTACTCTTTATCCTTTATTTCTGTGATTAGTCTTTTCTAACTCACCCAAATTAGTTGGTTTTAATCACTGTTGCAGTCTCATTTCCTTTGTAAATATGAATGGGAGTGCTGAGAGGGTAAGAGTCATTAAGGCCTGAATGGTAGTGCCTTCAGCTTAGACACCAGAACAGCTGTATCCTATTCCTGCCTCTCCTGCCTACTCTGTGAAGTACTCCCAAGCTGTTTCATCTCATTATGCTTTCCACTATTTCTTTTTTTTTTTTTTCTTTTTTTTCCCCTTCCAGGCTCCAATTCTGGAAAAATAGATAAATAAATAAATAAATAAATAAATAAATAAACAGTCTTAAGGATGTAATCCCTCACTCAGTGGTTCTCTGCAAAGCTCCTGACTACCAAGAATGGAATTGAACTTCTCAAGGCCCTCCCCTAAAATTAATAATTAAAGATAAAATTGAAGGGTTCAAAGCTGATACATCAAAAGATCGGTTTCATTTCATTAATGCTCCCTGCACCCCTCCTACTTCAATTAGGATTTTTGTCACATAAAGTTCATTATCATACTTTGGGATCTTGGCAGTTTGAAAATAATCACAAAGCATTTGGAGTTATAGTTTCAGAGATTAGTTCATTATATTCAGAGACTGTTTTGTATAACCGTTGTGCCTAAGTTATCTGACAACAACAACAACAACAACAACAACAAAAAAGACAAGGGAAACATCTAAAACAGCTTTTTTTCCCATCATTCTTTTTGTTTAAACACATTTCCATTGTCACTCTGCTGTGAAGCCAGGTAATCAAACATAAAACATTGCCAATTGCAAAATCCAGATGTCATGGAATCTTAACTAGACATATTAGTTGCTTTGCTGTGTGTGTGTGTATATATATATATACACATACATGATTAAAATCAATATCTTGAAAGATACTTTTATGTTACTCACCTAACTGATGTACTATAGATATTTAGAAAAAAAAGAAATCATGCTTCCTACACATATTGAAATACTGTAACTAGTTAGAGGAAAAGAAAACAGCAAATACACTTCAGGACATATTGTCCTCTTACATAGGAATGAACAATTAGAGAAAATTCCAGGCTGCTCCTAAAAAAGACACCAACTCCTGGAATGGAGTTAATGTAGGGGATTATTTCTCCCATTACCAATCTGACTGGGTTTGGACATTATTAGTTTCTTTAGACAGCAGGTTATAAATAATAAAAAGAAAATTTAACAAAGGAGGTCATGATAGTTGAGGTTACAAAAGTAGGAGGGTAGCACAGGAAAAGATAGTGGACAGGAAAAACTGAGCTTCAAATCAGTTTTGTTGATGTTGTTTGTTTGTTTTGTGGGGTTTTCGGGGAGGGGTAAAATGGAATACAGATACTTTGTCCAAGTTCTATATGCAGGAATCCCCATGAGAACAGTTCTTGTTCTTCTACCAGAATATCAGAAGCCTCTGTGCAACTTTTCTTTTCCTCATCAGCCCTTGTGATTCATCCTCCAGGGGACAAACAGCAGAAAGGGTATGCCAATGCTTGCTATACCACTGAAGGCTATACCAGAAAATAGATGCGATGTCAACAGTACACACAGGAAGAAAGACCCTTAAACTAACCCATGTAGCTCCATAGGAAGTGGGTCACGAGAAAGTGGGAACATACAGCGAATACTCTGCCTTCTGGCAGGTTTCCAGAATACCTAGCAGGCAGAGGAGGAGGGCATGGCATTTCAGAGCTAACACTCAGCTCTGGCCTCGTCCTCTCTGCAAGGTTTTAAAGACTTTTCTCAGAATTTTCTTTCCCATGTTTTTTATGAAAAAGAAAAAAAAATCTGGCCATTAAATCAAAATTTAAATCACACATTTACTCCCTTTGAGACTGTGCTGGCTTCTAAGCTGCCTTTAATTCTTTAAAACCAAACAACAGTGGGATGAATGGTGATATTGTGGCTTGGGAATACAGAGGCACTGGTATCTCTCAGATGTTGGATAGATATAACTCCAGAAGAATTCTAGATTCTCATAAAACCTCATTTATTTCCCAGAGTCATCTGTGGGAGAAAGGGCAGCCCCATTTAGTTGAGTGAGGCTTTGCAATGCTAAACTTTGTGAAAAGCAAACCAGCATTAACTGAATTGTTATAAACTTCAGAAAAGTCAGTTCAAAACAGCACAATGTCAAATCCTCATTTGGAACGATCTCCAGTCAGCAGAATAACGCTGAGTGTGTGGCCCATGATCACAGAATGACTGAGGTTGGAAGGGACCTCTGAAGATCACCCAGTCCAACCCCCCGTTGGGGCCGGCTCGCCGCGAGCCCCGGGTGCCGGATGGGCTCCAGGAGGGGTTTGGATATATCCAGAGAAGGAAATTCCACCACCCCTCTGGGCCTCTTGCGATGGTTCCACGACCCCCCCCCCCCCCCCCCCCAATAAAGAAATGCCCCCTCATATTCAGACAGAGCTTCCTGTGCCTCCGTTTGTGCCCACTGCCTCTCATCCTCTCGCTGGGCACCACTGAAAAGAGTCTGGCCCCATCCTCTTGACACCCACCCTTCAGATATTTATACACATTGATAAGATCCCCTTTCAGTCTTCTCCAAGCTAAACAGACCCAGCTCTCTCAACCTTTCCTCATGATATTACATTATATTACATTTTTTCATTTCAAATAATTCCAAATTACTTTACAATTATATACACAGCTTGCTTAACCACTTAAAAGCAATTACTGATAGGGCCAAGCTCAAGCAGAGTCACAAGCTGGCATGTAGCAGGTGGAAAACTGAGGCAACGTCTTGAGTGACCAAGGTTCAGTTTGCTGCTCTGTGTAATACTGTGAGGTTATTTAGGTCCCTACCCAAAAAGTGGTTAGTGCTGCTTGCCATGATCCAATAAACAATGGAGAGCTGACCAGAGAAAATGGTGATTGTAATTTTTAAAGTTTCTTTTGTACATAGCTAAAAAGGAGAATTTTTTACTCAGAAACTACTACAAAATGCTTTACTCAATTTTCAAGATCTCACAGAGAAAAGGAAACATACTAAACTAATTGCATGAAACTCAGAAGCTGTATCTCAGAATAATGAATGGCTCAGTGGATCTTGTGAGACTGAAAGTGTCTGGGTATTTTAAACATGATGCCTAGACCACTAAACTATCCCCTCTGGGAACTGAGTTAGTGTTTCAATTTCAGTTCAGTTAAAAGATACCTCATTGGCACATCAAGCTAGAGGAGGTGTTGCCAGTGTCTAAGAAAGGTATTTCAAGTGTTTGTCAGGGGCAGCTAATGCACTCTCATGCTGTTATTTCATGCTTCGACATTACAAGGAAGCACTTGCTTCCCAACCTACTCCGATAGCCACAGGAGAACAGAGAAATGGCTCAGGTGGCTCCGTGGTTCTCGATGTGTGATCAGGGTGGCTGCTGTAAGACGGCTGCGAGATGAAACTGTGGTGAGGTACAGGACCCCTGGAGCTGAGAAAACTGGAAGGTAAACCAGCTGGCAATGAGAGGAGTTGAGTAAGCCCGATACAGATTCTAGATATATAAAAGACAGTAAAGGAGAATCTGCCCTGTGTAAAATCAGCTGCTAGTTTTCTGAAGGGGAGGAAACAATTGAGGGATTGAAATGTTGTTGTAATAGTGGAAACTATTTCAATCCATCTGCTGTCGCTCAAGGGAGAAATCAAAATGCTGCACTCTCAGAGAGAAAATCAAGTTGTCTTCTGAGCAAAGGAGGAAAAGGGGGGCTGTGTTTCAGAGCTGTTTCCTACCTAGCACAATGTGCTGTTGTCACTGTGTCTCACCTACTAATGGCCAAAGAGGCTCGTTCCTCCAGGTAATCGACGTAGAACTGGATTCTGGTGTTTGTTCTGGCAAAGCCTGCAGTGACTACCACATTTTCTGAAAATACTAATTGCAAGCCCCTAGTTAAAATTAGAGATATGCTAATTTTGTTCTTTAAAAAATTAGCAGCTTCATGCAAATTAAAAACAGACTTCTGCATCTTCAGTCCATGCTAGTTTATGCACTTGCTCTCTACACAGCCTGTTTTTACCATCTCTGCAGCACAGCTCCTTGTGCTAGGGAGCTCTGCAGCTTGGCAGTGACCATTTCTGGGTGATTTGTCATCCTTTGGAGGTGCGTCTCTGTCATTTTATTATTTTCTTTAGTGGGGTGGCAACCTCTGATGATTTGAAATGCTGGGCCTGGAGCCAGTCCTCTAGGCTCTTGGAAATGTGCTTGTCACCAATGAAAACCTCAGGCCACTGTTGTGGACAGGTGACAAATTCTCCCTATTTAGGTTGTAACCAGCTCTCAGTGTATGTGTTGTTAGTACACTGTATGCATGTAAATCAAACTGCTAGTGCTGAGGATAAACAGTGACAGTGTTTGAAAATGTTTGAAGTTATAGGGTCGATACAGAGAGAATAAACTTTGCCTGAGTTATGTTTTCACTGAAAACCCACCACCTACGCATTTTTGGTTTAATTCTTTGTTATAGGGCTACACTCTTTTAGGGCTAATGAATCTTAAATGGCTTTACAAATATTCGTGCTTAATATCTTAGTTGTATCTGCAGTACTGCTACGTTACCATCTATAATACTACAGTGGATCACAATATCTGGAGAAAAAAATGAGAACAATTCTGCCTTTGTAGAATACCTACTATGGCGTGGGGGAACGAATAAGCCTCATGGAAATATAAATAATAAATTCTAATAGTCACAGGTTCATAAATAGGAAGATATATTCAAACCAAAAAGGTATAGTGAAACAGGCACATTTCTAAGACTGACTGACTGGATCATTTTGAAGGAATCATTTTGTCACTTTTGGGCTCAGTTTCCAAATATGAAATGTAAACTGATATGATTCTTACCACACTATGTAAATAAAATGCTTTGAAAATGTGAATACAAATCAGCATAGAAATGCTAATATATTATTTTCTAGCTACAACCCCATTCTGCACGTGCAAACAGGGAGTAAAGCTGGAATTTTTCCTTTTTGCACGTAAGTGCCACTAGTGGAAGTTTTGCAAACCAGATTAGGTCCTTGGGGACATAAGTGCATTCCTATTGCTCACAGTGTGTTTGTACAGTTGCAAAGTAACTTAAACTACTAAGCAATTCTGCTTATGAGTGTATGAAAAATACCAGCCTTCATCTTACCTTGTTAGCTGCACTGGTTCTTCAGCATTAAGCAAAGGAAGAATTGGAACCATAATATAAGAAATTGGGAGATACATGACTCATAAAATATAGAAGGAGTCTGCAGCCTTTTCAGGATGGGAAGAGACCAGTTCTGCCTGAACAAACTGGCTTCTACCAGTAGAAAACTTCTGCCAATTTTACTCGTTAAAAAAACTGTTCTTGAAAAAGCAAGAGGCTTCACTTAATTAAATGTTAGCTGGTTCTTGCATAATTTATATTTCACTTTGGTCAAAAGTCATCTGAGAACCTTGAAATACTATAGCAGAGCTATGTGATAAATTTTGCCTTTGTTTATATTGCTGCCTTTCCACTGAAGTCTAAAGAATATTGTGTGGTGATCAGGTCTTGCTTAATTCATTTTACGAAGAAGATGAAATATTGGAAAGCTGAATAACTTATCCAAGGTCAGTGACACAATAGGAATCTGAATTGCCAGGAAACGACAACTTCTATTTGCCTGCTAACTCACTAGACTCATTGAAAATTTAATTCCTGCTCTGCTGACTCATATGTAGCTACAGAAGTGTGGCTGCACTGCGGGTCATAGAAGTCTTTCTAGGGACACTGCTGAGTCACATCTTCTAGTTTGGGCCTATTCTGTGTATTTATTCAAAAAGGATTGCCAGGTCTGGTTGTAATGATAGCAGCTGTTCCAACCGAAATACGATGCTATTCCTGCTGCCAGCAAGCACTGCAGTTTTTCTATCAGTTAATAACCGGACAGCATTCTTCTTTAAAGTTAACCACAAAAATACCCTTAATTTAAGGAACAATACCTTTCAATAAAAATAGAAAAACAAAGTTAGAGGTGTATATTTATCCTATTAAGATAAATAATTTGAAGTTTTTAATACACTCTTTAATTTTGAAATGTACAGCTTTTAAAATGTTTTTAGAGTTTGTGTGATTCAGAATAGTAACAGTGTATATACACTTCATTTTTCCTGCTGTTCCAGTCCATCCCGGGGTTATTCTCCTGCCAGGAGTTGAACAGCCAAGAACTTGGCATTAGCTTTCGTGAAGACTTTTACACATGCTTATGCCCAATGATTAATGTCATCAAAGTTAACAGGAATACTTATATTGTAAAAACTTAAGTATGTATTAAGTCTCTAACAAATCAGGGATAACATCAACATTGATTAGGGCTGACTAAATATAGATAAAATATAGAGATAGATAAAAATTTAGAAGTAATAGGACAATTTAAAAATAACTTTGCAAATAAAGTCAAGGTATATTTGCCTGGTATTGTTATCCTTTGTTCCTCTTCCACAAATGTACAAATGAGTGAAATCTGCTATCCACAAACACAAGTTAGTCACAGCCATGCTAATAAGGGATGTGTAAGTAACTACATGGTTTTCTGTTCACGCATTTAGTTTTTTTTTTATCATAGCACTGAAGTTAAATGTTCAAATTAAGAATAGTTTTAAGATCTTACTTTTTTTCTTTTTTTTTTCATAAAAGATCACAAAACTGCTTCATCTGTGAAACCAAGCTTCCACCTGCAAATCAAATGACAGCTCCATATCCTAAGGAGGATCCTTTTGCTTACTCAAGAGGACAAAGGTTATTCACTTTACAATACCTTACTCTTTAGGTACTCCCTGATGGTTGTCATACCCAGCCCTATTTCCCACATCTGCTCTTTGCAGGTGCTGAGAAGCAACCACGCTTTTCAGGGAGGGAGCACAGCACATTGCCAAGACTGTGCCATCAGGTTGAAAAATGTTGCTGGGGAAAGTCTTTGCACATCTCTGAAGAAGAAGTGTATATATCATGAAGGAACATCCCTAGCAGAGAATGCCTTGGGGAATAAAAGTAACCTTAAAGGGGAGCCAAACCCCTGGGCATGAGTGGAAGAGGTGACAGAGCCTCTGCACTTCATTCAGGGGCCTGATGGCAAGCATGGAAGAAGGCTTATGGTAATTTCTTCTTGGAAATTCCTGTTCAATCTTATCAGCATTTTATGTAGGGAGTTTCTCCAAAAGGTAAAAATATGGGGTATCCAACGGCTTGATGAGGTTGTACCCACTTTTTTTTTTATAGCCTGGTTTTGAACAGGATGGGATAAATCTGTACCCTCTGGGAAACGTTTGTAATTTTTATTTTTGGATTTATACCTCAGAGGCACAGTGCAGTCAAAATGGTTAAAGTTTATGAAGAAGTTAAGTATAAAGTGATAAAGGTAATACTGCAACCTGTGTAAACTAAATGAGAGCCTTTTGTTTGATTCCACTACTCTAGGGTGCAGTATGTCTTTGTGAAAAGGACTAACTGGGGTCCCCAGCAGCAGTCTTTACTGAGAGTGGGTAGCTCTACTTTCATCTGGTAAGGCCTGCAGAAAGTGGATGCTTATCAAGTCCAGGAAGAAAGAAGTGTGCAACTGTTTTCAGGGCTGTGGAGCAGCAGTCTTTCCCACATGAATCTCGCCTCGCTTAAGAGCAAAATGACATTTTCTACAAACCTGAAAACAGTGTTGGTAAAGGTCATTCTTTGCAAAATAGTATAAAGATGACCTATATATGGGGAAGAAAAAAAGAGAGAGAGAGAGAATTAATGGAAAGGTGATCACCACAGCAAATAAAAAACCTGAAGATGTATTTGAACACATGGTTCATAGTTCTCATTTTTTTAATTTTTGTGGTTACTCATTATTTAAGAGAAAAGGCTGTCTTGAGAACAGAACACCCCTTCTGGATTGTCAATTCAAAATAAACACTGCTCATACTTCCTACAGAAAAGTCTTCATACTAGTAAAACACTTCGTAAATTCTGCACTATGAGAATAAAAAATCTTTTTTATTTTTTCTATAAGAACTTTCTATTTTTATATTTCATGAATCAGAAAGGTCACAAGCCAAATTAAAAAAAAAAAAAAAAAAAAAGAAGGAAAGAAAGAAAAAAAATGCTTTGTAGGCATGAAGGATAAAATACTGAACATGAGATATAATAAACATGAGAGTTTATTAGAAAATACTGCACATTACTTGTCACAGAGATGTATTCTTAACATAATAAAGCAAATCCAGGAGAGATTTGCCATCTGATGTTACCCTCCCTTACTTGACCATTAGATGCTCATTCTTCCATTTCTTACTGGATCATTTTAAAATCACCTTCTTGTCACTACCATGCTATTCTCCTGCCCTTCCCTGCTGAGCTGGTCCATTTACTGAACTTGAAGAAGTAGAACTGCCTCCTCTAAGTTACTGAGTACATGTACCAGAGCCAGCAGGAGATGGGCAGAGAACAGTAGGGTTTTAAAGAGGGTGGGGAGGAGATTTGAAGGTAGTAAAGGACAGAAAGAATGATGTTTGACAAGCTTTCCACATCTAGTAAATTTAAGAGAAAGTTAAGAAATAGAGAACAAAAGGGGAAAAAAGCATCTGTGGATAGAGAAGGCCACTGGTCAATCATTTGAACATCTTGGGGCAAAGGAGAAAAAGGACCTGGAGACAATGGGTATCAGTGAAGACCTGAGGAGAGGAGAGTTGAAGTATTATCAACTGTGTGTTAAAGGTCAAATCCTACAGAGTGTATTTAGAGTTTGGTTCTTTTTCATTTATAATTGTTTAACGTTGATGTAGCTCTTCTGACTTAGCCATAGCAAGCTTCATGATCTGACCCCGATTAGTTGGTTGGTTTTTTTGTTTGGTTGGTTTTTATTATTATTATTTATTTATTTATTGTTGTTGTTTGTTTTAGAGCCAGTGATTCCTATTTTAGACCATCAGATCTACTGATATTCTGAGTTGGACTTTCGCCATAAGGAGGAAGTCAGAAAGTGCAAAAAGAGCGTTTTATGTTATTGTTGCTGTTTTTTTCTTAACAGAAAAATGGCATTTAGGGCAAAAGAGATGGGACATCTGTTAATCTTAATTGCTCCAACTAAAGACAGAGTGAGAGAAGGTTTTATCTCTTCATCTATTCATATTCTGTTAGTCTCATACTGGTTTCTCAGTACAAGAATTACAGAGATAGCTGAGCATTAACTGTTCTTTTTCGTATGTGGACAGAGCCTGTAAAGAAATAGAAATGCCCCCTTACAGATAATGACCAAATCGTGCTTTCTGTGAAACTGGAGTGAAATTTCAGTACTTCTACTGGACCAGGGAGGTGATCTGATTCCAGTTATTATAAAGGCATCAGATTGTAGCCTATTGAATATTTTAAAAAAAAGGTAAAAAATTAACAGCCTAATGAGTAACCAAGCAACAGAGGCAAGACGTCATTGCTAAGAAAACTTTAGCTTTAACATTCTCCGATTTTCATCCTAAGTTTACAGAGCTGAGAGGACATTATTCCAGGCTTTTGCCACAAAAGGTCCTATATTGCTATCTTCTTTTGTGCTTTTCATGCCAATCAGCAGCTTTCTCACCAGGACTCCACCAGAGCCCCTTATTCTTTCTTTCTCTTAGCTGCCTAACAGAACTGAGCTTATTTAACATCTGTCACAGACACCACACTTACACTTCTTAGTGCAGTGTAAAGACAGTCAAGTTAGCTGCTTTACAGAGCAAATTACGCTGTGCAGAGCACACCAGCAGATGCTGCTTCTGGCACACTACCTAATCTGCTAGAATTATCTTGGCTATCTCAGCTTGGTACTGCATTGTGTGGGGAAGACATAATACAGTTGATGCAAATACCTTGGTTTCTACTTCCAATATTTTAAAATGGGGTTGTTTTGCTTCCTTATAAGAGTACTATAAAGATAAAAGCATGCACACTTCTGAAGTACTCAGGCAGCATGGTGAAAGAAACCGTGCATGACTCCACTGGAATCCTTTTGGGGTGGTGCAAGCTGAGCTGGCCCCTCTGAATGATTCCTTCCAACTACAAGTCAAGCAGTGGATCAAACACAGAGAAATAAGAGAAGGAAGGATTTCTCCTTATCCCCAGTCAGACTAGTAGCCATTCAAGCATATTGTTTTGGAAGAATATGTAAAGTAAGAAAAGAGGGAAATTACTAGGTTGTGAAAGGGCAAGAATGGAGAATAGCTTAATTAAATTAACTGAGGGAATATTTACACTTCCCGTTTCTGAGATTTGCAATTCTGTAGAATAATCTCCCAGAGGAAGTCATGAAAACCTCATCACTGAGCCATTTTAAATGAGTTGGAATAGCTCTACAGCGAACATCAGTGTGTGGGCTGTGGACTGGCTTATGGCTTCTCTCTCTTTCTAATCAAGCACACTCCCCTTATATCGCTGTGGCGTGAACTGTGACATAATCCATATCAACATGTTAATGCATTTGAATTTTAAAACCTGCATAAATACTTGTCACAAACAAATTAATATGATTACCAAGAGGATTAATGTGCTGTTGTTTGTCACTCCTCTGTTTTCTGTGATCATACAATATAAATGTTATTTTTAAACTTGTGGATCACTCTTGAAAGCATTTCATGATGTGGATTCCCCTTTTATACACATTTCTGTTGAAAACTTTCTGCCATAACTTTGCATAGTACCAAACATTTCTTCTTTTGTCTAATCCTTGGAAACTTAAGATAAAGTAATACTTTATGGTCAAGATCCTTTGTTTTCTCTTTTTGTACATTTTAGCACAGACATTTCTGAATTCAGGAAGGAATATTTCAGGGGATTTGAATTGTCATTGCACAGTTCTTGGGACAGAGCCCCAAAGGGGTCCTCTGCAGAAGAGATGAAAACAGCAGCATCAGGAGATCATCAGCAGAGGTCACAATTCCCAATGACTCATTTGGCATTTCTTTGGCATTCATTACCAAATGTAGACTCTTACATCTGATTATTACCTGAACTATGTGCTGTCATTTTGCCTCTAATACCTTGCGCTGCAACTGTGGAGTAGCTATTTCACATGTTGTTTCTCCCATCTATGTACCAACTGGGATAAATAACAAGGTCTAAATATGTAGTACACTTTGCATAGTGCACAACCTTTGACACTTCAGCCTGGCTAATTCTGTTTCTACTCTACGGAATTAATTCCATTTTAGCTTACTCTGATACTTTATTTACTTTATTCATAAATATCTTGATTCTTTAGCAGACAAATGATTAAAATTGAAATGAGAAAGGTGGATGTAAGTGGTATTTATTACTAGGAAGTAGACAGTAGTTACTGGACTCGCTGAAGTTTTTCCTACTATTTCAATTAGAGACAATATTGTGCTTCACTTTCTATTGGAAAATTATGTTTAAAGTCTCCATGAAAAACATCTGCTATATTCCACCCCAGCACTGGCATTTGTTCAGAGATAGATTAAATCATTCATTCCATATATGCTGGTAAATTTAGTTTCCCTTCTGCTAAAGCTGTTACTGACCGTGGGTTATTGAAGCACTCATTTTCTAAAAGCCGATTTCAAACTTTTTCCAATTTGACTACTCTGCAAGTAAATAATTTACTTTTATCTTTCCCTGTTCTTTGCACCTTGAATGCAATGGTTGGTTCTGGACACACAGCATTTTGAAAAATCAGGCCATCAGTCTTTCCCAAACATAACTCTTGAACATTTATTTTAGTCTTGGCTGTTGGTGATGATGCAGACAGTGTTCTTCAGAATTCGTTATTTTAGCATAACATGGTTATTATAACATGGGCAAAGGTAATCCCAGCTGATTACTTTTTACATTTTCTATCTTGAAACACGAGAATGGCTCATTAGAACAGAGCTCCTGTACAACACGCACCAGCAATTCCCTCAGCAGTGGGGCATCTGTGTGCAGCTAACACAGCAGTAGTGTTTTACACATTTCAACATTTTAAGTAAAAGTGATTTGGCTATCCCAAGATTAAATCTTAGTTTTGAAAGTGGGTATAATTATTACCTTTTTACAGTAAGATAAAGTGAGATTTAAACATCTCTAGCAAAGGCAACATAGCTAAATGCCACCAGAAACAAAATGAAAGCAATAAAAACTCTGAAATCTGTGATTCTTTTCTTATAGCCACTTGCAAATGATTTTCAAGGGAAATTAAAGAAGTTAAGCACCCAAGTCCTCATGACATTGTCTATATTGTGGGGTAGCTATGCTCCATGGCCAGTTTTACACTCCTGGCCTGCTCATTATCCTGAAATTTTCCAGAGCAGTGCAGCTCTCTCCTAGCCCACGTATCCAGTCTTTATAGGTGCATATCCAGGTTTAATTCTGAAGAGGAATCCGGACATAACTGGATGTAGGTACATACCTGGGCCTGAGATATTGGGGATACGCACAGACACACAAAACTCGCACAGACTTTTTAAGTAAATAAGAGCTAAGGCAGTGCCTTAAGTATTGCTTTTCATCACTTTGAATTCTCCATCTGTATTTCTGTATTCTGAACTACCTCTTAGCCAGAGTCAGAAAGGAGATCTTCCAAGATATTGCAGTGTTTTTAATGGCTTTCTTGTATTTATCTTAATACTCAACTTTAAATTGAGTCCAAATTGAGTCCAATGCCCAAAAACACATTAAGTTCTTAGACTAAAGATGAATTGATCCTATTATGTGTTTGACAGGGTCAGGATTCTGAATTTGTTACAATGTTGATTTTCATGCCAATACATCTTGACTTGCCAAGACATACAGGAAAAAAGTGTTTGAAAAATTTTACATGCATACTTGAACCTTGTACAATAGCTACCATTGTTGCACGAAGACCTCTCTTCACTTTTGTGTACAAAGAATCAGTACAGAAAGCCCTTATATGTAGTTTACAATCCTCCTAGTGGTACTTAAATATTACTATGTTTGAGAAACTGAATGATTATTTCTTTCTTATGATAATTCATGTAGTTTTATAGATTTTTATACAGAACATATATACTAATATCTAGGGTTGTAATTCTTCCATTGTATCCAGTGGAAACCAAGCTCTGTAAAATAAAATGGCTATTTACAATCTCTGTTGTAATAAAGTCCTGTGTAAACTTCAAGAAATAGGCTGTCTATACGTATCATCATTAAAAATAGACTGTGAGGCCAAATAATATCTTTCTAAACCAACCAGGATATTTCATAAGAGTCATCCACAAATATGTCTTGTGAACGATGTCATGTATGAAGAGAAACTAATGAGATCTGGCTAGGCTATGTATGTAAATGAAACCTGACTAGAAATATAATTCTTGTGCCTGCCTTTTGCTTCTAATGCAAACAGTAGCTGGGTAAAATTGTGGGTTTTGTTGTGTTTTGTTGTTGTTGTTGTTTGTTTGTTTGTTTGTTTGTTGTTTGTTTGTTTGTTTTTAAGTGTGATTAGAATGAAACGTCTGCAGCATACAGTCCGATGCTTTCAGTCACCAAAAATGAAAGTAATGAAAATCAGGACATGAACACTGGCTGTGTCAGGCTTTGGGGAAATAATAGCTGTCTTTCAAATTAGAAGGTTTCACAAAGCCTGTTAGGGAGTACAGCAACCCACATAACTCTGCTCTCATGTTAGGGAATCCAAAATACAATTCAACCAGCATTCAGGCTTCACAAATATTTGATTATATCTCCTCCAAGAGCTTAACAAAATCTAAATGAATATTTGGAAAGGTGACTAATAGCTTAGCATAAATATTCCAAACAAGTCTTCCTAGGCATTTGTATAAAGCCACTCAAATTAACCTGTTCTTTGTATGTGTCTGTACATCTAAATCAGTGCATTTACATTCCTTTTATTTGTTACATAGCATTCACGTAGACCTATATGTTGGACAAACGTGAATTAATGAAATTACTTGCTACATAAGAATAAGCAATTAATTTATAGTATATGCCAATCGTATACAGTAAAAGAATAATGCTTTCAGTCCTTTGTTCACTTTCAGATTTTTATTTTTATTTTTATTTTTTATAATCTGGTCCCTTTACCAAGCCTAACCCATCACCCAGGTTACTCTAGCATTTGCTTTACTTTAAGCTGATGTTTCTAGTTAAGCAGATGGTAGACAGTTTGAGGCCAGTCTTGGGTATATCAGTCTCTTCACCCTGTGACAGCAACGAGAGCTGAAAGATCACAAAAACAGCTCCAGTGGAAAAAGCTATTACCTTTTATTAACCAGGGCCCTGAACCAGGAATCATTACTGTAACAACGCAAAGTGGAGGTAAAATATCACCTCATCAATATGATAGTATTTTACACCCATTTCATACTTATGCAAATGATTACATGTGTGAAAGTCAATAATGAATAAATGGACCAAACCACACAGTAGCATTAAAGGTGAAAATGCAAATTTATTTAGGATTCACTAGAATGATAGAGCAAAATTTTAAACTTTTAGACTTTTTTTTTTTTTTTTTTTTTTTTTTTTCCAGGGCAAGTTCTTCCTTACATTCATGTCCTACTTAGGGCTATCATCAAATTCTAGTACACCTTCAGATGGACGTGAACAAAGTTATAATGCACAAAATTTGCAATTGCTATGGGTTGTATTAGGTGCTGGTAAGGTAGGAAGGCATGAACTGAATGAGCTGAGAGTCTTCCAAATAAAAGGTTGCATTTTAATTCATTAGCTTGTAGGAAAGGTAGGGTTTTGATGAGAATCTTTCCTGGATGGCTGCTAATCTTTTTGTTCTGCACACAGATACACTGTTGCCTATTGTCATGGTAACAGTTGGCACTGCTGCTCTCTGCTTTTCTCTTTTCTCAGGGTATGGGCACCCGTGCACTTCTCTCCAGGTACAATTCTGCGATTCTTCTGCTCTTATCCTGAAAGCTTCAGATTTGCCCTTGCCTTTCACAGTTGATAATCCACCCCAACCCCCAGGAAGGAACCTTACTATATTCTCAGTGACAGGACACCATGATGCAAACTGATTTTTTATTTTCCAGCCACAGAAGCCACTGGCTCATGTCCGTGTTCTGCCTTGGTCTGTGCAGCTGCAATTGGATCACTTGGCTCCCCAAACTCATGCTGAAATTTGAGCACATATAACATGTTGTACACATAGATGTGCTGACCAACACATTAATGTATTGAATAATTTTTATTTGGTAGTTGGAATAATTCACTAAAGAAAGAAAGAACAAAACTAGCAGCCATGTTTCAAGCATATTTAAGCTCACCCAGTCTTCCACTTGCTTGCAAACTCTGTCCACCTGGATTTCTGTGCAAAGCGTGGGGTTGGACACAAGCATGCATCTCATCAATGTGCCTGCCTGCCTGTGACTCCCACCCCTGCATTCCTTCTGCTCTTTGCTCTTAGAGACCCTCCCTGCATTCAGATAGAAGGACAATTTGCTTCTGCCAAGATGCATAGCTTCTGCAAGCTAGACAGACCTCTTAGAGTGAGATGTTTGTCCTGCTCATAATGCAGACATCACAGGAGTGACAGTGTTTTCCAAACTCTCACCACCCCAGATCACCCCCACACTTGTCACACTCACCTGGTCTCCAAATGGAGCCCTGCGTTTGCAGACTTCTCAGCCAGCTCAGCGAAGGACAAGCAGCTGCAAAGAAGCCTGGGGGCTGCTCGGTGGGCTACACCAACTGGCAGTGCTCCCAGAAGACTGGAGACAGGCTGACATGCTCGGGGGGGAGACAGCCTCAGCCCTCCCTCCCATGGGAGCTGGGAAGGGGACTCTGCGCAGGACACAGATGAGGCTGCAGGTACCAGGGCATTTACCAGAGGAATTGCCACCTTGCCACAGCCAGGTAGTTTTTTAGCTCCTTTGGATAGCTTAAACATGAGGACTGGAATAGGCAACAATATCTGGCAAGGAGACTTCAATACTATATTGAATAAAAACCTTTGCCCTCAGTTCTAGACCTGTCATTAGTAACTTGTCACTTGTTTTCACTAGTCTGGCAGTGTAAAAAGGATCTGAATTTCTGATGTTAAAAACACAGCAGAAAAAGAAATAACAACAACAACAACAAAAAGTTTTTTCAGATCCTCATTACAGTTCATTAAGGAATAAACCAGAGCAAGGAGGGTGCTGTTTATTTTCCTTTTGTGGCTGCCTTTGCAATAAACACGCCAGCATAGCCAGGAAGCATCCCTTGACTCATTCAGTTAGTGTTATTAGCTGTTTTTGCTTACATTGTGTTTCACCTAGGGCTAACCTGAGTAAAACTTTGGTTAAAACCTGGATGGAGACCTCAGGCTTTGGCCTAGTATTTTTTCTGGGTGCAAATGGAAAAAAATGAATATATGAATGCAGACTTAGTGCTACAGGCAACACTTCTGTTTTATAATAATGCTGTGTACTTACCCAACTCTGTTCATTTGCTGCTCTCAAAGCAGCTAATATTTACAATAGTCATACAGTAGAGCATTGTTATTAATTATTAATATGCTTACAGATACAAGTTGAGATAAAATACAACTAAATACCTTGTCAAAGCCATACAACAAAATCCAAATCTATGGATTCTTGAATAAGAGCTTAGCAGTGACCTGTTTTTCACCTCTCCCTGTTCAAGATAGCTGGCCACTCACTTGTTATGAGCCATACCATTTGCCTGTAATTATTAACAGCAGTGGGAATTCAAAATAGTTAGGGAGGCCTAAAGGACTTGTTGTCCATGTGCAAAAATAAAAACAAAACAGAAGGCTACTGGTGCAGTGTAATGAGAAATGGTCTTTCTCAACCATAATAATCTTAGAAAGACTTGTCACTTGTAAGTGACATTGGGCTTCAGATGCTGAATAGATAATACAGTGTTTTCAAAAATATATACATATTCTGAGCGGATTTTGCTTTGCTTGCATTCTCTATGATAATCTTTCATTTCCCTCTGTTTTTTTCTAGCATGTCTACCCCTCTCCCTGACATGCTTATACACAGGGCTTTTTTTAACACACAAGAAATCTATTAAATCTTCTTTGGAGTAAGTAAACCTGCATAAGAAAGGATGATGGTATGATTTTGCACTGTCTCACATGGCTCTCTGCATGTATGAAATGTGAGTAGCAACAACTGACAGCTAGGGGTGGGTTTTCCACACAAGAGGCTGTATTTACCCCAATGCATTTGTATGCCTAGCACAACACAGTTTCCATGTTAGTGCAGCAACTGGCTCATGTATGAAAAGTCTCATGCATACCATAGAGCTAGTGGCAGCTAATGGCATCAGAAGCAGGTAGACTTGCTGCATAGTTGTAAAATAAATCATTAATGGCAAAATAGCTTAGGAAGCCAAGTATGAGGACCCCAGACTGACGATGGTGTTTATAAGGTATAAGGCGGTGTACAGAAACAGAAAAGAGAAATATCAGTGCACTGTCCAAGGAAGAGGCAAAACTCGGTGTAGAAACAGTTCAGAAAACTGAATAGATAAGGGAGAATTTCCCCCCCTTAAATGCAGCTGGTTAGGAGAAAGCTGTGTGCCATATACCCCTTCATTTTAACTTGTGCTTCAGAGAATCACAAGCAGTCTGCCATGTTATTTATGGGCTTTAATAATCTCACTCACGTAAACATGGGCTCTAAAGCAGAGGATTGATTGTAGCTTGTTCCCAGGTATAACATGAGGCATTTGGGCTCATGTTTTGCAGTTAATTTCCAGACTCTGCAAAGGTGAAAAGAGACCAGAATATTTCTTCTTGTTCCTAAATTATTACTGGCTCAGATGTCCTGAATACAGATTAGAATTACCTGATTATACTAACCTAGGGAAAGAGTTGAAAAAAAAAACATGACTGTATTTCAGGAAAACAGTATTCATTAGACAGTGAAATCTGTCTCCCTCTCCCCCTCTCCTGAGTACTTATATAAAGCACATAGTGCTTTTTATAACCTTTTTTGGGCATTCTTGAATCCAGCTGAATATTGTCTACTCTATTGGAAAGATTATGAAGCCACCTAGGACTCATCTCCTAGGACAGCAATAAACCAACCTCCCTGTCAGTCATAAATACATAACATGCCTACATTTAATGTTTGCTCTGTTCCCTTTGAAATGTTAATAATATCTATGTAAATTCTAGCATACTGAAACTCAGTTCATATTAACTTCAAGTTGCCTGATTTAGATACAGTAAAGGACAACCATTTATCGGCTTTTTTTTTAAGATCAAAGAAGCTTGTCCCTAAAATACGTCCCATAACATGCAAATTATGCTTAATGTCTCTAATTTGCTTATAACTTGAGGGTGCTTTCTGCTGTTGAAATAAAGTAGTACCATAGCACAGGGTTTATAAACTCCAAGGATCTGATCTCAGCAAGTCACAGCCACAATTCCTACCCTAGTCTATGACTGGCCTACCCTCACTGGTTCTGTTACAAATATATATATATATATTTTGTTCACCACCTCCTCCTCAGGTTCAGCACTGACATCAGTGAGGAAATGCTCAGGGAGTCGAGACTCCTCCATGACAGGTGCATGAGTGACATACATGCATGAGCGCTGTTGTGCAACATCTTCAACAACTGGGTGCAACAAGGTCAAGAGGCTCTATGGGCTTGCCGATGAGTAAGAAATTAATTCACACTTTAAGCTTATTCTCCACTGCTCTGTGTAATACAGTGACATAAGTAAGCCATGGTGGTTTTCTTACTTTAACACTCCAGTGGCAAGCAACCCTCATGCTTCCACTGTGAGGTAGCAAAGTGAGGTCAACATTACGTCATATGCCTGCAAGTGACTTCACCTGTTATTTCTCACAGTAAAATAAGAATTTGCCTTCTTCTGTAAGCTTTAGAGCAGGAAACAAGAAAAGAGGGTAGTCATCATGTAGCAAAACATTTTGTCTAACTTGGAAAGCAAAGCCTTAGTCATCTGGTGGAAATACGTGTATTTAAAAATAAAAAGGTGTGGTTGGAGACCAGACTAGCACAACTCCACAGGGAATACTGCAGACTCTCTGAGAAGCTAGTTGGTAGGCAGGAGGTGAGAACACAAAACGTGCAGAGATGGCTGAATATTTGTTACAAATGCAGCCCTTCTTCATGCTCATGAATCATTTCTTAACTGATCCCGATTTCTTCAAGTACACTTGTTGTTGATATGCTACAGGGTATATCTTTAAAGCAACATTGCTAAGAAGCAAATATCATTATGAGTTATGTGCACAGGAAATGGGAAATTGGACTGATCTTTCTCTGCTGCCTTATTGTATCAAATTATTATAGTGTAAGGCTGCTAGATTTTTTTCCTGATTTTTTTTTTTTTATTTGTGGTCTTTCAAATTATTCCTCAGTAATTTATGATGTTTTCATTTGAGCACCTCTCGGTTAATATGCAAAAAAGAAAAATATTGCTAATAAATAAGAACTGGGGAAAAAAACCTTAAGAACCTTAGGATGTGATTATTTTCAAGATAATCCAACTCTTGCTCACAGAAATATGGACAACAAATAATAGGTCTGCACAAAAAGCAAAACAGATAGGTGATTCTTATTTTTGAGGATGTTTAAAACTTGTCCATTAAAATAAAGAAATCAGTAATTCCAGGACTTCTCAGATAGGTTGTTCCATTTTGTGTTTTTCCAAGTATGTTGGAATACTGAGTCTGCATGTTCAGCACAGATTTCTAGGAAGAAAAATGTGCAGAATGGATTTGAGAACATGCACTGGCAGCCTGCATGTTCCATGCTGAAATCTCTGTTGTGCAAATGCTAATATGCTTAACTTGAGTATTCAGATAAGCATCTAAGCATTAGTAAAACACAGACCTTTGGTGTAGGATTTGACGACAGATATTTTTTGTTGTTACTGTTTTGATTAACTATTTTTTGCTTGTGAGGCTTTAATACAATTGATTACAATATTACGACTGGCACTGCTGCTGGGTGTAGGAATAAAGTTTCAGTTTGCTGATGTGTTCAAAAAACATCAGATAGAATGTTTTGACCTACTGTCAGCCTGTAACAGGATAGCCCCTTGTTCTACAGTGCAGCACAACCCAACTTTCTTTGACCTCTGCTTCATAACATGATACTTCTAAGAAGACACATTCAAATAATTGTTGGGCAAGATGAGAATGGTCATTATGTGATTTATCTCAATGTGATAAAACCAGGGTAAGGAGAGGGGTCTTCAGATGGGCTCTGATGCACTCTGTCACTGGAACTTGAACAAGGAGTTGGGCATCAAAAAGCTTTAAGAAGCTTTTCTGTCTGAGCTCTGTAGAAACTAATGAAAGACGGTAGCTTCGAAGTCTCTGAACAGAAGAAATGTTGTGAGTCTAGGAATTAGAGAGAGAAGTAGAAGGTTGAGGCTGAGACTTCCTAGAGAAGCTACAAAGCTAGTTTCCTTCAAGAGAAGTATCTGGCACAGAATTAGAGAGCTGAAGTCTTTGAACAAAGGTGTCCTAATATTTGAGCTGGAAAGGTCAGAACAGACTGGCTTGTACAAGACCTAACAGTGTGGAGCTTCCCCAAAGGAAACTATTTTCCATATGAGTCATGTTTTTGCAAGAGCTGAGAACCTTACATTGACACAAGTGTGCAAGGGATGTGAGGGCAGATGGGTGAGACTTCCTGAGCTCTACATACAGATATGCAAATTTAAAGAGAACCACCCCAAAATTATAACATTATGGTAATAAAGAAATTGATTTACGTGTAGAAATTCTAGGTCATTCTTCAACAACAGTAAATCTCCCACTGGAGGAACCTTGCATGCTCCCTCACCACTAATTTAAACCAAAAATACAGTCAAGTCATGCCAGATACAGTCAGTATTACAAGATCTACAGGTCTAACCCACTTCCCTGTAATATGAATTGAATAGCATTTAGCCTGTATGGTGCAAGTTAACGTAGGCCCATCTGACATGGACAACTTCAACTTTTCGTCTTACTAAAATCAGTCAAATTTGTATCAAAATAAAATATATATATATATTGGAAGAGGGGAGCTAAACTTAATACATAAAAGATAACAAATACAGGATATAATGAGCAAAATTTTTGGCTCTTCTAGCCAAAACATGACTCAGGATGCAATTTTCCTATGAATGACCTTCCATGACAATATTTGATTAGCACACAGTCTTCCATAAAATGCTACATACATGCTTCCAACACTGCTTTAAAGCACTGTAGGGTCAGATGTAGCTGAAAATGGTAACAGTTACTTGCTGCTGTTGTTGTTGTTATTCCTAATATGTCAGAATATACATAGAGCACTAGGTTTATTATTCTGAGGTTAAATTGCCTTTTGGTTTTAATGTGGTAAATATTACTGAGATTATTTCTCTTCTTATAGCACCCATAGCCTCTAATGGGACTTGGCCTTCACTGACCTAACATAGAAACACAGAATCACAGAATCGTCTGGGTTGGAAGAGACCTACAAGATCACTGAGTCCCACCTCTGACCTAATGCTAACAAGTCCTCCACTAAACCATATCCCTAAGCTCTACATCTAAACGTCTTTTAAAGACATCCAGGGATGGTGACTCAACCTCTTCCCTGGGCAGCCTATTCCAGTGACTAACAAACCTTTCTGTAAAGAAGTTTTTCCTAATATCCAATCTAAACCTCCCCTGGCACAACTTTAGCCCATTCCCCCTCGTCCTGTCACCAGGCATGTGGGAGAACAGACCAACCGCCGCCTCGCTACAGCCTCCTTTCAGGTACCTGTGGAGTGCGATAAGGTCGCCCCTGAGCCTCCTCTTCTCCAGGCTAAATAGTCCCAGCTCCCTCAGCCGCTCCTCGTAAGACTTGTTCTCCAGAATGCGAGGGTAGTCCTCACTGTGGCTGTAGTCTGGGCCCATGAATGTAACTGGTGATATGCAACAACAATGAAGTATTTGGGTTCTGTTATCTGGACTTTCACTCAGTTGTTTCAACTTGATCTTTTTGAACAATATTGAAAGTCTTCTTTTGCAGCAAACAGGCCTAAATTTACTAGTCACTTTCTTCCATGTATATCTTGATGAAACATGAAATGCCTTTAGTCCACAGGAGCTTGAAGCTTTATTTGGAATGAATTATGTGTAACAGCCTAATTTACTGGGGTGTTTTGGGGACATTTTTTTTTCTACCTGAGTGATACCAAACAGAGTCAGCAGCGTCTGGTCAAAGTTGTCTAATTTCACTTCTGGACAGTTTGAGCTATAAGGAGTAACATGGAGCTCTGACAGTATCAGGCACTTCCTGAAGAAGACCTTTAATTTTTTGCTTGCATCAAGCAGGTCACACTGGATATAATGCATGGATTTGAAGATGTTATACTCTCTTACACAGAAAGTTGATCTCAATGAGTTTAAGAAATCATATTCTGTGTTGGATATCTGGGGATACGAATTTTAAATTCATCACATTATGCTGGATTAGAAGATGTTTGGAAGTGTAAATTATGCGGCACAGCCTTAGAAACCTGTCCGAAAATATCAGGTGAATCTGTCTTCAGTTTGTTGTATTTGGTCACCAACAGGCAATTCTGAAGTTAGTAGCTTTGCTGGTGGGTCGCAGACTGGAGACCTGGAGCTGAAAAGAGAAAAGAACTAAAATTTATTCTAATTGGCAGTAAAGGCTTGGTTTCCTCTGTAATTTAGTGGACTGTGGTTAGTCTGCCTTTGCTTTGATCTGCTACATACTTGTTTCTTCCGTATCATACATTTGCTCCTGGGAGCCTTTGGTTCTTGGCAAGCTTGAAAATCAGGCAATTTATTTTGGTAACTAAGTATGGACATGGAAGACTTGCTTCAAATATCTATTTTCTTTGCCGATAAATCACTGCTTGGCAGCTTCCTGCCAGCAGCACAAAGGCCGTGAAAGAATATACTGGAAATTAAGAGCTTTTGGACAAATCATGACTTCACAAGTATCATGTACTGCAATATTGATTTGTATTTCTTTATGGATGAAGTTCTCCTAGCATTATTGTCTGCTCTGTATATTTAGAGAAGGAAATAAATGCAACATTTCCATTCCAGAAAAACAACTTTGTGGCCTACTCACTGCTGAAATCCATTAAGTGGATGTATTTTTCCCACTGCAGGCTGGGAAAAGAGGCTGTTTTTTCTCTTTAGGTTATATGTTTGGCAGCTGCCTAATAGAGTACGAGCCGGTCTGTGCGGTCAAGGCCATCCACCTGACTGCTGGATTTTTGTCCTGCATTTGCTTATACCAGCATTCCTTGTGGATGTCAGAAAGCACTTATTTTCACAGCACTGGAGTTGTACAAATATACTATTCATTCAGAAGCACTCTGTCAGTGATAGGGAGCTCATAGCCAAGATGAGAGCAAACCTGGCAGAGGCTCCTTCCTTCAGCTCCACCCAGTTTTGAGCAAGATTCTGGTGACCCTTTAACCCTGCACCTCTAACCAGTTAAAGTCAGCTGGCTGATGCTGGGATTGCTGTTGTTTAAGGTCGGCAAAGGCCTCGTTTTTTTCTTTGGTTATTATTTTTTTCTTGATTCTAAACTCTTTCCTGTTGTGTTATTGCGTAACAGGGGCTGCTGACAAAACTTTTATCCCTAAGACTGCTTTCTCTGGGATAAGCTCAGTTCAAAAAGTTGCCAATTTGCAGTAACAGCATCTGTATTCTGGGTAAAAAATCGTTTAATGATTTTGGATTCAACCGTGCCACTAAAGGCTTAAAGTATTTTTGCAACAGAAACAGACCATACCAAATACTCAGCAAGCTGTTTAAATGTCTGTGTCATTACTAAGACTTTCATTTCCACTGGGACATAATGTTGGGTTGGGTTTGTTTGTATGTTTGAAATGCTTGAAATACATGACAGGCTTCTGGTTTTCTTCTGCATTTATTCTTTCTTCTCAAATACAGTTGTTAAATGTTACAAAGATGCACTGCTTTCTGTGAGTGCTGAAGCACATGGACCTTTTTGGTGAGCAAGTTAGATTCCATGCATTACCTCCATTTCAGATTTCCCACACATTTTGGTAGGTACAGAATCTGTTAAAAATAAACTTAAAAAAAAATCATGTAATTCTTATGATCCTGCTTAAAAGTTATATGTGTTAGTGTTTGAAACATTTCTCATTTCCTCTTTAGATATTCTAAAGTTTCATGTTTTCTTCCATGCAAGGCAAAGTTGTCTTGTTTGACCTACATGTGGCTATCCATTTTGTTCAGCATTGTGCTCTCTGTCAACTTTACCAGCTAGATACTTCGTTGGTAATCTGGTCTCCATATGGCAAATTTGTTCTGAAGACTAAGAGAGGACTAGAGAAATGTTTAAGGGATGTGATAGTAAATACAGGGGCTGCAGTTAGCATTGATTCTTTTCCATGCAAATTTTCCAAAGACATAATGTGCCACTTATTTCTAATAGTATTTTGGCTTTGGATAAATTAACAAATATCTGACATGCTGAATGAAGCACGTATTCCAAAATAATATGTATATCAAGTGCTCTGATACCTATACAAGTAATTGGGCTTTTTTTAAAAAAAGTACATAACTAATCCTTCATGTCTTGGACATAACTACAGTGCCTCAATACTGAAAAGCAATGAGGAACTATGACAACAAAGGAAGTGGCAAATTATCTCAATCTTATTTTCTTCCTTTTTTTTTTTTTTTTTTTTTTTTCCTAATCCTGTGAAGACCTGGGAAATGCATTTATTCACAGATTACTCTCTACCACCAGTGTAACCAAGCTCTGCTTATATGCCTAACTCTTTCATTCCTGGCAATCACAGTAAAAGTGGCTGATAATTTCTCATATTATTCTTGGAACATCTTTCTTTTCTCTAGTTTCCTTAGGAACTAGCTATAAACACCTAATATATATGTGTGTGTGTGTATGTTGTCTAGTAATACTGCACATGTGCAGAACAGAATCAGGTCTTTTTCAGGTCTGCAACAGAACAGTTATGTATTTTTTCCCCAGTGACAACTGCTCCAAAACCAGTTTTATCTTTCCTCCACTTACATTCATGCCTGTGTATTGTGCTAGTACCAGCTCCCTAGCCAACATTTAATGTAGCTTTACTAGGTGAGTGTAGAATCTATAATCTTTTCAGATATACAGTTGTAGCACTTATACACTTTTCGCACAAGTGTGCCTTGCACAACTTTTTGAAAATCTATTTGAGTTCTCATCCATTTAGATCTGTCTTTTGAGCAATACGGTGTTATCTGTCCTACTGTGTTATCTCCCATGGGAACATGGAAGCACCTTCTGACGTCAGTCCTCTTGGGATGGTTTTCAGTATTTTTAGCTACCTGCATGCTACTGCAACATGGTCACATACTGCTGCCTTCCTTCCTGTCACCTGTGCTGACTGCAGCCTGCAGCCATGGCCTCTTCTAGAGCTTCTTCTCTTTGGAAAGGTGTTCTGGTGTGAGCATTGCTATGGCACTAATATTATACTGGAAACATGGCTTTCTCATTTCTCTCTCCTCTTTTTTTTTTTTTTTTTCTTTGACTCACTGTATTACTGAAAATGTTGTATCGTCTGCCGGTGGCATGAAAAGTGCTCCTGATTTACACGATCTCTTCCTAGTGGCCAACAATTTCTGAAAGGGTTCCCTTGGATAGCTGAACTGGCAGAAGATTTATTTTGTTGTTCGTGATCACGTACACAGCGCTGAACAACTCCTGTTAAAAAGCATATTCTTTGTCTGTGCTTTGTTGCAACAGGCAATCTTTATGTGTGGTGCTTGAAACAAAATCTGACTATCAAGCAGGAGCCAAGCATCTCCTTTCCTCAGTAGACTTTCTCTTTCTCATCAACATTAGAAAAGGGACACACACACATAATAACAACTGCACTGCCCCATCTCCTGCCACAAATATTAGGACATTCATCTGATACTCTTGTGGCTTCTTTGAATGCAGTTTAGTACTCCCACTAGGGTTTACATAGCTGCTCTGGCATGGTGGACATGTGACAGGGAGCTCCACTGTTGCAGCTTGCTGTGAAACATCAGCAGACTTTGGGGCCTTTGGCATACTACTGCTTACTCCTGTTTTCTATTGAGCAGGGTTGCTTCATTCTTCTGTGCTTTTGCAATCCCCTCTGTAGTTGTCTTTGTTATAGGATCTGTTTAAATGCCCTTCCCCCTTCCCTTACTCAGGAATTTTTATTTTCTTTTTCTATCATTTCCTGAGATTCTGGATTACTTAATTTATTTCAGATTGCGAAGTGTTCTCTTTGTCTTTCAAGCTTTTCGCAACAGCCTGACCTCACTGAGATTTTCTTGTGTTCTTCCTAATTTGAGAATAATATCCAGCTTTTGCACATGATGCTTTAAGAATAATAAAACATGGTGGCAGAGCTTTGAGAAGATCATCTCTTTGATTTGCAAGTCTGCCATAAGCTTTCTTGCCCTTTCTAAAACCTGAAATATTAAAAAGTTAAAACAGAGTTTAATGTTCTTGGTAGCTTGGTTGATGGAGGGAAGAAGAGTGTGGTGAAATAGCACAAGTAAAGCAAAACTGAGTGCTGATTTGGATTTAAAGAAGAACTGAGTTAGACTTGCAGAAAAGCACAGATCTCAGCACAGAAATGAAGTCATCAGCTAAGAAAGAGCTAAATGGAAAGCCAGATGTCAGTTGTAACAGAGGGCTTAGCACAGGAGTGGGAGAAGGATGGTGTCACATGGACATTAAACACAGAAAAAAAGTGGGCAGGTAAAAAAAGAAGTGATAGCCATAACAGACTGGCGGGAGGGATGTGATTCATACCACCATTCAGACACCTCTGGGGACCAGCTGGAGGTGCAGAGTTTTGCAGAAATTATCACAAGAGAGGGCAGGTGCACAGCCAATGCTGGAGAGAAAATGCAGCCTTTGTGGAAAACAAAGAGCAGAGGAGAGGTGATTCTGTCACAGCTTACTTGCTTCTGTGCAATGCTCGTCCTCTTTAGAAGGAGGAGAAGTGCAAATGAAGGGAGAGAGAGTTCAAGTTAATTGGGAGAGGCAAAGATGAGGAAGAGGAGGCAGGGTCCAAGGCAGAATGGGTGTCATCTACCCTTAGAGCCAGAAAAGGGAGTAGAGAAAGAGAGGAAAAATGAGAAAGTAAAGCTAGCAGGAGCAGTGGAGCAGCAAGACAGAACGGAAATAGAAATAAAATGGATGCGCTAGTGAAAAGCAGTATTTAAAACAATGAACAAAGAGGACTGCTATTTTCTGTGATATTTTTCTGGTGGTAAGGGAACTGACTGGTGAGGTAAATGAATTAAAGAGTGTAGGGAACTTGATGCAGGAAACAAAAGCAATTCTTCTTAAGCAAATAATAATAACAATAAAAGCTTTTGGTTATTTAGTACCAAATACCGAAGGTAAGGAGGAACTACAGAAACTGCAGGGATGCTAATTCTAAGTGAATTAATACCCCAAATGTTTTAAATATGCAGAAATTGGGGGTGGTGTGGAGATGAATATTGCTGAATAAAAAATAAAAATAATAAAACAATAATAATAATTAAAAAATAATAATAATAATACTTTCAGAAAATGGAAAGTATAAGGATAAAAGCAAACTGCTAAAAATCAGGCTGGGTTAACCTTTGCTACAAGCTGGGAGAAATGGAAATAGATGTTTGGAAAAAAAAGAGATGTATTAATGGCAATATTTAACCAGGGAGCTAGCGAGTTGTGATCTATGAACTCCTTCTAAGTGCTCAATGAAAGATAACCCTGTTGTCTGTGAATACAAGCCTGCCACACAAGGCTCCTGCTTCCTCTGGAAAAAAGAGGTCCGCAAACTAAAACAGGTTGAAAACCATTTGAATGACAAAATCATGTGAGAATAAATAGCATATGACAAAACTATACAAGCATAAGACTTAACCTCCAGACCAGCAACTGAAATTATGCAAGAACTAAAGAAACAAATGACAGGGGATGACTGATTGTACCCAAGTGAGCAGTCACACTTGAGGACGGAGCGCTCTCTGGTACAGCAATACTTGTTCTTAGCAACACTTGGTGCCAGCTACTGCCATAGTGGAGCATTTTTAGCTTTTCCTTCACAAATTCCTTCCTCTCTTGTATATTTATAAATTTACATATATACATGTGCTACTATTTTGTTGTATTAAAACCACTTTTGTTATCAGTTACTGAGCATTTTCTTTAAAGCACCTGAAAAGCCGTATATGTGAGCATGAGCAGAGGCCAAAATAGAAGATGGCACGGAAAAATAAAGGACTAGAAGTCGTAAGTGGAGAATATTATGGAATAGCAACTAAAATTTCAGAGCAGATTACATTATCCACAAATGAAGAATATGGTTGGAGAGGATTCAAACAAATAATGTAATTTTTCTTTTTTTTAAAAAAAAAAAAAAGTAGGACTGTTGAAAAGGAAGATGAATTAAAGTAACTGTCTTTTGAGAAATTCTGCACTAGAATTTTAAGAAAATACTGTGCTCTTGGAAACACTGAAATACTTGAGACATACCAGTATAACTGAAACTGAAAAGGAGAAAATTTCAAGATACTCACAATGTTTGAAAGTACTGTCAGTCATGTAACTTTCAAAATCAGATCTGAGATCAGAATACATTAGGAATCTAGAGGCCCAAATTTCAGAAAAAGGCTTCTAGAAAAATATAGTTTTAACTTAGTAAAGACTGAAAGAATGAACTTGGCCACAGAACAGAGCTAGATATGAAAGCAACTTTTGAAATGCAAGCTAGCTGATGCTACAGAACTACATCACAAAATAAAGGTGCAGAACAGATCTGAATATTCAGAGGTCAAGCCTGAAAAATTGTAATCAGAGTGAATTTGCAAGAAGTAATGGAAAAGATTGGCTGGAAGACAAAACAGACTTTTGCTTTCTTTCCCCTTTGCACAGCTGTATTCTTATGAAGCAAAACCATTTTGCAAAAGCTTCCCATCAGTGACTACAAGCATCTTCAAAAGAAATAGTGTGAATACAGGTTATGGGGATTTTTAGTGGGAACTGTTCAAAAGGTTTGCAGTTTACAGTGTAGGTCTTTATTTCTGCCTGGGGTAGGACCCCGTTGTTATTTAGGGAGTGCTAATCAGTGTAGTCAGAACAGTTCAAGGTGTGATTCACCTGACCAGATAGAGGCACTCACATGAGAATGAGATGAAGTGCACCATATACTACATTGACTGTATTGACCTGCTCACTGTTGATGTAAAAGTGGCCTTGGGAAACACCTTCATAAATATCAGTTGGAGACAATTAAGTAAGTAAGGTTTCAGTAACACTTTTGTAGCTATATTCCCATCCAGAACAAGTAGGTAAAACTCATGTCATGCAGTGAACAAAACATTCTTATTGTGACTATAACATAAATCAGATGTAAAGGTACTAAACGTGAACGGATTAAACTGCCCTACCTACCACTGGAAGAGGTAGTACTATGGAAGAATAGGAGACCCTAAAGATAAAAATGTATGTAGGAAAGTTTTAAGTAAATGAAAATATAGCAAAACAAGCATACAATTTCTAACAAACAGTCCAGTTCAGGAAGAAAGTGCTAATATGATAAAAGGTGAATCCTGTTAACAATATAACAAGTGCTGGAACAGATACTAGCTTGTGTCTAAGTATACACAAGAAACCTTTAGATCAACGAGTTGAGAACTGTCCTGGATTTGTCAATGATGCTGGAAAAAATGCAGACTAAGAATAGATTATTTATCTCAATATTCTGCCATAGCATTATTAAAGAATATAACCACTCCATGGGTAATCATATGTCTAGTCCGTAAAGACTTGCATACATATTATTCCCACTGTGGTAATAACAGAAAATGGAACATGATTTGACTATGATGTAAAATATCTTGTAAAAATAGTATCACTCAAAGCACTTCAAGGCCAAGGTATCCATACTGTACTTTTTTATGGAAAATGGCATCAAGATTGCAACAAGGATGTCTACAAAAATCTCAAGGATCAAGCCTACACTATTACTTTGCATTACTCTAGGAACAGGTTATCAGCTGAAACACTTACTGAGGACAGTTTCATTGTATAGTTGCTAGTATTAAATGGAATACTGTAGTTGCTAGTATTAAATGGATACCACAGATTCTTACTAGACCCATTTTAAAAAATATAGGAAATAATGCACATGAAAAAAAGATCACAAAGTGAAAGCCTTTGTAGCTACAGGGCTGTGTATATCTTACATAATGACAATCCACAGGTGAAGCCCTTCCAGAAACTCCACATGAAGTTTCACCTTACTTGTTCAAGCTACTACTGAACAAACACAATTCTTAGAAGGAACACGTCATTTTCTGTTTCTTCCAGAGCAGAGAAAGCTTCTGCATCTCCTAGAATTTGAAACGGAGCAGGTTTTTGAGGAGTTGGGCAGCAGCAAAGGACTGTGTGAAGAAAAGCAGATGCTGAAGTCTACCAGATACTGAAAAGATCTGTGAAACAGAGCAGCCAGCTGAGAGACAGAGAATTTGTATGTGTAGTACAGTATATGATTTTCTTCTGGATGATTCAAATGAGAGTATTATTTGGAAGATGAAATTTCCTGGCTTAAACCAGTTCTGGCTCACAATCACTAGTGAGAGAACAAGTGGGATATTCACATCACTGTATTTCTCTCACAAATAATTTCCTTTTTAATATTAATTTAACCTAATCGTATTAATTTAACCTAATCATAGTAATAAATGTGATAAAAAAATGTCCTTCAACTGCTCTGTGAAAGTTACAGGCAACCACCTGGCTTGTTTGGTAGCTTGAGGGCTTCCTAACCTAGAAGTCTGTGAAGTTGTGGGAAAAGGAGAAGACATATCCAGCAAAGCAGCTCTTGATCTTGAGCCTCGATCTTTTCTGAGCTCTTGAATATGATACGATCAGTAAATGAAACCTGAAGATGCGATTGTGGCATCCATCATCTCAGGCTGGATGACTGGGCCAAGAAGTTCATCATGGGATACATGACATGGACAGTAGGGCAAGCAAGTCTCTGAAGTTAAAAAAGGAGTGTTCTCTGTTCAAAACTGCAATATTTTTCTGACAGGATAAGGCTGGTTTGGAGAGTCATCAGCTGTTTTGCTTTTCTGATGCTTGCCAGGAAAAAGCAAATCTCAGGCTCTACCCTTAGAGTTTGCTTTGAATTAATTGACAGGATCTTTAAAGAAATTAAATGGAAAGTAATTGAATTCTCATATGAGGATTTATTGTCCCAAAGGGAAAAAAACTTTTGCATAACACGACATTACAGGGACGTCATTAATTGCAGCTATAAAAAAGTTTGGAAAAGAACAAAACTTTTTTTGTTGGTGGTGTTTTTTGTTTGCTTGTTTGTTTGTTTGTTTGTTTCTGTTGAGCCCAGACTAAAAAGCTTATTTAACTGTAAATATATACTTTATTGCCTGAATAGGTGCAGGCTTTAGCACTGTATCTCACAGACCAAAATCAGTCTGCTAGAATTTCTCACGCTGATGGCTAGGAGGCTAATGACCCACAGCTTGTTCAGCTAGATTGATGCTTTACACTAACCTAGAAGAGGACTACTGTGCCACTTGTACCAATGACCCCTAGAAAAACTTGCAGCTTTCAGAGCTACCAGACATAGACCAGAAGCCCAGAAGTGTTACCAGGCTCTATATTTACAGCAAAGAGAGGCTCTATTCTACCAATGGAACAGTGTGCAGACTGTCTTAGACAGCTTTTCTTTATCTTTCTCGTTTCCTCTGACCTAGGCTAATTGTTTCTTGCATCTACACAAAGATACTGTAACTTCTGAGAATGTCAGTCAGTCTATTGGATTATTTTTTTTTCTCCCTCTGTCATGAGTGTACCAATTGTTGGATAGAGTTATCGTGTGACCTCAGGACAAGCTGGATCAGCTTATTGATCTGATGGGAAGCAAATTATTTGAGAGGATTCATGACTTATTTTCTACCAGATTAGCAAATGGACCTAATTCACCATGGGCTGTAACATCATTATGGAGGCAAGAAAAACCCTCGTTTAGGGACAGGGCATAATAGGACCCCACACTTCAGAAGCAGCTTCCTCATTAGAATGTGCAACATAAAACCACACCCCTAGCAATGGTCTTTTCTTGCAATGTTAAGCTTTATATTGTCTTGCTAGCTAAACAGCACGAAAATTTAAAGTTACAGGCTCTGTGATATAACCTCATCAGATTTGATTCATATTGATGGAATACACAGAACTAACCCTGATGAATGCAAGCCTGTGGACAGGTTTTAGGTGGAGTGTCAGGACTGCCGTCCACTCCCTGCTTCACAGTCTACTGGCTTTGCCAAATGCTCTGCTTAGCTTTAGCCCTCATTTTGTTGGATCACAACATATTCATTGTCACTTTGTACCTGTTGGGAGAGGTGTGGGTGGATTTCTCTGAGTCTTATTCAATGAATGTTCTCCCAGTGCTGGTTTTTAATTAATCCCATTTAAAGGGATTCATTGTTTTGTGGGCAGGGTTCTTTTGCCTCAGGAATTTTAAATATTTTGATTATGACTACACTATTCAGCTGAAATGACTTTTTCAGAAACGAACTTAGTGGTCTTATGTCTTCCCTGATCCCAAGGGAGTTGCTGGGAAAGCCACTGTCCTGAAGATATGGAAGAGGAAAGAAAAAGGTGGGCTCAGACTGGAGAACGATTGGAAAGAGTTCCAGAGGAACCAAATTTTCACTTTGTCCCAAGCTCCCAGAGATGGGTGGCCAATATACTGACGGCTCTGCTCTTAATCCTGCTCACACACACAGCAGCAACATCCTCCATCCACTTCCCATCAATGACGGGAGCAGCAGGTATACCTGGCCTTTTGGGCAGAAGGCAAATAACAGTTGTCTCAGTGGCAGCCACTGCTCCAGCAGTTCCTTTTCATCTCTTCTGTGGAAAGGAGGTGTTGGCCAGATGGGATGTCCTCATGGATTTCTCCAAATCTCACAAACTCGATTGACCAATTTCACATTTGGAATCATTGGTCCATTTTTATGGTAAAAATAAATAAATAAATAAAACAAAAAATGAGAAAGATAAAATATGTAATATGTTAAAATATGCATGGAGTTGTTATGGTGATATAAACTGCTTTTAAAAGAGATTTTTACTCCTTCTGGATGGCATGGCTTTTTAAAAGAAAATTATTCTTGAGTTCCTTTTTTAAAAAGCACTCAAGCACTTACCAGACTGTAGAAAAGACACACTCTTAGCAAACTTTGTGAAAACTCAGTGTGTGATTTGCTTCTGGCAAACTTTTACACTGAGTTTGAAACAGAAGTTTTAACTAAAAAGCAATTTTCAGAAAGGAAAACTGTCAATGTGAATGGCACCAGCCTGCACAAATGATGCAGGTGTGATTTCACTCATACTGTTTGGAGTTCAGGAGCTCCATTCCACACAATGACAAAACTCTGGGCTCTCAGAAATCAACATGAGTTCATGCTGCATGCCATCTTGCAGATTAATTCCTGTAAATACAGTCAAAATATGCCTTCTATATGTTCCAGAACTAATAACACCAGATTTTACTTAATGACTGTTTAACACAAAATGCGCAAGAGTCCTTGAACAATGGAGCATCTTCCATCACTGGATGAGCTCCCGGTTCATGAGACCAGTAAGTCATGTTACCATCATGTAGCCCAATAATTATATTTGCGAAATAATGTGACTTCAAAGGGAGAGGTGGAGCACCTTCAGTATACTCATTGAATAGTCTCCGCTTCAGAATAGCTTATAGCTTGGAGGAAAAGCATTCTCCTGGGAAGAGTGGTATGGCTTTGAATGCTCTTCCTCCTTCAGGCTGAAAGACGTTTTCTTGCAGTGTTCTTGGTGATGACGCTGCCGCCAACCTGTTTGCTGTGAGTTATACAGAAACTAATCCTGTAAGTCCTTCCTAGGCGTGGCCCGACTGCAGCCAATTTATCAGGCCTCTCTGTGGGAGACTTCTGCAGAGAAATACCTTGTCTGAGGATTCAGCCAGGCTCTGACGTACTTTAGGTTATTACACTCTTGGTTTTATCAAGAAGCAATTGTCAATATATGCAAAACAGAAAGAAGGCTTCAAGGCAAAGAACTGGCAAAATTTAGTTGCCTAAGGAAGGAGTTTGGAAAAAAAACATGCCAAGATTTGGAAGGATTTATTGTACCTAAATTCCACCTAATGCCTGATTTATTTTATGAACCTGGGTGAATGTAAGTCTTGCTGTGTTGTATGTCCTCCTGTGCTAACAAAGACAACTGATTCTACGTGATGGCAGGTCCTTCGGGTTCTCAAGAACAAGAGCACTTGCTCTTTGTTTCAGTAAGGTTGCACGAGGGAAGCTGGAACACGATTACCACCTCATGAGCCCAAAACACACGTGATTTCCCCCATGCTGGCACCAGGCAGCCTTCCACAGCCCTTCAGTGGAAGAGTCATTATTCAATTTTACTCGTCGACCAAGTGCTCTTGCTCTTTGGAGAGAAGGGAACCATTTGTAGAATAACTTGTGTTCTCCCCAGCGTCATCTCTGGGAGTCTGTAAATCTCAGGTGGTGTCAGCAGTGGCTGGTAACTTTGGGCAGGGAGGCATTCTTATCTCGAATCCAGTTACTTAAAGATAACAACACCTGCCCACGTGTTCACTGCTCTTCAGGGCTGGAGCGTCTTGTGCAGGACAACTGGGTTTTAGGGCTTTGCCCACAAGGTGTGGTGGGGAACAATCCACACGGCGACTTGTGCTGCCCCATTTTAATTTTCCCTAAGTGTTCAGAATGAGAGACAGAGGAGGGCGAAGCTCTGAGCTGTGAATCTCAAACGTTTCTGTGGACGCAGGAATGTTGTCAGCAGGAACACCTCAGGCTTCCCAGCCCTCCTCGTTTTAGGACACGTTTTGGTACGGCAAGCTCCCCTCTGAAACGCCACGGCCACGACAGTTTTATTAATTTCTCTCTTTTTTTTTTTTTTTTTTTTTTTTTTTAACTTGAAGCCTTGCCTAGCTCTGTAGGAACGCGCGCGGGCTCGGGTTGTCCCCAACAAACGCCAAGACGCAACCGCCTTCCCCTGCCCCCCCCCCGAGCCTGCCGGGCCCTGGGCCGCCCCCCCCCCCCCCCACTATTTCCCTTGCCCCGCCCCAACGGCCGGCGGTGCTGCGCGCCCCCGCGGCGAGCGGGGCGTGCCCGCGCGGGGGCGTGCCTTGCCGCCTCGCCCCGCCCCCTCCCGCTGCCCCCGCCCCCCTCCCCAAGGTGTTGGCGGCGGCGGGGACGCGCTCGCTCGTGCCCGCGCGCCCCTTCCCCTCCCTCCCTTCCTCGCCCCCCTCCCCTCCCCTCCCGCTCCCCCCCGGCTCTCCCCGGCTGCGCTGGCGGCGGCGGCGGCTCGGCCATGGCGGCCCCGGCGGAGCTGAGCGCGGAGCGGCTGCGGGCGCTGCCCGGCAGCTGGAGTTACGGGATCAGCCAGGGCGGCCGCGTCTTCTTCATCAAGTGAGCAGGGCGGGGGGACGGCAGCGGCGAGGGTTGGGGGGGGACTGGGGGGGCACGGAGCGGGGCCGGGGGGCGCTGCGCCCGCCTGACTTGCTCCCTGTGTGCGTCCCCGCAGCGAGGAGGCGAAGAGCACGACCTGGCTGCACCCGCTCACCGGAGAGGCCGTGATCACGGGGCACCGCCGCAGCGCAGGTAGGACCCCGCCCGGGCCGGGGGGGACCAGCAGCGGGGAGCCCCCCCGGCCCTCCCTCGACATGGCCGCCCCTTCCCGCGGGGCTCGGTGCCCCGCGGCGCTCCCCCCGCCGCCGCCCCCATGTGCCCTCCCCGCGTTTCCTCGCCGCCCTCCCGCCGCCGGGCGGGGACCCCGGGGACCCCTGGGCGCTGCTCACCCCGCCTGGCCGCTCAGCCCCGGGGAGCAGCGGTGCTCCCCAGAGCAGCGTGCCGAGCGCCCCCGAAGCCCTCCCCTCCTTTCCCCTCCCGTCCCCGCGGAGAGCGGGGGTGGTTTCCCAGTGACGGGGGGGCGGCGAGGCACTGAGACACGAGGGATGGGTAACTCGGTCCTGCTGCTGCTGCTCGCTCCTCCTGGAGAAGTAGGAGGAGGAGGAGGAAGGCTTGCCGAGCCCCAGAGCCCGGCCGTGCCGCTGGGAGGTGGTGGAGGGCAGCTCTGCGGGCGGCTGTTTGTCTGCGAGCAGCCGCTCGGTTGATCGCAGGGAAATCCGCCGCTCAGTTGGGCCCTGTGGGGTTGTTTGCTGCTGGGGGTTGTCTAGGGCTTAGGCGACAGGAGATCGGAAGCAGCCCCTTCGAAGACTGCGGGCAGTCTTGCGTGAGTTGGGAGCAGTTCGAAAAGCCGGGCTGAAAAGCTCTGGCTGGTGGAAGGGACTCTGCAGCTCAGTCTGCAGCGAGGGGCTGATGCTTGGGGAGAAGTCATTTAGTGCCAGGAAATAGAGCTGCTGATTGCTATCGGGCTCCTCTTTTCCCCTCTTCCAGTACTCAGATTAATTGAGAGACTCGCTTTCATCTACAGCAGTACGCATGGGGGCAGATGTATGTGAAGTGTGCTGCTAGCTGGTCATTAATATGAGCTGGGTATTAATTCCTTTTTTTTTTTTTTTTTTCTCCCCACACTGCCAACAGTGTCTCTGTTGACTGATGGTGATTTACCAGTAATTCTCCAAGTGTCTCATTTATTTCGGCCATTAAGTGCCTTCTAAGGGAAATGCAGCTTGCTTTTGAGTATCTGGAGTACTCTATGTAACCTAGGAGAGTTATTATCAGGTAAATTAAACTTATTTCCAAACACAGAGTGAGGTATGACCTTGGATATACTGACCATGATTTGTAGATCAGATACTGAAGTACCTGCAGAACAAACCAGTTTGTGTTTTCCTCATTCACGTGTATGTAAATTTCTCTCTCTATACGTAGATACAATCCAACAGATTAGTTCTGGGTTTTATATCTTGTTTTGTCCTGACCGTTGTTTTGGAACCTAGTCAAAGTATGTTCAAGACGTCTCTTCTCTTAAGAGATGATTTTTGAGTGAATAAATTTCTCCTGGAAATTTATATTATTGTGAAGCTTTTTAGTAAATAATACTGTGAAATACATACTAGATAATGAGGAAAACATTGTCCTTTAAAGCGAAGTCCTTCTTGTTTCTGGAGATATTCAGCCCTGGAAAGGTATTCTTTTTGCAAAGTTCTTCTAGCAGCCATAAGCCATTCTGCTAGAGAGTCTTCCTGTTTGATGTACTTTGCCTTGTGTCATTATCAAGACACCTGGATTTTCATTTCTTCTAGAGTAGACAGAGGTGAAATAAAAAAATCGGCAAGAGCAAATGATCAAACAGGAGAAGTCATGTGATCCAGACTAAATATTTTTTCTTTTTGCTGGTAAATATATCATTGCTTTTATAATTCAGAGTGTGAGCCATACATTTCAATTACTCCTTTTAACAGCTGGAGCAAACTTTTAATGACAGTGATGCATCTAGAGGTGCATAGAGGTCATTCTTCAGCATCTTTACATTTTCCATTGCATAAGGAAACAGTTTAAAAAAAAAGTTGACCGTTAGTGATTGGTAGTTTTTGTTGTTGTTTTTTTCCAGAGAGATACTTTCTTTTGTGTCAGAGCTCTTGACTCCTGAGATACAGAGGGAAAAGATGTATCCACTTCCTCCACTAGATTTGCACTGAAAATTATTCTCATGTGAAATTTAATAGAGTTGTAAACACTGCAGGAACACTGTTAGTCACATCGGTGGTGGAATTATGCTAATACAAAATAGCTCTGTGGTGTCGTTGATACCATGCCTGTTAAAATGCTTGCGACTTGCATGTAACGCAAACTCAGTAAATTGATTTCGCTTAGATCTTTGTCTGTCAGGTGATTTGATGCTACTGAAGTTCAAGGAAGAAAGAACTAATGACGACACTGAGTTCTAGTTACTGGGCAAAGGAAGAAGCATTGCTACATAAGACATGCTTAAACCCTTATCGTCTGAGAAATCCAAATCAGATTTTTCTGTGAGTTGCTTGTATTAGATTACAGAACTTAAACTGAGAGGCAGTATTTTGAGTCAATTTAGAAATACTTGTTTGTAGAACGAGAGCTTTCAACATCTGGAATAAGATGCAATATTTTAACTACCTTAGTAAAGGACTAGACCAGTATGGCTAGCATCATTTCAAAAGTTAATTACAGTGTTTTGCTACTTGTTTTCCAGACTTACCCACAGGTTGGGAGGAAGCTTACACTTTTGAAGGTGCAAGATACTATGTAAAGTAAGTTGAGCGTTTATCGGTCACAATACTATAATTTTAATTAGTTTGTCAGAATGTTGCTGTAGTCTTGAACATATGTTAAATGAAATTTGAGTGTTACCGAAAAGGAGTGTTCAAGCTTGTCAGTGTATGAAATTCTTTGTTAAAGAAATTCTGCACAGATAAAAACAATTTCTTGAGGTTTTGTGTTAATGCTTTTAACGTTGCTGAAGTATTCAGATTCAAATTAAGTTTCTGCTATGAGTGTGACCAACTGGTAACAAATGTCGGTGCAAGTCAAGAAGACCTTGCATTTGTCTGCATATTTGACACTTGTGTGTATGCGCTGTCATGTCATAAATGCTTTCAGAAAGTCAAGATCTTATATTGCTATTGGGAGAAGAGTCTTGATTCAGCCCTATTCTGTAGTAATTACATTAAGGCCACTCTGAATGTTTAATGTGACTCTTTTCTTTGCAGATGTCCTGTTTCTGCTTCTAGTATTGATTTTCTTTGCTTGCTTGCTTTGTTTTCAGTATCTTTTATTTGGATTTTAATATGCTTGGAAGAGTGTGTCTGTTGTGGTAGACTTACTTTATCATCTTTTTGAAAGAGGAGCATGGAAACAGAGCTGCTTTGTAGGACTCCAGAGGTCATTTTGATCAGATCTTGTTACAAACACTTACCCTCCAGATAGTCAGACCATCCTTAACTGGGAAATTTTAAGGTGGTACTTCTGGATACTTGTCCAGTTCATATGCCTTTTTTTTTTTTTTTTCTTTACCGGTTATTTAACAAGTTGCAGGCTTTACTTGATTCACTCAGTAATTCTGCTCATGGTGCTGTGTGTTTGGTTGGTCATCTTTAAACAAATGATGTCAACAGTAGGGTAACATCTGTAAATGAAGATTACCAATAGGCATAGAGGTTTTAGTCTGCCTATGTCTTAGCGTAAGGCAAAAGATAGCTGCTCTGTGTAAGTAGCATTGTAAACATTGTGAGATAGGCTTTATCCAAGTGTTGCATGGTTTATTTTATATACAGGTAGGAAAATCTATCATTAAATGCTAAACAAAATTTCGAAGAATGTACTGAAGGACAGTACTCCAAAAATGTGACCAGAACTGGTGCCAGGCTCTCTAGAAGGGGCCTTATTACTAGACAACACGATCGTTTAACTGTTCTGTTCTGCCTGCTTGTAGCTGGATGGCAAGAACTACATGGGGCTGGAGACAGGAATGTGCTAAGGATTTCACCTCTGGTGTTCTGTTCACATTGCTAAATACAGAAGAGTGAAAATTATAGCTGCATTTCTGTATATAATACAGAAAATACTGTTCTATACATCCAGATTGAGCTAGCTATTGTAGAATAAACCTAGAAACAGTTTATTAGCCATAGTAACTGGAAAATAGCAGCCAGGGTTTTCTTTGAACAAAAAAGAAAAGATGCGTGGACAGCTATTGTAGAGTGACTGATGTGCTTGTGCATGAATTTACCAAGTGGTAGCTTGTTTGTGTACTCTTGTCCTTGTGAGATCCTGTGTTCAAGCCATTATCGCAACTGTTAAGATATGCATTAAGCTGATCGTTTTGCTGATAGCCAATACTAAATAGCTCTGTTTATATTTAAAAATTGTGCCACATCTTTTGAAAATGTGTTGCACAAACACATCTGATTTGATAGATGTAGGAGGATAGCAGGGATAGTGCTGTCAAGTCTGCTGAAGGGTTCGGATGTTACGACCAGTTTGGCATCCTTGGTTAAATACCTGTTTGTTGCTCCACAGGTGTAGGTTCTCAGGCTGAGTTTAGGCTTCTGCCTGATGATAGCTTCTCCTTTTAAAGTTGTCTAGCATTCAGCTCTACTGGTGCTAAAGAATATGTGAGAGGTAACGTAGACAGGGTGACAACATTATAATCACTGTCTTATGCAGCGTAACTCTGGATGATGTGGTGATTATAATCATTCTAGTTGTCTGAGTCTAAACTACCATGGTGCACCCACACGACTGGGAAACAGCACACGTTGTTATGACCTTGTCTACACAGGCATTCCCCACATGTGGATTTTTCACTGTAACCTGCTTATTTGAATGTACTGATTTGCTAGATATCAATGCTTATTATGCAGACCACAGCACAATAAAGCTATGTGAAAGCTAAAAATATTGAGAACTTGCTCAGGGTCAGGCCTGAAGGAAACGTATTGTCTCATGTTCTGGTATGAATTGTGGAGTTATGAGGGAATGAGCGTTAATGACACTCTGTTGATGTGTTCAACCATGTGAAACTTGGCTGTTGAATTTCTGTAATGTGTCCAATAAGAGAGTTATACAAGGATAGTTGAGTTTCCTGATCACATAAATAATTTCACCTGGCTTCTGAGCCTCAGCTTCAAATATGTGGGTTGAATAAAAATATTTAACAACCTTGCTTTATGGTAACATCTTACGTTGGACTGTGTTTGAAAATAAAAACCTTTTGAAAATGATTCTTAGGGTTCTTTAATAATAGGTCTTCACTGTTCCAAGTGGGTGTGTCGCTGAATCTATTACTGTGCTTTTTCTGGCTTTGATGTAGTAAACACTGTATAATCAAATTGGGATAATGTCGAGGAGATAATCGTCATCTAAATCTTAGCATTTCTGGGACTGGCATTTCAAACAAATGACTCAGGATACAGACTGCATCGAGATGTGATTATTTTTAAAGGACACCTTATTTTTTTTTTTCTTGGAATGTGCCCCTTCATTTTCATAATATGTAGATACCAAATGGTGACTGGTTTGCACACTTTTTTTCCTATGACATTGAATTTGTTCTGGCTTTAAAAAGGAAATATATTCTGAAACAGGGATAGATACAGAATCATTACCACTGTATAAGGAGGTTTTGGTTTTTTGTCTAGGGTTATTTTAGTAAGTTGATGCTAGCTAGGACTCTGATGCTTTCTGCAGTTTTGGGTTAATAGAAGCATTGTATTACTTTATAATGATGGTGTCCTTCTCCCACATCCACCTCTCCCCTCTAAATGCAAATGACATTCTTTGTTATTTGGATTAAGAAAAATAAAGGCACAATGGCATAATATATTTTATATGTTCCCATGAGATTTGGTTACACTGTTAGTTGTTTGTCTCCTTGGGAGTGAGAAAATCTTTCCTTAATATTAGAAATGTGCACCAATAGCCTTTCATTTAATGGGAACTTTATCATTAAAAGGAGCAAACATTTCAGAGAAGTTTAATAACTGAACTTCTACCTGGAATGGAGGGCTTTGTGACTATAGAATTGACACATTGAAATGTAATCTTTAATTATGTGTTGTCGGTTCAATATGAAATTGTGTGTGTTATCGAGTAAAACAAGGTACAAGAAAGCTCCATTTGGAAATGGTGACATTATATGTTGAAAAGTTGGGAATTTTCTTTTGTTTGTCTTAGAATACTCCACTGGACTATTTACTTATGCATATCACGTTGAGTACTTATGAGCTCTGGAAAGCTGAGTGCTTTATCCCCAAAATGGACTTCATCTGGATAGTGGCATGGAAAATTTAAGTTACTTACGTGATTTATAACTGCATAAGGAAATGGACCCACGTGACAACTGCAGGATGGTACTTCTTAATAAAGAAGGCATGCTTGGTCACGGGCTTCAGACTTCTTACCTCTTAAGTTTAATGAGAATTTTAGACCTGATGTTTTTAGTTACTTGTGTCGACTGCATCATCACTAAGCACAAAGGTACTGGTTTAGAGTACTATAAAATTATACAATTATGTCTTTGCGTGTATGTATTTGTATGCATATGTTTAAGAAACCCTTGTCTTTGGTTAAAACCACCTGACTATTTAAGCTCAGACATTTACTTGATTTTTCTGCTTTTTTCATTTCAGTAGTTCTAAACATATGCTAGGATTTTTGTATTGACTTCTAAAATAGGTTTATATTATTTGGGTTATTAACTTGCAAAATCAAGTTGTTTAAAAATCAATCCCAGAAAGATACTTGAGGAATTTTGCGTCTGTCTAATTTGGCTTCTCCAGAAGTATTCTTATCTATGCTGTTTGGGTGTTAGAATTTCATATTTCTTAACCTTGCTATAGCACTGATATTTGGACAATACAAAGGCTGACTGAAGTCGCTATTGTGAGTGCACTTCAGAATGCGAAGAATTAAGAAGGTTAAAGCTTCATATTGGGTTTTTGTAAAGGTTACCTTTTCCTGTGTTTGCCAGTTTTTTGCCTGTTGCTTGTTGAAGCAAAGCATTGGTAAACCCAGGCTGAAGCCGAGGTGATTTCACTGTTGTACCAAGTAGAGGTTTTGCATACTTGTATAGCAACTTTCATCAATAGAGTTGGCAAGTGGCTTGAAAATTGGGAAGGTAAGAAAAATCCATTAGGCAGTTAAATGAGATGAAATCTTTTCAGTCTGAAGGTTCTGTTGTTTACTAAAATTAACCCATGCTAATTAAGAATTCAGCTTTTGTTTGAACCTTTGTCTGTTACATGCATTCTAAAGGTCCTCTTCCATTCAGCTCTCCAGAAAAATCAAACTAGTCAGGTTGTTTTTCTCCAATAGAAAGAATAATGGCATTCCTCCTAGAAATTTAGTTCTTCTCTGATTACCTCTACCATTTATTTTAGTAAAATTTAGGAAAGGCTGAAGTTTGTTATTGGCCTTCATTAGTTTTTCTTCTTTCATGGTAAGACCTATGGATTGAATAGTGGGTAAATGGGTGAACTGCCAAGTAACACTACAGAAAAACAAACCTTGCCTCCTGCCTTTGGTAGGAAAAGCTGCTCAGAAAAGGAGACCTTAAGAGTGCCTGCAAACTTGCTTTCTATTTTAACATTTATTTCTTTATTTCACTGAAATGTTTGAAGAACCAAAAATACTTAGTGTGGGGAGCATTTTGCTTCGCAGTGCTGCCACTCGGTGAAACACTTCTTGCTGCATTAAAGCAGCTGCTGCAGGTCCCCCCATGGGAAGGATGAAGTTGTGTTTCCTGGGAGCCCTGGGGGAAGCACGCACTCTTGCTTTGTAGCAAAAAATAAAAAATCTGAGGAGGTAGAAGAAAACAAAAAGGGTATTTATCTGGGAATCTTGCTGTGGGGGAGTTGTGAAAGGGGCTAGATATGAAAGAGGGCTGCAGGAGCACAAGGGAAAGGAGACCGTGGAGTGGGTGCAGCATAGAAATGGGGAGTGGAGGTGGAAGGGTTCTTGACATGAGAAGAAATGGGTGTGGATCAGAGGAGGAGGGATAGGACTGCATCCAAAAAGCAGCTTAGAGGGGGATGTGTCAGGAAGAGGAGGGTGAAGGTAGAGAATGTGGTGTACTGAAGGAGAAAGCTGAGAAGGTGGGACTAGTTGGAGAAAGGGGAGGAGTGGAGACTACAGTGGGCAGAAAGGGCTGGCAGCACTGAAAAGTCAGCAAAAGGAACAGGGGTGGGAGTTAACTTCTTAGGAGCAAACTTGATGGGATTTCTCCCAGAGGGGAGGGTGGCAAAAGTGCATCCTGCAAAAACACGCTGTCAGACTCGTGTGTGGGTCTGAAGGGGACTATTACACCTTGCTTATGAAGCTGTTTCAAAGTTAGTCTGGAAGGTAGAATATCAAATGTGAAAGTTAAGAATTATTGTGCTTACAAATTCTTTTTTGAGTGTGACATCTTGTGGTTGACGTTTTGAGCTGTCTCTTTCATGAAGTGTGTTTCTAAATTGGGTAATACCTTGAATGCTTTAGTTTTACTAAAATAGACTTGAAACCATAGAGAACTTACTGTCTTTTTATTACCAACATTTTAACGTACGTGAGAATTAATGGAAAATTCAAAGATACAAAAAATCTGTATAGAGGTTGTTACATGGAATATTGAAGTACACTGATTTCAACAAGAAATGTTGACACTGAAGGCGGTCAGGCATTTTGATAACTTGCACACTAATAAGTTAACTTCAACAGTTTTAGATTCTGGGTTTTGGAAGCGGTAATACTTCTCTAATTTTGGTCTTAAGTGGTTATTGTGTTAATAGCAGATATAACATCTTAAAGCATGTATTAGTTTTTACTGTGAAGTGAGTTCTTCTGTGGTCTCTCATTTTTTAGTATCTACAGTGTCTGAAGTATGGTGAAAAGCAAATGAAATGCTATCTGATCATAGCTCTTAAGGTGGCAGTTGTAGCTGTGTTATTTCATAAATACAATGATGTAATGATCCCCTCCCCCCGAGTAGTTTGGTGCCTATCAGTATTTCCTCTTCCTTATTCCATCAGTGTTGTACAGATTCTTTTTTCTTTTCCCCATCTCAGTACCCATGTCGTGCAGTACCTTGAGCTGAGGGCTGCTTCCAAACATGGCAGAACTGGCAGGCAGATAGATCTCTACTGGCAAAGGTCAGGAGATATTCTTGCTGTAGTCTTTTTTCTTTTTTTTGTATAAATTCTATGGGTCCAAATATTACCTAATGCACATTATGTTTTGCTTTAACTTAAAGGAATTGTGCGCATTTCCCCCCCCGCCCCGTGGTCTGTGAGTGTTGTGTCATACTGGATCAAAACTAGCGTCTGTTGTGGTGCTGTGCTAAGCTTGTTTTTCCTGCATATGTTTATGTTACGCTGGCTCTTATTATAATGAATTACACTTTCATTAAACCTGAGATACACTTTGGCTTGGCAGTTCAGACTGATCTTCAGTTTGCTTCTGTGTGCTTGTGAGAGGGAGAAAGCTCCTGTGAAGCTCAGGACAGACACTGACTAGAAGCAAAGCTCCTCAGCTCTGACTGCTGGGATTTCTGCCAACATGGAGCTGTATGTGTGTTTTTTCTGTTTCAGTAAGTAAATACCTAAATTTAAACACTTGCCCCTTCTCTCATTCCCTTGCCTTCTTTCTTCTGAACGTGAAAGATAGCTCCTTTCCTTTGTTTTCTTTAGTTGCTCTTGTATTTGGCTGAAGGGGAGGTGTTCTCTGACAGTGAGGTTGGGGGGAAGAAGTTGCATCAGTAGCCACCTTTGGAAGCGGAAGTTTCAGAGTGGGGACCTGAAGGCACAGGCACCCCATAAAACCATATGGGACAGACTCCTACTTCCCAGTTCTGGATAGGCCAGGGAGATTTCAAAGGTCTGCTGAAATAGTTGTTTGTGATGTTGCGTCTTTTTGCTCTGGAGATATAAAACAGGAGCTGAACACTTCTGTGAAGTGGAAAAAGGCTTTTAGACAGTGTTTTGAATGCCTGTGTGGCCTGCAATGATCATAGAGCTTTATGTAAATGATTTTAAAAACAAACAAAAACCTCTGCGTATTCAGGACGCTTCAGAAATTTGGTTCTTCATGGTTTTCTCCATGGTGACTTAGTAAGAACAGTTATTTCTGTAAGCAAGGAAGAACGTATTAGCAAGCAGCCTATCCTTTAAAATTAGTTTCCTGTGTTTTCTCTTCTAAAGTCTATTACAACTTGTGTTTTGTAGAAACAGACCTGATTTTGTATTTTATTACCTGAAAACATTTCAGTGTGTCAGACCAGGTAAAAGGGGTACTTGTAAACAAAGGTATTTCAAAGGGAAGTATTCGGTGAATCTTTTGGTTTAAGGTGCCATCTTTGCCATCCCTCAATTCCAGTGTTTCGTGGAAACTTTTTTACTATTCACTAAGTAGGACTAATGAAACTGTATATATTCTGTGAAAATACAGCTTTTGATGCTTTTATTTGAATTGTACTCTTAGAAAAATTCTGAGATGGTGTTTTTTTGTTTTTGTTTACTGTTTGTGTTAAATCCTGTAGAGACAAAGTAACTTTTGACCAAAGTCTAACACTTAGCATTCTTGAGACTATCTTTCAGGATGTGTAAAAACAGATGACATAACATCTTAAGTTTATCTCTGCACCTGGTTTATGAGAGACAGAAAACTGTGTTTGAAATAGGAGTAATAGGAATAAACAAGCAATGTTCTCAAATCTGTGTTCAGGAGACAAAAAAACTTTAATCTGATTGAATGTCCAAAAGGATGACTTAGTTTCTTGATGGAGAGAGTAAAGGTGACCAATACTGTTGTGTTTTGGTGAGTGTGTGTGTTTTTAGCATATTGCCCACACCATTTTTTAAGGCTACTTTTTCTAGTTTTCCATGCACAGAATCATCTAGATATATTTAAAACTTCTTGGTTGAAACCTCTGTTGAAGTTTGATATGGAAGATTGAGAAAAGAAAATTACAAACAGAACCATGTTTTTAAACAATGTCACAACATAAAATGTTTATTTTAACAAGTAATTTTAATCTGAATAAAAATGCACGTTAAAGCTCACTATAAATTCTTATGATCTTTTTTGATCTTAAAATCTCTCTTATGGTAGGATTTCTGTTTTCTGTGCTTGATGGGGGGTATCAGTTGTTTGGCTGATCTGAAACACTGAAATGCTTTCAGTTGATAAAACACAGAAATGTTACTTTTTTTCATTTGTAATTAACGTATCAACTAGTAAAAGTTGAAAGTCTTATCTTTATTGTATCTACAGATTTAACAGCATTTGACCTTTGAGCCAATATTTTTAGTTGGCTGAATTGAGAACACAAAACTCTGATAACAGTAGATTTTATGAGTTTAAGTCACTAAAGTTTTCCTCGTTCAGGTCAGTGGTATTATTAAAATTGTTCTACAGTAAATTGGAAGAGTTTGGAGTGCCTAAGTAGTTACACTCACCACTGGGAGTCTTGGTAATCTGTTAGTAGTTTTTAGTCAGTTAAAAAAAGTGGTGGGGAGGAATACTGATTTTAGGGTTTCATACCTGTTTATAGGAACATGCCTAGTGACTACACTGGGCTAATGAACATAGAGACGCCAATGCTTTCTGATCTATGCCTCCTTCTACTTCTGTCGCTCCTTTTGCTCAACCTCAGATAAAACCGAACTGACAGTATTACAATTGGCAATGCCACTTAAGCTTTGCCTTGTAGTGAGACTGAGATGCTGAGACTGAGAAATGTGGTTACAGTGTTGGAGGAGGTGGTTGGAGTTTTATTCCATTTTATACTGAGCCCTGCATTTCTCTTCCTGCAGCTCATGTCTAATAAAATGGCTAAATGAAAATTACTTCTGGAAATTGAGATTAAAAACTTTCCCAGATTAAGACTTTTCCCTGCAGTGTTTTCCACAAATAATGTTTAAAAATGCTGTGCTCTTAAAACTGACCCCCCCCCCCACACACACACACACAAAAAAAGTGCTCAATTATCCAGATGAGTACACATGCACAGTATATACTAAATAGCAAAAAAGGTGAAGTCTTGGAATTACTTATGAGTGATACCCAGTATTAAGGGTAAAGTGACTTCTGTTTAATTATAAATGAAATGAAACAGTGTCCTTTGGGCCCTGTCATTGCCAGTACTGGTATATACTTCACAGAGTGTGTTGTTCTTTACTCCTCTTTGAAAGACCCCCACCTGAAATTTCTTATATGGAACATTTTTGCTTTCTTCAGTGTTAATTTATGAAAAGATTTCTAGACATCAAAAAAAATCTGAATCTTTTCCTGAAGTTCTCTTTATTCTCATATCCTAAGCAAAACACGAAAGAGATTTTCTAATATGCTCCGTACCAGAGCTCGCTCTGTTGTGGGTTTTGTCTCACTTCAGGTGAGAGTGCCAAACCTGCCGAACAAGAAATTCGGGATTACTCTTGCCTCAGATCGCTCTCTTTGTGGTTTAAAACAACAAAAAGTACTATCAAATTCAGCTTGGGTTCAAATGCCACTGCTGAATCCTCTTCATTATAATCTTCTGATTAGATGCATTCTGCTTCAGAACACTTTGCAGCCTAAATATGTAAGTTATGTGGAAATCTTGCACCTTTGAGGACTGGAAAGACCTATGAAGTGAGCCAGCCATACATAGTAAGACTGTTAATTTAATCAGTAATGTCCTATTATTGTAGGTGGGGTTTGTTGTGTTTCAGTGCTGGGTAATTTAAACTTGGGATACTGAGAGATGCAGCAGCTCATGAGTTGCAATTATTGGCATCCTGGTTTTAAACAAGTCTTTTTGCAGTCTCTGTTCTATAGTCAAGTTGTTTGTTTTTTGTTTTTTGACTTTCAGTGATGGTATTTGTAAGTTATTAAAGCAGGAGAGCATTCAAATCTCCCCAAACTTCTAACGAGTGTGAAAGGTACTGTCATTTTAGATGAGTGTTTTAATCAACGTTAACTCTTCCAAGAACTCCTGTGTTTATTTTATTACTTTGTTTAGAGATTGCCTTGTGCAATTGGAAATAGGGCTTTTTGAGAAATTATGATGGTTTAAGGTTTTTAAACCTTAATTGAATTTTTCACGGAGGTCAAGAAATTCATCCGAAGTTGATTCAGAACCTGCATCTCTTATATAATTTCAGCAGGCCTTTTATATAGGAGATTATATAGCTGGCAGAGTGAATCTGTGAAGAACAAACACAATTTTTCACTTGCTTAAAGATAGGATAAGTACTTCGAAGAAAAACATGGGTAGGATTTGTTGACTGTCTCTTAAATTTATATCTAACTTACTTGCAGCAGTAGGAACCTAAATCAGGGTTTATAATGAGTGGAGGGGGAGAGGGATCCATACACATTGATTTGTCTTAGTTGCTGAATTCAGCAGGTGTCTCTTTCCCGTAGTGGAAATGGTCAAAAGCAGAGTATAAGAGCACAAATTTCTGTTTTTGTCTTCATGTCTAAATTTTGACATAGGTATGGCAACCACAACAGGAAATCAAATGCAGTGCAGACAAAGCTGTAGTTGGCAGCTGTTACTTTGTTTTGAGCAAACAAATATAACAAGTCTTCCAATTTGTTTCCTTACTTTGAGTTGAAATTAAAAAAAAAAAAAAAAAAAGGCAAATGTGTCCAGCTCTTGTCTCTTCAACTCTTACTTTCCTGCTGTTTGACCTTCTCTGTGTCTTGTAACGTCTGTTTTTTTCTTATATATGTGTCCTTATCATTCACCCTACTGCTTTTTTGCTTGCTTCTAGCAGTGGTAGCTCCAGTAGTGTTAGACGTGATCTTCCCCAGTTGGACTGCATGCCAAATTTTCTTAAGGGGAATGTAAATATTGTGAGGTCAGTTCAGTATCAAATGCCTGCAGCCTGAAATGAACCCTGTAGGATCTTTTGCTATTCAGGCAAAATTAGGATCTGCTTAAGATAGATGTTAAATATTGGGAAGTCAAGTCTTTAATTGACTTTAAAGTCAAAACTTCAAAAGGTAATTGATTTCCAGATAATTTTTTTGTGTTACTTTAATTAAGCTTGGTTTTTTTTGTTGTTTTTTTTTTTCCTAAGCTGAAAGCAAAAGAGTGCTGGATGCAGCTCAGTATCATGGTGATTGACAAATGCATTTAAAGTTCTACCTCTATATACAGAAATATACTGAGTAATCGAGCTGTGAGATGGTAACCCAGAGGGGCTGGTGTATGCATGTACATGCTCACCTGCATCGTGTCTAAACCAGTGGTGTTTGTGTTGAACTCATGTACTTCTGATAGCAAAGAACATCTTCAGCCCATCAGTTTTCTTCCATGTTCCCCCTCCCTTCCTTCCTCCCTTTCTTCCCAGACAAGAATGGTGGGGAGAGAGGGCAGTGATAAGCTTGCTCACATAGCAGGGTGAAATCAAACTGCTTTTTATGAGTTTCTCCCGAACTTCATACAAACCTGCCCATTTCAGCGCCCTTTTCAACGATTCCTTTCAGGGAGAAGTGTGCTGTGTGTTTCCTTTAGATCAGTGATGCTCTGTAATTGGCCGTGTGGTACTTTGAATTACTTGCTTGTATGTGCTGCCAAGGACTTAGTTCAACCCTTCCAATTTCACAAGCAGTGGAAGTATAGATTAACAACTGAACTGGAGTTTTTGTGCTTTGCAGCACTAGGTTGGCCTGCTTTGGGCTTATTTGTCTTTTCAACTGTTGTCTGTGAAGGATTGGCTGCTATTAGTCTTGGCAAAGAAATCTAATTGATCAAACCAGAACAAAGTAAGTTCCATCTGTTCTGTGGATGTTAATGGACAAGTTAGGGATTCAGTTGTTCTTTGATGTATTCTTTTGGCCGGACCGTGACGAGACAGATTCGTTCTTCATTTTATTTCCATGTCTCTAAAGGTATGGTGCTAACGCCACTGTGAAACAACAACAGAAATTTATGACTTACAGTTGGGGAATTTTTGCTTTCTTTGTATTGAAGCTGTTTTGGTTTAGTGAGGCGATAAATAGTTTTGTGGTCATTAGATAACTCCAAACTGCTTTACAGTGCTTCTGTAATGTTCCTGGTAAAGTTTTACCAACATGTCTGTGGTTTTGTGTGGGAGGCTTTCATGATACTGAGATGAAGAAATATTTGATTATTGAACACTGTGCTTTGATTTTCTTGGTGGATTAAAGTGTATATTGAAATTGATTGTTAGGGGTATTGGTGAAAAAGAACAGTGCTGAGCTGAGAATAAAACACTTTGAAAGGGAAAACATTTGTGGCTGTCTTGGAAGTAAAATAATGTTAAGTTCAAATTAATACATTATGAAATGGCTCATTCTGAAGCAAGAATAAATGCATAATGGAGTGTAAAGCCATCTTTGAAGAATGGAATTCAAGTACATTTATTGAGTGGTTTCATTAATACATAGTTTTGTGCTATTGAACAGCATTTTTAGTATACTTTAAAAAGTTATTTATTTGGAGATCAACTTTAAGTGCCATCTCTAAAAATAAAAAGCAAAAACACCTGTATGCTGCTAGGGCAACTCTTAGAAATGTTCAAGTAAAATTTCAGGTTAATGACTGTGACGTCATAGAACAGATTGACTACCTACTCGTGTGCTTTCTCTCTTTTTTTTTTTTATTGTTAGGTAAATAAAAAGAATGTTTTTGTTTTAAATGATCTAATAGTAATTTCTAATTTCCATTTGATAATAACAGGAATTGAATCTGCAGAATTAAAAAGTCTGGTATGTGACTAGCGTTGTGAGGTTTGTTTGGTTTTGTGTTTTGCTGCAGCAGTGGAATACGTGAATCTTAAGTCTTAGAACTGGGGAGTAAGGATGTTGTAAATACTAACGGAAGCATAACTTCACCATATGGATTGACTCTGCTTTGGCTTCTGGAACTGTCTGAGTGAATGACGCTGAGTCCCTTCAATTCACTGTTGCATCAGTGCTTTTCTATTCAGTCTAGTTGTGTAACCCCTGAATTATTTTGGGATAGATCCAGTGTTGCTAGCTATGAAGTCTACAAGGGAATGCAGCTGTTTTTTCTATAAAATAGAATGTTGACCTTTTTTAGGAGTTTCTTTTGAAGTATTTAATGAATCTTCCTCATGAGGTATGATGATTAAACAGATAAATTTCCTGTGAATCATTAAAACTTTTTAAAGTGCTGATACTTATTTTTTTCATTTTAGTAGGCAATGATGTAGTATTAACCTCTCAAAATTGGTTGAGTTTGTCTATTGGCCAGCCACATGACTGTTAAAACACTGCTTATTACTGTTCCTGAAGGGGGGGAAAAAAAAAAAACAAACGTTGAGGAGGTTTATAGGCTATGTAGCTTGCACCACATACAAACTTTATGTCCCTTAAATGTACCCTGGGTCTAACACTAGATGTTGGAGTATAACCTCTGTAGTGGTGTCTCTCTGCAAGGTAATGTCAGCTCTCCTATCTGGATTTAATCAGTTCAGCTATGCCCCTTATTATATAGATTTGATATTATGCTTCCTAGTCAGGGTGCATGAACTTCTTGGAGCTCTGGAAATGAGTGCTGCTGCACCACAAACCAAGAAAAGGGTGGCTGCAAGTCAACTTGTATCATCCAGGTGCTGTTACAAGTTGCATCTGTTTGGTTTTGTCACTTTAATAGTTTAAACCAAAATTACAGGGAATGGTTAACATCTTTAAAAGTAAGTGTAGCTTATTGGTAATTTTTTTTTTTTTTTAATGACTAAAACTTTAACTTTTTTTTTTTAGTTGGGGAGGGGAGAATTAAACTGAAAATAGCTAAATGTTTCAAATCACGATCATACTGTAGACAGTAAAATACAGTATCTGAGGAACTACTGAAATACTACCATGTTACAAAAACTAAAGCTACAGGAAATTATATTGCTGTGGAAAAAATAGTTTGCTTTATTCCCACAGGCGTTAATTATCATTGTTCTAAACTGAAATGTGTACTTTTCTAAGAGGGATCCTTGTAAGGCAAACATAATCAAGAGCTATTAAACTCTCTGGTCTTATTTTTAGAGATAAGCTGTGTTATTTTCCTGGTTGCATTCTGAGTTGTGTATTGAAATGGTAGAAGAAAAAAAAAGGTTGCCGGACTTAATTTCAAATAATGATACTTATTACTTGAATAAAAGAAATGTGAAAGGAGAAAAATCATAGAATCGCTATGGTTGGAAAAGACCTCTGAGATCATCTGGTCCAACCATCACCCTCCCACCAATGTCACCCACTAAACCATGTCCCTAAGCACCAGGTCCAGTCTTTCCTTGAACATCCCCAGGGACAGTGACCCCACCACCTGCCTCCCTGGGTAACCTGTTCCAATGTCTAGGAGAAGTTTCTTAGAAAATTAGGATAATTTCCAACCTGAACCTCCCCTGGTGCAACTTGAGGCCATTCCCTATCATTGGTTATCTGCACGAAGAGGCTGACCCTCACCTACCCACAACTTTTCATAATACATTTCCATAACTTAGCAACTTAGATTTCAGCTATGTGGTTAAATGCTTTACTTTTTTTTAAATTTGCATCCAAAACCACTGTTTCTTCATTTTTCAAAGAAGCTTAGCTTTCAGGCTTTTGACCATGTTTTGTGCTGCTCAAAATGTCATGGAAATGTTTGTTCTAGATTCTCTGGTGATATACAGAAATAGCTCAAAGCTATTATATGTTCATTTTTCTCTTTGGTGCTTTTGGGGCCACTGGCAGTTATGCTAGGCCGTTATTAGTCTGTAAACTATACTTAGATAATTAATAAAAACATATTTAATTGCTTTAAGGTGTAATATAAACATTGCATGCGATTCTGGAACAATCTTGGAAGCTGTGATTTTATTTTAAGCAATTAGTTGTACTTGTCTTTTAGTGTTAACTACTTTATGCTTCTACGATTCACCTGGTAGCACGGTAATGACTCAGTTAATACTGATCAACAAAGTTGAGGAGATGAATGTCCCCAAAAGTTAATAGTATCAGAGTATTTGTTGGATACATCAGTAGTGGTAAGCAACCTTTTGAGTAATTCAGGTATTTTGTGAATTGTTCTAGGTAGGTGATATTGGTGGTAGGGGGATGGTTGGACCTGATCATCTTGGAGGTCTTTTCCAACCTTAATGATTCTATGTTAGTAAATAAGCAGGGAGCTGAATGGAGAGAAGGCAGCATGCTGCTGAATGGACCTATTTCTTTAGAGTAAGTGCTTTTCTTAGGGGAAAAAAATACAAGGAAGACTGCTTTGTCCTTCTGCACTCATAAATAGGATTGGTTTCATTCCCTCCTCAGCTGCTGGGGCTATATTAATACCTTATATGAAGCTACACAGGAATTTACATATGATTACTGTTTTCTTGAGCTTAAAGGAAATGGATGCATTTTCAAGACACGACCAGTCTGGGCAGTAGATGGAACTGAGTAATATGAACTCTTCAAAAATCTATGCATCTTTATAACCTGTTTTGAGGCAGATGATGTGTTTCATGTTAAATGTTTCACATTCCTCAGTTCTCCCTTTTGAAGATTTTTTTTTTTCAATCTTATCAAAGTTAACCTTTCACTTGTAGGAGGTCTTTTGGTACAAACATAAATTTAAGGTTTTTGTTTTGGTACAAGATTAATAGTTGAAGGAATATGAAGTTAGAAGTCAATGAAAGTATTTTCTTGCTCACTGTGTATAAGTAGTTCAGCGTTTAAAAATAAAAATAAAAACTATGGTTTGTTATGATATTCTGTAGAGAACTTATAGTAATGATTTTTTTCCACTTCATATGATTGTTGTTAGTTATGACTACTTAACTGAATTTCTTTTTCTTTGCATTTGCTTGGGGAATGAGACTTTATTTTCCCAAAGTAAAACAATAATCAAAAAAAGAGTGTTCAAGAGCTGTGGTTTTTTTAGCTGACTTGTAGTGTTTGTTCCTTAGGTAATGATTTGAAAATAGAAATAACTTTCTTTAAAAAAAAAAAAAAAATTAAAAGGAACGAGTGTAAAAATGTGCAAATTGTGATCAGCTTCTTATTTAAGGTATTAGGAAGAAAATTGCCCTCTCACTTTAAATGTACTGTGTTGAATATTGAATGATCAAGAATATAAAGGCTGAAGGAGAGAATAAGCCCCATGTTCTTTAAGACTATCTTTCAGATTTCCATACAAATCCCAATTGTTGTGAATAGCAGCACAGATTCTGTGAAGTGGGTACTGAAGTTAAGCTGAGTCTCATTTCCCAGAAGCAGCTAAATAATTGTGGTGTTCTTGTTCCCTGGTGTGATTTGGACATCTACTCTGGCAATCTACAGGTGATAGATGCTATTTCATCAGTTCAGTCTATGGAGCCACCGGGTCCTAGAATATTAGGGATGTCTACAAAGCTATGCAAGATTTCTTTCTTTCCTTTCTATTTCCTTTTGAGCCAAAATCTTAATTGAATGTTTTTGTTCCCTTTTGTTGAAGTAAACCTAGGAGAAATGTCTTTTCATAGAGCGAATATTGCTGCAGTCTTAGAAAGGAAGCTCTGCATGTGTTTAAAAAAACAAGAAAAAACAGTGCATGCACCTGTAGCATTGTGTTGCCTTACTGGTGTTCCCAGACAGCTGTGGGAACTTGCCATTAGAGGCTCGGTGTTCCCACTGCAGTGGCAGGGAAATGGAAGTAGAGCATCTATATATCTGTCATCCTTTGCGTGAACAGGGCTGCCCAGTTGTATGCGATGAGAGTGCGAAAAGCAAGGGCTGTTCCTGCTTATTCTCAGTTGCTGCAATCTCCTGACAGTGCTGGAAGAATCCTAGGCATTTCAGGGAAACATTTATTTAAGTCATTTTACTTAGAATGTGAAAAGGAGTTACGTCTGATTCTTTGGGGTGTGTATTGTGTGTGTTTGTTTTTTTTTTTTTTTTGTCATTAAGCCATTGTTTCTAACTGACCTTTTTTTGTACAAGGATTTCTAGCTCTATTTTAACAAGATTTTCTATATGAAAAGCAGAATTGCTTTCTAAAATTTGACACCTGTGTGATGTTAGACTTATGAATTGACAGAATCCTTTGCCCTCAGTATGTAAGAAAATATATTTTATTGATGTTTAGATTAAGCTTTATCAGTTTCATCTTTAAAAAAAATAGAAACTGTGGCCTTGATTCACAGTGTGAGAAAACAGACTTCTTAAAATTAGACGCTGGTTGTAAATGACTGCAAAGGCTTGACATCTGAAATAGTATTGTTCCAGTTAAGCGTAACTTGAAATAAGAGTATAGTTTCATGCTGTAGTAGTACTGGATTGACAGGAAAATGATAAAATAGAAGGTACAGAGAAGTTTCACAAGGGTGATCAAAGATGGAAGCTCTTCATTTGAAGAATGCTGTAATACCTCACTGAGGCCTGACCTGGAGGGTATGATAAAGTCTATAAAATCATAGATGGTGGAAAGAAGGGGAGTAGAATCATTCATTTGCTGTATATTGGAATAAAAGTAGCAGCAGTAAATATTCCAGATCCAAAAGAGCTGGCACCTGTGACTAGTATTCATAAGGTTGGAAAGGTGTGTGTACGTAACGAAGGAAAGTGACTGAAAACATCTAGAAACTATAACTCAGGATGTTGTGGACTGCGAGTTGGCATTTGTAGAAGAAAAATATATGGCCACCTCTTCCATTTTGCATCCCACCTCTGAGGCTTGTAATCACTGAAGCAAGGTATCCTTGTGTGTTTCTGCGAGGTGTTTGCTGCTAATCACTGCTGGGAACAGGGTGCTCTGTTACGTGGGCTTTTGATCTGACCTAGTTTAGCTGCTCTTAAGTACTTAAGAACAATAATCACTAAGTCATAAATATTCATTTACTGCTAGTAAATCAGAGGAATGTTGTGTTAATTATGGTTATGCAAATTCTTAGGAGTAGTCTTGCAGAGTATCTGTGCCTGTTATCGCTAAAGCTTTGATAGATGCTGTGTGTGCACAAAACATTGCTGTATGGAAAGACTTAATACTCTACCCATAGTAATCTGCTGATCTTAACTTGTTTTGAAAATAAACTGTGTAAACATGAAAGTATTTCTGATATTCCTACTTAAGCTTTACTACACGCATAGGTTTAACAAGAGGAACATAACATGTTTTGAATCAGTAGATGCTGCCTGCCAGGTGGGTATTGGCAGTGATTTGGTTTGATGTAACAGACTTAAAGTTTTGGAAGACGAGGTTTGTGTGACTGAGAGGTACCTGGCAAGAAGATTTTAAAGCTGAGCTGTTTTTCATATTGTAAATGGAATTGAACTGTTAAAATTGTACCAGCTTTCAGCAATCTCATGATCATTTTGAAGAGAATTGGAGGTGAGCCTAGATGATACAAGTTTGGGAATGGGAGAGAGATATATTCAGTGGTCTAACTGAATGATTGCTTACTGACAAAAATAAAACGTGTTGTTTTTTTTTTTCCCTTTCTTAATGAAAGACATGGCTACTCTTCTGAAGTGCATGGGCATTTGAAGGATGATTTTCTTCAGCTCTATATCAGTACTCGATTTATTAGAGAATAACTGTACTTTCTATACTATTGTCTCAAGGAGTAAGTCCTTTGGAAAACATAACAAGTGGGATACAAATATAGTAGGGCTTTAATAGTCCTCATGCAGCTTCTCAATTCTGAAAGTAAAATTTTGTTTTCCTGCATGCAGCACGTAACTGATATCAGGATTTAGTGTTATGAAGTGAAAGGCATTGGAGTGTAGGAACTCTTTATTGGAAGGCCCTGATAAGGGTTTAGCCTTTTGCAATCAGTGTTACCTTGCATTGTTAAGGAAACGTCAGTGGTGTTCCTTCTCAGATATTTTTAAGAGTGGAAATGCAGACTTCCTGGCTGGCATGAGTTAAGGTTTTTGCTGTTCTTTTGTGGGAATAGACATGTAAACTGTCTCAATGGAGAGTACTAACTGTCTCAATAAAAAGAGTGCTATAAAGTGAATTTAGCTGGTAAAAGCTGCCTAGTGCGATACCACCTATTCTAGTCTAGGATTTATTTGCAGTTAATTATTTCCTGTTTGGGCTGGGAAAAACAACACTAGGATTAAGTATATAATAATACTAGAAACCCAGACTCTCAGTTTATCAAGTAAACTAACATAAAAGAGAACTGAGGAATAAGAATATTGAAAACTGGTAATTCATAAATCCAAGTTGTTCATTTAAACTACTCAGCACCAGAAATGAAGTTGTAGAGCATTCTACCAACACTACCTAAATTTAATCCTAACAGGAATTCAACTATGCATTTAAGAGCATTTGGTGAGGTTATTTATTTATTTATTTTTCCCAAGGCTTATCCACTTCCTAGGAGAAAATAGGAAAATAATAAGAATAGCCAAGTGAATTTTCAAGTGTTGATAAAGACCTTGCCATGCTTTCCCAATTCTCTGGCTCTTCAATTTGCACTGTTGACTACTACTTTACCCCAAAAGATGTCTGTTTATATCCTGAAAAACAATAGAAGAATTGTTTGGCAGAGAAGTCAGCAACTAGTGTCTTGGCACTGTCTTCAGCTGTTTAAGCCAGGTTGCTGACAGCAAAAGCATGAGCAGAACTTAGGGGGGGAAAAAACTGCATGACTTCCAAAAGTAAGTCTAATGGAAAATGGACTCTACTTTAAAGAGAATATGTATTTATGCAATTACTTCAAAATTCTTCTGTGTAAAATAACAACAATTGAAAAACATTTTTATACAAGAACAGGTCCTGTTTTCTTTATAGGTTAGTTATCTTTTGCAGTTATTTATGCATACATTTTAATACATATGATGGCACTTTTCATCAAAAATGGTAAATTACGGGGGTACAGCTACACTTGTTTCTAACTTTCATTCTCTTTTTAAGACCTAACCTTTGCAAAAACCTTTGTAATAGATGAAGGAGTTGGAATACAGGAAATAACATGGAGAATTCTTAGGAATTATGTTGAAGTCTTCTGCAGTCACATCTTCCTCTCTCTGCTTGTTTGGTGTATGCTGTCGGAGCGGGCTTGAAGCAATGATGAACTGAAACTGCTTTAAGTGCTGACAATAGAAGGTAGGTGAACAAAAAAATAGACAAGTGAACCCTGTAACAAAAATCTCTGATTATGCATGCAGTTGGTAGTAGAATTTCCTTAACTGTGTAACAGTTCTAAGAGAAAGAGAGCACTGTGTGAAAACAATCACTTTGTACTTTGTTCATTGTACCCGAAGCAGCAATAAAACCAGTTACTCTTTCATAACTGGGATTGAAGAAATGTATAGTACAGGTGTAGGTTTATCAAGTCCGAAGGTAAAGACTCGCTCCAAGGAGAAAGGCTTTCATTTTTAGTGAACCTTTGGAACACTTTTTCTAGGATAGGTACGTCTTAGAGAGTTTACCTTGATTTGAAACTACCTGATCAGACCCTTAGTCCTGTCCCACAGAGTCCTCTTCCCTCAATCATGTCATTCTGTCCTGTCTCTTGTGATGCCTTTAGCAATCATGTAGTCATGTGGCCAGTCAAATCAAACTGAAAATTTGTCTATTAGGGGAATATTTTTCAATTGGATCTGTGAGCTGATGGAAAGTGTACCATTTTCATGGAGTGCTTCTGCAAATGCTAGTTAATCAGGCAGCATAAGCTATTCAGAGAGAAGCCTTTTATTTTGGTATAGCTCCATCTGACATAAGGGGGTTTTTAATAGTTAAATTTTGCTTACTAAATAGTATTGTGCATAGTACTGCTGTATGGGAAAAATGGCTATGTAGATTCGCTTGTAATTCTTATATTGTGTTCTTATGCGTGTACTTGTGATTTGGGGGATGGGAGGAAGGCTACTTTACTTCTCTTTGTGTTTTTTTTTTTGTTTTTTTTTTTGTTTTTAAACTATCATTTATATGTGTGTCCACTTATGTATACATATGAAACAATATTTGTGATTTCTATGGCTTTCTGCTAGTTTTTGTGTTAAAAATTCAGGTCCTCTCTTAAACTTCTAGAAGATAGCTAAAGGACTATTAAAATTTTCATAAGAGAATGAAACCCTGAACAGGTAAAGATTTTTCAATCTCCATGCTAGTAAATTTATTTTAAACATCAATTCCTAATGAACAACTAGGAGAAAAGGTGAAGGTGTATTTAAATAAAGTGATTCATGTTTGTGATCTTTAACATTCTGGCAAAACCAGTATGGAATTGACTTAACATTGCTAATGTTTCTGTGGTAAAACAAGCAATGAACTGAAGGGGGGAGGAGGGGGGAGGGAAGCACCAAAAAAAGTAATTGCAGAAGGAATGTTTACCTTGGCTACAAAGGAATTTATATCCTTAGGTTGTCTTTGTGTTCATTACTAAAGCTAATTTTAAAAAAAGAACGACAAAAAAAACCCTGTTCTCTTCGAGTCATTTATCACCTTGATAAATGAAAGGACTCTTCCTTGATTTGATTTGTTTGTAAATACATTTTTCTCCTCATGTGATGGATGTCTGTATTAGCTTTAAAGGAAGAGAGTATGTATCATATTTACCCCACCTCTGACCATAGGATACTATTAAAAACCCAGACTTAAGTGCCTGCCAACAGTGTCTTAACTGAATACAGGGAGTCTGTCAGTTTTGGCAAAGCAACTTCAGGAAATAGTTCTGCCATGAAAAATACTGTCAGAAAGAAGCTTTCAGTGCAGAAACTCTATTATATCGAATAGCTTGTTGGTGCTACTGCCTTTTTCAGTGATACCTGACCTAGAACTATCATTCTGCCAGAAATGGTGGGGCCTTTTGCCAGCTCTTGATGTTAAGAAAATATAAGTATAATTGAAGTGCATGATCTGTGAGTCGCTGCATCTCAAGTTGTTGCCCAAAGAGTCTGTGGGGTCTCTGTCTCTGGATGTTTCCAAAACTTGGCTGCACAGCTGTTTTTTCATAGATCCCAGTGCTGAGGAGAGGTGAATTTTCAGTTTAGGTCTTCGTAACTAAAAACCGAAGACTTTGAATGAAGAAATTGAATTTTTCTCTTGGTGTACTTGGGAGGGAACTGAAGCTGAAATGATGCTTCCTTCAGAGCAGACAGATGTGATGCAGTCTGAAACAGGGGAAGACAGGGAGCAAGCCCAATCCCCAGGCTTCTATTAAAAAGCTGTAGTTGTTTTGCAGTTCTGGATCATTGCATGATGTTAAGAGAATATTTGAAATGTGTTTTGGGGGAGAAAACCTTTCATATATTACTGGATCTGAAGACAGGTTGATGAATAATAGTTGAAATACAGATCAAAAGTTTTTTTTTTAAAAAGATGAGTTAAAGCACCATCTTGTCTTGAATGTGGTGAGCTGAGGAGGATAAACTTACGGTTCTTTTTAGTTTGTATCAGATCTTCAGCGTTTCTAGTGTGTTCATAGTCTTATTTTTATATTTGTGAAGGCAAGGAGAACTTGTACTGAGTAATATTTATTTAGGGTTGTTCAGAAGTCTTAAATGCTGCTGTAACTATTAATAGTTACTAATAAATCTTCTCTCCAGGCTATATTGAATTCAGAACTTAAAACTTTTTAACTTATGAAAACCTTGTTGCAAAGAATCCTAAAAATCAAGAACACCTACATTTTTTTTCAGGACCCAGACCTGTCCAGGACAAGGTATTTTTCCTGGTTGTTAGTATCAGCATCTTCAAATGCATGTTCTAAAAACAACAGCAAAAACCAAAAGAAACCAATACGTTACCTTCTTGAGAAAGCTTTGTGGTATGCTTCAAAGTAGAAACATGCAGTGAAGCTACAGAGCCATACAGAGAGTTGCCTCCTTTCTGGCTTGGTGCTGCAGACAGTGAGTTGGTACAAGAGAGCTACGTGGGCAGGAAGATCTTTCATGTATTTTTATAAACATTTTCAGTAATGTGAATAATGAGGATGTAATACTTCGCAGTTTGGTATATATTGTTGATTTATTTTTGTGTGAATGGACAGGAGAAGAATTCAGATGTTGAAATTTGAGATTTTATTCAGGATTGTTTTAGGTTTTTATCTGTTTTCATGCTTTTATATGCACATCTATTCATGAAGCATTTGCTATTAAAACATTTTAAAAGGGACTGGAGGAGGATTTAGTGTGACAGCTGTTCTGGTTGTTATAAAAACACTGGTGTTACTAGACAAAATGAGAATTTAGTATTTTTTAATTCAGTGGTAGCTGATTATTTGCTTACAGTTGCAAGTATGGACTTCTCGTGGCTTGCTACATGCTGTGTTGTCTAAAATACTGTTTTTCTGTTATATAAACACAGGAGGCAGAGTTAAGGAATGATACATTTCTTTTTTTTTTAACCTGGGTAGCTAATAATACATCTGGGTTAATGGGATTGCTGTATATGTAGAGTCTCAATAATATAGTATATACAAAATAAGTTGCATTAAACATTGCTAAAGAAGAGCAGTGCTACAATTATATGGTAACTGCAAATATAAGCTACCATTATATATTTATCATTTGAGTTGATTATTCGTTGATACAATCCATTCAAGCAAACTGCATGTTGTGAAGTCTTATGTATATGAAGGTTTTTAGTTATTAAACATCTTTCTGTAATATTATTGTATTATATATATTTGCTGATGTGATAAGATGTGCTTTTTTATTTTTGCTTTTTAGAAACAGTTTTTCAGACATTTGTGCTCACCTGTAAAGCTAGAAAATAGTGCAGTCTTATTTTCTGTTTTGTATAGCTTTTATTTATCTATTGTAGCTGTAATTATTACCTGTAAATATGGTAAAAAGTCAGAGCTTCTTTAAATTTGCAGATTTTGTAGTTAAGACCTGTACTTCATTAATTTCTTTGGTCTGGAGTCTGTTCCAGTGCACATCACAAGTAGATGTAGTTTAATTTATATTTAAAGTATTAAAAAAAATATTTAAAAGTTAAGCAGTTCCATTTGCTATGGGTGATTGTCTAAATTTTGGGAAGAGAGGGACATGGACTTTTGTGTAAAATATATGTACTGACGGATTCATCCTCATTTTTTGATGCATTTTTTTCCCATTTGAACATCTTTTTGTAATTACTGCCTTGCCATCCAATAGATTAATTTCTTAATCTTATTTGATGAGTTCCTTTTTCTTGAAGAAATAAACTGAGGAAGAAGGTCTGGGGTTGTAACTGTGGTCCTACTGATGTATGTACAGACTTGTGACTAGGTTGAGGTCATGGTTTTGAGCTGACTGTGTTTTATCCTCTTTCTGCAGACTTCAGGCAGCGTAACTTTCTGGTGGGAAATGTGGATTGGTCTCTTCTTAGAAAAAACAGCTTTGCCTCTTTGCACAGGAGAAAATGGAGTAGTATGAGCACAGGTATCCTGTGACAGCTTTGGTGTCCAGTCCTTCTCTCTATCCTGGTCTTTCTCACATGCCTATCTCCCCCTTCCCTGTATGTTGTCTTATAGCTATTGGCACCTGGAGAAGGCTGTTTGTGTTAGCTGGGGTGCTGTTTGAGACTATTACTAAAGGACTGTTGACTTGCTTGGTGTTTCCTTCTCTCCTGATCATCAGCCAAAGGAAAGCAAGAATAATAATACTATTATTAATAGAGGGCAAATGTGACTATGGAGAGAGGCACTGATACGCATCTTTAATTCTAATCTAATGAGCCTTGAATAAGAAATTAATTTCAGGCATGCCTGATGTCAATTAGAGCACGCAGATTCCTACAAAGTTCTGTGGAAACAGGTACCAGGTAGAGGGATCTATTCTGTGTGGAAAGAATATTATGGAATGCCTAAAATAGCTTGCTGTGTTAGATGTTAGAGTCCACTACTCACTCAAGAAGTCCTTCCTGAATGTGTTTTCTGAAGCCAAATGAGGGCATGTTTATTTGTTTTGGGTTTGTTTCGTATTTTAATGTCTGGCATACCAGTCCCAGACCAAAGCTGCAATACTGCAATAGCTCTGTGCTGTGTGCTAGTATTTCCAGTTTGATTGCTGTTACAGATTTCCATTGTGCTTTTACATTTTTAACATGTCCTAAAGGGCTTACCACATGCTAGTAGAGTGGAGTAGAGGAAGGGCAGTCTAGTAGATATCTTCCAAAGAGTGGTGTTCACCATCATTCAGAAAGCAGAGCAAGGGTAAACTTTTGAGCATCTTCTGCATTCCCGAGGTCACCACTGCAGCTCGTTATATTTCAGGCTTCTGGAGAAAACTTGGAAGCATAGATGAAAACGTGCTGCAATGAAGAATAGACAGGAGGAAATCCTAAGTAATTCTTAGGGGGTGCATAAATCAAAGTTTGGCATTTTGGTGCAAGCAACCCCAGATGCCTATGCTGTGGTGGTAGTAGCTGTTCTGAATGGGGGGGGTAGCAGGGAATAAGTGAGCTACCCCCAGACCTCCATGGAAAAAAGTAGAGATGATTCTTTCTGAATGTAAGCTGTTTCATATGGACATGGCAAACTATTTGTAAGAATACTAAAAATAGTAGGGCAGCTCGTTTATGGAACTGAATATTGGAACCCCTGACTTATCAAGCCTGCAGCTTTTTCACTTGATCCAACCCATTTCTTTCAGAAACTGAATGAAGCATGAGTCATGACTGCAGTACTATCACCTTCTCTGAAAGGCTTTGATCTTTTATCCAACTTAAGATAATTTCTTTGGCAGTGTGTTTTAAAGTGAATTCGGTATGCATGTGTTGTGGTGTGGAGGCTTTGGTTTTTTTAGCATTGAAATAGCATTCTATGAGAAATGTTGCTGTTTAAGTATATTGCAGGAGGCAGTTTAGCAGAGGGCAAGGAAGCTCAAGTACTTACAGACTCACATAAGTGGCTTGTGAATCGGAGGCTGAATTGGCTCAGGCCATTACTCCTCTGTGTGTACCTGTGCTGGTTGGAGGGCTGTCCCCATTCCACAGGGACGTTCCAGTTCTGAAGTATTGGTTTGGGTGCATTTATGCAACTTTGCAACTTGATTGCTCAAGAGGATAGTGATTGTCAAGACATTAGTTCAGAAATCTGAGGATGATTAATTTGAGAATTTAAGACAGACTAGCTGTTGGAGGAGGTTGGATTTTGACTGTTGGAAGCAAGAGAATTGGAATGTAAGCTTCCTGTTGAAATGAGCCAAACATTAATCTGTAGCCCTTGCCTTTTCTTTCAAAATGTATGACATAAGAGAAAATGGAGAAAACACCTGGATTTCAGATTAAAAATGTACCTGAAAGCATGAAGCAACACATGCTTCTTTTCATCTTTGGGAGACACAGAATCCTGTTATTGCATCTGCTGTATAGGTATTTGGGGGAGAGGGCTTCAGAGAACTACTGTGTAATATTTTCCTCTCTTTACTTTGATTTTAACCCTTTATGGCTTAAAAGGTGCTTGGATGTTTAATCTGTTTTGCAAATGGTTAAATCCCTTCAAAATTTTTATTAAACACCTATCAAGTGTTAGCTATTCTCAGTTTTAAACTTGTATCTTTCTGATCTGACATTATGAAATCAAAAATGATTGTGAAACTTCTTGCATAGGTGCTTAGTTTCCCTTTTGATGAGTATTCAGTCAAATATGAAGCCTTGTCTTTGGAAGCAAGAGTAATAATTGCTTTTGTGTGATTCATTTTCTTTGAACTCAGACAATGGGAAACATTCTTCAGCAAAGTTAGATTTATTGCTTCAAGTTCAACAATATTGTAGCTATTGTGAATTATGCAATGAGGCTGTGTTGAACATAAAAGTTGAGTGAGATCCGTTTTAAGATTATTAGCATGTTGCACAACTCCATGTTCATGTGATCATAACTTGGGTGGTGGCGCAGGTGATGAACTTAGAGTTGCAGCAGTTCACAACAACCAGTTTAGAACCTCGTCTTTCAAGTGTGTATAGCAGTGTGTAGTTAAATAGGTAGTAGTAGTAAAATGCCAGCTTCGTGCTTTGTGTTCCTTTGATTAAAGCACAGTGTCTTCTCACTGTTTTGTTCCACTTCTCACTTAAAACACGAGTAATGCTGGGGCGGAGGACTCAGTGAATTATCTTACCTCAATCTCAGTGAATTATCTTACCTCAATCTATAAATGGACAAGGACCAGCACAGAAAGAAAAAGTAAACATCCTTTTTGTATACCACTACTTAATTGGAGTGTGTTCTTCCTTGCTAAACTATGAACTTTATGGTTGGTGTGGTCAACAGGAAAGACTTGTTTTATGCCTCTGGGCAAATACATGATGACTGTTGTGAAGCTCTTGCGTTAGTTGTTTTTTTTTCTAATCGTTTAGGCTTATGCAAATTTTAACGTTAACTTTACTGCTTTCTTGAGAAATAATGCATTATGGTGGTGTGAATGAAGGAATGACTGGAAATTATATTACTTTGTAAACATGACTTTGTACAACATGGTTTTATAACTCTTCAAATGAATATATTTTAGTGAATTTTGTTTAATGGGATTAATATTGTATCTTTTTTTGGAAGAAGATACAACTGGGAAAGATTTCTGAAGTATTTTCATAAACCTAAGTGTCTTTCCATACTTAGTATGGAAAATGGTATATCACAGTAGTGTTTGCCAGAAGAATGGGGATAAACAGGATGTATAATGTAAGAATTCATAAGTTAAATAAACCCACAGAAAGAAACAAAACAACAACAAAAAAGTGCAGGTTAAGAAGGAAGGTTTGACCTGAAATAGTGCTTATAAAAGCTATTTAGCTTTCAATATTTTGGATTCTTCATGGGGAAGCAAGTTTCACACACATGACTTTGGAAGACATGTATTTTGCATTTAAAAGAAAAGTTTTGTGGTTTGCACTTTGTAGCTGGATGCTTATGTTAGTAATAAGTTCAGTGGTGCAACACTTTCTCTTCTATTACATACCATGAATATGATATTTGTGAAGCTGGTACAACTCTTCAGCATTTTTTTAATATTTGGGCTTACTGGACAGTCCTTTGTGTGCAGTCTTGTTGTCCTCATTTAACTGTATTCTTAAATTATTTTAAGTGGTTAGCAATCGGGGAAATAACATTTTAGCTTCTGAAATAATACAGTTGACTAGCTATCTGTAGAGGGATTTTGGCAAGATTTTGGTAGCAGGGCGTCTGCAGGGGTGGCCTCTGTGCGCAGAGCCCAGCGGCTGCCCCATATTAGATCAGAGCCAGCTCCATACAACTCCAAAGGGATCCACTGCTGGCCAGCACCATGCCAGGGAGTGGTGCTGGATCAGCCTCTGGGAGAGAAGATTTAAGGAAGAGAGAAAAACTGCTGTGCAACGGAGCTAGGAGAGAGTGAGAACCAGCCCTGCAGACCCCACGGTCAGTGCAGCAGGAGGGCAGGAGGTGCTTCAGGCACACAGCACCAGTTCCTCTGCGGCCTGTGGAGAGGCCCTGGTGGAGCAGGTTGTCCCCCTGCAGCCCATGGGTACCGCGGTGGAATAGACTGCATCCTGTGGGAGAACCCCAAACTGGAGCTGAGGAAGAGTGAAGATGAAGGAGCAGCAGAGACAAAATGTTATAAATTGACTGCATTCCCCCATTCCCCTGTGTCACTTAAGGGTAGGAGGAGGAAGAAGGTAGATGGAGTGCGAAGGTGTTTTTAGTTTGCTTTTAGTTCTCACTATGCTAGCCTGTTAATAGGCAGTAAATCGCATTGATCTCCCTTATGATGAGTCTGTTTTGCCTGTGATGGTAATTGGTGGATGAGCTCCCAAGTTGGGTTGATTACTTAATGAGTTTACTTTCAGCACATCATGAAGTAACACTATGGCTTTCAGTTCACAATTCAGCATGTGTGTTGATGGCTGAGTTGACGGTAAGCATAGTCATCTTGGAGGTACATAGTGATAGGATGAAAGTCAACACACACAAGCTGCAGCAGGGGGGAAATTAATCAAGTATTAAGAAAAAAATTATTGTGATGGTAGTCACAAATTAGGACACATTGTCTAGAGAGATCATGTAATCTCCATGTGGGACTTGACATGACAAGACCCTGAGCGACTTGATCCAAGTTGGCCCTGTGTGCAGTGGGGAACAGGACTAAATGATTCCCAGAAGTCCATTCCAGTTAAAATTATTCTTTGACCTAGGATTCTACCTACCATGCTGCAGGAACAGAATTGCCTAGGACTGAGATGGGGCAGGCAGTTAGTTAGCTTTCTTGTAACCTGTTTTAGATCTTGAATTGCCAGAACATACCTCTGAGCTGTCTGTCGGCTTATATGTTTCTAGATATTCTTCAGGGGAAAGTGTGTGTGTGTGTGTGTGTATGGAAGCATAGGAATGTTGGAAGTCTTCCCATAACCTCAAATAACCTAAAGGAACTAATATTTCCATTTTTTCCAAGTACTACTTAAAAAAAAAAATAAAAGCCTTCCGTTGGGTATATAATGTGTAAAGGGGTTTTGCTCATTTGTATTTTATCTTTAGTAGATATCAACTGGCATTTTAACTAACTAGTTATAGATCCTTACCAGCTTTTTATGGTGGCAGCTCTTACATGTGAAAGTACTGAAGTATCAAACTCCTTCTTCTGGGTAACATTAAGGATATGATTTTGCTTCTGTAGTAATTTCAAGTACTAAAAATGTGCTTAAAATCGTGGTAGTTTTAAGACTGTCTAGTCTTAAGACTTCCAACTTCTTATCTTCCAAACTACATTAAAGAAAATGTCTTAGTCTTCTGTCAGTCAAAAAGCAGCTTATAAATGAGACCAAAGATACTGAGTTTGTATCTGAGTTGTGCTGCATAATGGGGACAAGTGGAAGAGCTCTTGCAATTGAAAAATCAGAACAGCCACCGACTGACATTCAGTTACACAAATAAGTAATTGTTATGAAGGTTTCTGTAATAGGTAACTACTAAATCTTTTTCTGCATATCTTCCTTTTGGAATTTTTGTGGCTTTTACAACAACAACAACAAAATTTTATGAAGTAAGGGTTTTTTGTTTGTTTGTTTGTTTTTGTCTTGCAATCCTGTCTGTACCTTGAGAGTCTGTTTAGATAAAAACTAGATCAGTGGGAGCATGCTTTTAATTTGCAGTGTCTCATTCCCTCTCCACTGGATGATACCTGCCCTAGCTGATGGTCCTTTATTGGCCTGGAAGCAGACCCAGTAATAAGAAATTATGGAACTGGAACTTAGTTTTAGACCTTTTAAAACTTTCGCCTAACAAGATACCATTTGTTGGTTGGAACAAAACACAACTTTGTGCGAAGCTATTTAAGATGTTCCTGTAGCATGCTTTTCTGGTTTGGGGGGGGGGAGGAACAAAAAAAAAAAAAAAAAGGAAAAGAGATGTAGACAAAAAGGAACTCCTCTCAAGCTAATCATCACATTCGACTAAAATATCCAAAATAGAATGAATTATCCTGCCAGTTGCTTGCTTTCCAATCTTTTTGTAAAGGAATGTGACGTTTTCCAATTTATAAATAACTTGGCTGCTGACACATTTAAATTCATCTTCCTATAGATGTGTGAATAGATTCTTCTGTGTGGTTGGTTTATTTCTTAATTTTCTTCTGAGAAGAGTGAAGCTACCATGCAAGTTTGGCCAGCTCCCTCTGTTGGGAATTCATAACATCGCTGTGTCATTGTAGGCTGAGAGTCTCTGTAAGCTGAAGCACTTTTTCTGTGAAGCGTTTCCTACACAGATTGTTACCCCTAGGAAATGCAACCCTTCAACCCTTCTATTATGTGCTTTGCCAGTCAATATGGGCCACTGAAGGAAGTAGTCAGTAGTTTAAAGTTTCCTTCTCCTTCTGTTCTGTATCGGGTGTTCAGTCTGTGGAACTAATCTGTAGCTAGTCTGAATCATTACGAAACAGAAATGTGTCATGTTTACATCAGGTTGTTGTCACCACAGGCTCTGCCTTAAAGGTCTGCTCCTATTTGTTATTTGTCTGCTCTCTGACTTGCTAACATAGTCACAGTTAAATGTGCATGTTACGCTCTGTATATTTCATACAAGGTTTTTGTTTGCTGTATATTGGTAGGAAATACACAATGGCCAAAATAAAATAAGCAGGGAAAAAACAGATATTTGTTAACTTCCTCACTATTACAAAGTTTTCTTGGATTGTGACTGTTCAGGATTTATATTTCATGAAGGTATGTCTTTTTGACTATTGAATCTTTCTAAATCAGTGTATCTTTGAGCTAATTTGGACGTCTGTCCTTTTACAGAAATCAAATAATCTTACTTCTTGTGAGGCTTAGAGAGCTTTCAGCCATGCCCTTTTTCTGGTCCTTTGCTGATGCTTCAGAAACTTCCTAGTTTTGAAATGTCAATGACAAGTAGGGCAGCAAAGTAATAATTCTTAATTTGTTAAACATTTTAGCTTGTTGTTTAGCTTGTTGGCTAGTAAGAAATTTCATCAAGGCCTACGTTTTTTCTTCCCTTGTTCTGGTTGTTGTATGCTTTCAGCAAAGATGGTTGCAAAGAAAATAGTTACACAAATATGATATACACAATTACTATCCAGAATCTGTAAGTTCTACATAGCCTGCAACTGGATGTATGTGTTTTGTTTGAATACTTGCTGTAGCAGTGGGAAAATCATCCATTATCTTAGATATATTTAAGTGAGTAAAGATTGCCAGTGCTAGTTCTAACTATAGCCTTTTTAATCAAAAGTAACTGTTGTAGCACGCTCAGCTGTAAAAACACAGAACAAAAATAGCAAATATGCAGTATTTTTCCTTATGCCGTTACAGAGTAAACTGCTGAAATGTTTTAAATATGAACTGTTCTCACAAAACAAATTGACTTTTTAAGCAGAGATGTAAACACAAATCCTGGCAGTTGAGTTCCTTAAAAGATTATAATCTGAGCCTGAGAGTGCTGTGTCCTAGAAAGAGTAGATAGCAGAATTATCACAAAGTGGTCCGTTTGAGTATGAAATAGTTTTTTTGGCATATTACAGCTGTCATGCAGGTAGTAGTTGATAAGAGTCTGCAGTATTTTCTTGAGAGTTCTTTAAGCTAGAATAAGTCGAATCACTGAACTGAAATATGTTTTGGGCCCTTGATGCAGTTTCCTTTGATGGCTATATATTGCTGGGATACTGTTACATGCAAGAGGAATACCCAATTGCACTGTGCAGCAAATACACAAAATGTCTGTTTTGGAGTAGAAGAGTAGACTTGCTTATTCCTTCAGCTGAGTTTTTCCCATTTGTAAATGAGCAAGCAGTTCTGATTTCAGTTTTCTCAACACATAAATTGGACTGGAATAAATTCAAAAGGTAAGCTTCTATATTATGGCACAAATAGTGCCTTTCTACTTTACTTACTGTTCTGCATGCTTACCAATGATGTGTTTAAATGTTCCCTTTAAAAATTTGGGTTCAGTAACTGTTCAGATACAAGAACAAAATATTTCAAATTCATCAGAATTCTGAAATGTATATGAAAACTTCAAAATAAATGTTTATTAAAGAAAAAAAATCTTTTGCTAAGTATTCAGGCACCTAAGGTACCTAGTCACAAGAATTCAGTCTAAGCTGTATTAACTGGGGATATCTAGTTCATTTTTTCTCTGCGCAGTAATTGGAACAGGTATTAAACAACATAAATATGAAGAATTTATTAGAATAGGTACATTCAATCATGCAGATGTCCTATATAATATTTTGTTACCTAAAACATGCAAAGTACTTAGAAAATTTATCACTATGGATTCTGTAATTTCTGTGAACTTGCTTTTTTCCTGAAAAAAAAAATTGTTCTTTAAAAAAAAGCTTATCCTCCCATTATACTTTCAACATGCACTATACTTGTACGGTTTTTACGATTTTGTACTTGGATAATATTTGTAAATGGAGGTGTAAAGACTTTCTGCAACTACTTGTGGATTTTTTTTTTCCTAAGTTTGCGTATTCCTGCTAGGTGTTTATTTCTACTGGGTATCCTTACTTACCATACCATGATGTCCACTCATGTTCTAAGCTTTTCTGACATACCCTTTACTTATGTGTGCAGTAGATCTTCTGTGAGGCCCCTGTTTTTTGCCACATGAGAGGGCTGTCAAGAATGTTAATCAGTTTTATAGCAATAAGCAATTCATGAGGGACTTTCTCCTCTGTATTTCAACACTTACCTTCCCAATAAAACACAAATGTCAGTTTTCTGTTAACTTTTTTTCTTGTTTTGATTCTTGATTGATGGAGAAGTCCCATTTGCAAATGTCATTGTTTGAAGGGCTGGACTATCGATGTGTTTGTGTTAGAGAAACAACACTGCTTTGCTATAAATGGAAATTCAGAAGTGATAAACTTAAAAATGCATAGCAACTTCTAGTTGCCATGGTGCTTCAACTTGAAGTAATTTTCTTCAATATTAAAATGCTTCTTGGGTGTCATCCTTGCTTTTTAAGTAGTCACTGGTAAGAAGGGAATGGCTCCAGGGAGAAGTAATGAGAAACTATTTTGGAATATCTAATGTGACAACCAATGAAGTGTCAAGAAAAAAATCTTAGCATTCAAGAATCTACTTGGGGATTGTTTATTTAAGCAATATAGGTATCTGCTTTTATGATACAACTTCAAAACACTAAGGAATGGTGGGTCTCTGCAACCCTCTCAGCCCTGTTTAATGGGTGAGTTTTTCAAGAAGCAAACATGAAGCTTAGTTTGTCAAGACACAGAGCCAGTAGACTGGATTCATCATTTATACTTTACCTGTGTGACCATCAGCTACTTTTTAGTTCCTGTATGTTCTCTTCTTCTCCCCAGTCCTGAAATCAGAAACGTTAATGTACCTGTAACGCTTAACGCATATGATAATCCAAAAGATACATTGTCTGATTGGACAGGCACCTTTTAGAAAGACTTCACAGAATCACAGAAAGTCTAGGTTGGAAGAGACCTCCAAGATCACCAAGTCCAACCTCTGACCTAACACTAACAAATCATCCCCTAAACCATATCCCTAAGCTCTACATCTAAACGTCTTTTAAAGACCTCCAGGGATGGTGACTCCACCACTTCCCTGGGCAGCCTATTCCAGTGACTAACAACCCTTTCAGTAAAGAAGTTCTTCCTAATATTCAACCTAAACCTCCCCTGACGCAACTTTAGCCCATTCCCCCTCGTCCTGTCACCAAGCACGTGGGAGAATACACCAACCGCCACCTCGCTACAGCCTCCTTTCAGGTACCTGTGGAGTGCAATAAGGTCGCCCCTGAGCCTCCTCTTCTCCAGGCTAAATAGTCCCAGGTCCCTCAGCTGCTCCTCGTAAGACTTGTTCTCCAGACCCTTCACCAGCTTCGTAGTCCTTCTCTGGACTCGCTCAAGCACCTCGATGTCCTTCTTGTAGTGAGGGGCCCAAAACTGAACACAGTACTTGAGGTGTGGCCTCACCGGAGCCGAGTACAAGGGGACAATCACATCCCTGGACCTGCTGGCCACGCTGTTTCTTATGCAAGCCAGGATGCTGTTGGCCTTCTTGGCTGCCTGAGCACACTGCTGGCTCATATTCAGCTGACTGTCAACCAATACTCCCAGGTCCTTCTCTGCCAGGCAGCTTTCTATCCACACATCTCCCAGCCTGTAACTCTGTTTGGGGTTGTTGCACCCCAGGTGCAGAACCCGGCACTTGGCCTGGTTGAACTTCATACCGTTGGCCTCGGCCCATCTGTCCAGCCTATCCAGATCCTCCTGCAGAGCCTTCCTACCCTCGAGCAGATCGACACACGCACCTAACTTGGTGTCGTCTGCTAACTTACTGAGGGTGCACTCGATCCCTTCATCCAGATCGTCGATGAAGATGTTAAAGAGGACTGGTCCCAGTACCAAGCCCTGGGGGACTCCACTAGTGACCAGCCTCCAACTGGATTTGGCTCCATTCACTAAGACTCTCTGGGCCCGGCCATCCAGCCAGCTCTTAACCCAACTAAGTGACTTGAAACTCTTTCCAGAACTTTGGTATCTAGCCCCAATAATTTTCTGTGTCAGAGCTGTTAAGTGTTATGTTTGGGTCCCCCATGTGGAATTGAGCTGCACTACAGCTTTCTGCTTTCCCAACCGAACTGTTGTTTACTGGGTTTCCTTATTGTTTTATTTACTTATTTTGTTTCCAATGAGTTGTCTTAATATGTTCTTCTTGAATAAGGCCTTTACTTTAAATAATAATAATTCTATCAGCAACTATTATATCTTGTTCTTGGAAATAGCAGGGGCTTGGAAAAGCCTCTTGAGGGATGCAAGGCTTTGATACATAAACAGTAATAACCAAGAAATAGTAGTCTAGAAATTTTCTCTAAATGAATTTACACTGAATTTCATTTAAAGCTTTTTAATACTGAGCATTTCTATCTGGCACTTCAGCTTCACCGCATATTAAAATTGTCAAAAAAACCCATCTTGGACTTCAAGAAGTTGGATTCTAATGAGATACTTCCAATTTCAAAACAGTAACATTAAGTTATGGAAAAACTTAGTCTCCTTAAAGTCTTTGCCTTTACTGTAGCCACACACGGATTGCAGCTAATGGAGTCATGCTGTACAATGAAGTGCCTAATTAACACTAGTTGCATAATATAAGCTTCAGATTGCAGAACCGTCTTCTTTAAAGAGCTTGCATCATACTTATTGAAATGATCGATACTGTGTGGACTGAACGTGGTAATTAACTCAAAATGACCAGTTTTAGGGTTGATTTGTACCTCTATAATTTGACTGTTACGAGTTCCAGCAACTATATGGTATATTTGCAGAAAACATACTACGGCTTGTGAGATTAAAGTACTGTGTGTACTGTTATTACTGTGTTAAGTCAGGGTTAGTGCTCACTCTGCTTGTTAGTGAACTGTCATTGGAGAAGTGAAATTACTAATATTTCTAGAAGGAAAAAACATTGCCTTAGGCGCTTTTTTTTTTTTTTTTTTGTCTTGGAAGCAAGGAAGCAAAGATCATCTTTCACTTCTGCTTAGTCACTGAAAGCATAACAATCTTCTGGTACTAAATATAGCATCTAGATGTTTAGAATGCCACTGCTTCAGGCTAAGGCATAACAGCAGAGTGATCTTCCTAACTCTAAAGGATGGCCTCACCATAGCAGTGTCCTGCAACTGTTCAGAATTACTTAATGGGCAACATGGAAATGAAGTTGTAGTTTTATCCCTGCTTCCATGCACAGCAGAGGAATAGGTGGTTACTTACTGTTTCTAGAAAGCTCAATGCATTCCAGCAAAGTTTCCCCATGTTTTCCTCTCAAACTCCAGGAGAACACTTGAACAGCTGGAATGCTATGGGCTTATATAGCACTGTCCAGGTGATTTTTTTTATTAGGCAGAAACATGGTCATAAAACTTTACATAATTATCTACATTTAGTGTTGTTTAGCTAGAAAATGATTTGGGAAACAATCAGGAAAACAGCAATAAAAATTGACTTCTGAAGAATGTTTTTCTGACCTTACATTGCTGTAATGCATTATGAATAGAAGCAGAATGTTTATGCTCTGGTTCTCAGCCTATTGCTCTACCAGTTCCAGAGCTCTGTCCTGATTTCAGAGCCAAGAATAAATCACATCACTTCAGACAACCAGTGAGTTTTTGAAAAGCACCTACAGATTAGACTTTGCTTTTTATTCAGTCGAAGTGACCTAACTGAGTGGTATGTTGGATGTAGCTGAACAGTAAATTGAGCTTGAGAAGGTTAGCCTGCCAAAAAAAGTCAGCTGGAACCTTCATATCAACAATGCTCAAGTTATTATTGCAGATAGGATAGTATTTTGAGTTGGAATTCCTAAGGGAATTAATTTTTTAGGTAGCCAAAACTATGAGGTTATTTCAAAAGTGATGCCTGTGCTGACACTTGGCTCTGCAGAGTAGAGATCCTTGGTCTGACTTTTGAAGACTTCACTTACATACAGAAATAGGTTTAACCATGGCACAAGACAGAACTCGACATGTGTTTAAAGCTGTCTTCATGATGCCTTAGTTCTTCTTTCACCTTAAAACCCCCTCTGAAAATCCTCACTAGTGGTTCCTTTGATTTCATACTTTCACCTGTCACCTCATCTACCTTCTATTGTGACAGCTTTTAGGGCATACAAGGCTCTTCTCATCTGCTGCTGTTTAGGTGAAGCTCATCATTTCAAGTACGTTTGACAGCTTCTCCATGCCTTTGTTACCCATCTGTAATTGTGCATTGCTTCCTGCTGAATTTTAAATGCTTTTGTATTTTTTAACAAGATTGCCCTGTGTTTTGCAAAATAGAACTGCAAATTAAATCACCTCATTCATGTAGCTTAATACTAGATAATTCCAAGAGGAGCTGTTACTCAAAGAGCTTCTTGTGATGAGTATTTGTTTCTCTTGTTCCTGCTCATCAGCCAGGTATCAATGATGAGAAGTGCAATCTAAAACTGTAGGACTTTCAGCTGCTACCAGAGTGACACCACCTTAGGCGGTAGAGTTGCTTGAAGAATTGTCATGTAGGATGTTAAGTCCTTGAGTTCACTATACCAGCTGTCCAGAAAATGTAGTTCTTGGTGTCATAGCAGCTGCGAGTGTAATATCCTCATTAAATTGACTGTTCCTTACTAAACTGATTTTCAGTGTTAAGTGCAGTGTGAGACTGTGTTGCTGCTTTAAAAATACACTGAACCCTTCAGTTCAGGAGCTGAAGAATCTCATCACATCAGCGTCAGAATCACCACCATCACCTTCAGGCTGCTGTTTGCATCTGTTCTTTGGATCCCTGTGGTCCTCACATGTGACTCTGTATAAACAAAAGCTTGTTTCCACATTGCCGAAATGTGTTCAAACTGGCTTTTGAAACAAAAATGATGCCTTGAGAAAGTTGCTACCAATGCCTTTAGGCTGTCACCGTGGAGTCATTCCACATGAAGAAGAACTTTGTAACTGACTTAAGGTTGGGTGTCAGGTTTTGCTTTGTTTTTTGAGATCCCACAAAAAATGCATAATATCAATGAAGTTGAATGGTTTTATAAAGGAAATTGAAGATCGTGTTTACTACTGACTTTGGAAATAAATTCTAAACTGATGTATGAGGAATAATATTCTTGATCTGTATGAAATGAGAGACAATTTAGGATGTACTCTGAGAGAGATACTACCTTTAAAATGCAGTTTTTCGTTCTAGTCTTTGTTTTCCTAATGAGAAGCTTGTAGGGATTGTGTTAAATTTGTTCATTTTTAATATATGGGTGGTATGAAGGAAACTGAATCTGCTATAACAGGAAGTAAAATGAGAGGAGACAAACTGGTGCAAGAGTTGAGTCTGACACAAAGGTATTTCTTAACTTGGAGAAGCTAAGATGGTTGTAGATGTGTGAAACAGGAAGTGAGAAGGCAGTATAGAGGAAGAGAGTAGAGCAAAACAGAAGGGAAATGGGAATAAACATTCTTCTGTTTTGGTGGCTCTTACAGAGTATAATACATTCAATAGAATATTGGAAGGGGAAAAACAGTCTCAAAGTCTGGGAAAGGTCTTTGAAGAATAAAATAATTAGTTGGACTAGAGTAGCCCTGAAGTGTTTCAATAGTAGGCTGAACTAACTGGTAGCTTATGAGCTTGATTTCTGTTTCAGAAATTCTGTCTAGCTTTTTAACCTTGAGTTAAATGATCAACTACAGTGATTTGAGAGGAAGGACTGGGTTTGGCCAAACTCTTTTGTGCCTGCATGGCTTGTTGTGTTTTCTCCAGATTATGACCAGTCTATTCCTTTATAAATGCTGTATCCTTTCTTACATGACTTCATACTTAATGGTTTCCTTCTTTGATCTCTGTATTCTTATGAAATTTAATCCCTTGGTATGTATCTATGGAATTAATAGCAAAGCCAGGCTTGCCACTGGTGTAGTCTTGCACTCAACTTATTCTTCTCTGATTCATCTTGTTGCATGTTTTCTCACTCCATCAGATCTCATTTAAGAGAGGGACAGCAAAGACTGCAAATGTAATGTATTGCTTATGTTTTGTTAGTGCTGCTAGGTTGTTATCCTTTTGGGAAACTTCTGAATATGTTTCCTTGCTGGTTCCACTTCTGTCTCAGGAGCGTCCTGGAGATTGACCTATTTGGTCAGCCTCAGTTACTGTAGAAGTTTATACGTAGACATCTGGTGCTGAAGTCCCATTAAAACCAGTCCCCTCTGAAGTAGTTTTAGGAGCAAAAGCTCTCTGAGTGCTTCAGGGGGTTATGTTGACAATGAGATTCCTTTATGTACTTTTGTTCTATTTTCTGGAATGAGTGAGCACCCACTAAAAATGCAACTATATAAAAATAAAACCATACATAGGTAACTTCTAAAATAAAATAGGTAGTAAATAACTCTCTTCATTTAAGGAAATGGTAGTCCCTTTTTTTTTTTTGGTGCAGTACTGATGTATTGATAAAATTAACAGGTTGGATTGGTACCACTATTACTCCATTAGACAACTGATGTACTTAAAGTGTAAATCTTGAAAAGGCTTAATTTAGTACTCATTGGAGTTGCTAATCAAAACAAGTTCTTATTAAAAAATAAATACATAGGTGCTGAGTAAAGAGATGTATAGTTAGATATTTGATCCAGTGGTGTTTTCTGATACCTGTAGTTATGAAGCGATACTTCTGTCTAGAAATTGGGGGTATTTGTCAGTGTTTGCACCACATTTGCATCACAATGTCCACTAGCATCTCGAGGGTTTGTGTGGGTTTTGCAGTCCTCCTGTTGCTTCTCTTTTTTCATCCCCAGGAAGCAGCAAGGAAGGAACCTCAAAAAAACAGCTTTTTTTCAAGAAAAAAATAGAACATTTACACAAGTGGTGCAGATCAAGAAAGTATTTTGAATGTCCATACCATTACTGTTGCTTTACAAAAACTCTAAAGCAGTTTTGTGTGCTTGTAAAACAGCGTAAACATTCCTCCACAAAAGGGAAATGTATTGATGGTGTGTATATATTCTAGTGATGCATTTGCTCCATTTAAAAGAAATCGTGGGTGTCGTCCTAAGACCAACAGGAGGTTATCCTGCTGTATACCATCCAGTAAGCTTTCCACATAAGATCCCTTTCAAGCCTATCTGTAATTAATTGACTTTCAAAAGCATCTTGATTTCCTTGTCAGCAGTGTAGTGGTTTACAATAATAATTTGCTAATTCTTACATCCTTGCTGGAGGACAATTTTGTTGGTACTCTTTCTTGCCAGAAATTGATCATGCTGGATAGGATTTGAAACTGAGTCTCAGCGGTTGCTGTACAATTGATTTGTCTTATTGTGAGAGCAGTGCATAGATCCATCCTCAGCTGCAGAACCTTTTATTGGAGGTGCTCTAAAAATAGAGCAGAATTCCTTTGCATTTTGTAATGTGTGGTGGAAGTTTCCACTGTAAGATTGTTGGCTCTAGTACGTAGTGGGGTACGTAGCTAATCCTGAGGGCTAGTCAGCTTCTCCTTCCATTGTTTATTAGATACCTGTGTTTATAAGTATATCTGTGATTAGGTATCCATTGTTTAATATCTGGAGGTTGTGACTGTTTAAATCTTGTCTGTGTTATAAAATTATTTAAGACTTACCTTCTAAGTATATTTATAACTGGGGAAAGATAGAAAATAGTCAGTACTGTAATCAGTACTAGAAACATGAAATTTGCCTATTGAGAATGAGATATCTCTGTGATTTCATCGGTGCTGCAAATTTTGGGTTGTGAAAGACAGTTATCCCCAATGTACTCTGTTAGAGCAGGAATCTTCATAACTTGTTCAGAGTTTAATTAGACCCTTGTTGAAAGGCAGTAGTGGATTTCAGAATATGCAAATTCCTGTTCTTTCACAAGTCACCTAAAATGTATTGTAAGAACTAGTGAAATGACTGTAAGTTCATGTGTGGACTATATTTAAGAATAATTAACTGCACATGTGAAGTTGCGTCCAGTGAGTGGAAACTTTTGAGATATCAAACAATACTGCAAGCCAAATGGAGAGGTGGGTAAGGAAACAGCGTATGAAGAGAGATTATGTAGCGTACAGAAGAGATAGCTGAAAGGGAAAGTAACTCTAGAAATACATTAAAGGTTACAGCAAAGTGAATGGAATAATTGGTTTTCTGTGTCTCTAGTAGTTAGACAAGAAATAATGGCCTTAAATTGGATCTGGGGGAAAATGGTCTGAAAAGAAGAATGTCCCTGATAGTTCAGTAAGCCTTGATAAGGGCACGCCTCAGCGCTGGCCTGTGTTTGCATGCATTCGTGATGCTACTGTACCTGCAAATCATTGGTTTTGTTGTGTTCTTTTTTTTTTTTTTTAATGTGATTAAATCATTAAAATAGCTATGTACAGCCTGGATTTATTGGCTAAGAATGCACTGCACATGAAGGTTGTTGCTCCCCCTGTCAAATTAACATGTCGCTTTAGACATGTTAAACTTTCTAGACCATTGCCTGAGAGCTAGTTTTTTTATTATTTTTATGTTGCTCTTTGCATTTTGTATGACTCTATAAATGCATATCACTTTCAGGTGCTTTTTTGTTGTTTTCATCAGTGAAACTGTCTGCATGCTGACTGCTATGTTCCTGCTGTTGCATATTGTCTACATTTTTTCATTTGTCTGTCTCTCTCTCTCTCTGTATCTGAATATAAGCTATTTGAAGTGGAGAGGTTTTTGTTCTGTTCTTCTGTGAAAGGTAAGAAGTTACTAGTCCTTGGCAAAGATCCTTTGTCTTCGTGTATCATGTGTCATGTACAACTCAAAACGCTACTTAGTTTTTTGGACAAGCGAGAGGTCTTCAAAGTAGAAACTGTCATAGAGTTGGTCTCCTGCATACATTTATAATGAATGATATCAGTGCATCAAAGCAGCTGGCTTACGCAGTGTCTATTCAGTGCATTATTAAAGACTGGAAGTAGTGTACTGTAACTTACTGTCTGGCATACTTAAGAATCAACTTAGTGTTGCATGCTGAAGCAAGTGTTTTCACATTCTTTGGGGAGCTGAATTTCTGATTTTCCTTTGTCTGGCTACATAGTTTTTGTATGTAAACACTTTCTGCAGGGAAATTAATTTTTGTCTTTAGGGAGTTAAAGATATTTTTCTTGTGTATACATGTGTAGCAATGGCTGAGTTGACTGCCTGTGAAACAAATGGTCTTTTAATACTCTTCCCTACCAATATGTTGCTTTCTGTGACTGTTGTTGGGAAGCTTTGTTTCGGAAAGCTCAATTAATTCACCTAATTTACAATATTAACCTTGCTGCGGCATAAGGTAGGATGCAAAACCATGCAGTTTTGAAGCATATGTCGTAGGATGCTCCACAACTTGACTTTTATTGGAAGTTTGGGTTGAAGTTTAAAGTGCCATTAGTAAGTAAAGTACGCTCTAGGGTGAAGAAATGTTCTTGTTGGGAATAATAGGTTTCTTTTTTTGTTTTTGTTAATGAGCTAGTGAATTGAGAGAGTAGGTTCTGTGCTATGACATGAATGTTGATTTAACTTTTTTTTAATAGGTTGAGAGGAAAAAAGACTCATAAACATCAGCTTGCTCTCATGAAGAATTATATGCTAGTTTCATAACAATGCTAGTGTGTTCCCTAAATGCATATTCAAGGATAAGATTTTTATTGTGATCTTAAATGTTCTATTTTATTACAGTGATATCCACAATCCTATGGTGGAAATAACATTAAGACTGCCCTGGGGATGTCTAGTCCAAGTGGTGTTAGTTTATAGCTCAATCTTAATTGAACAATAAACCGAGATTTTTTTAATTATTTTTTTTAATCACTGGTCATCTAGATTATAACTTCAAAATGGCTGTCCTTTGCAGAGCAAAGACGTCTGTGTAATGAATGCAAAGACCTTTATGGAAAATCATAATAAAAATAAGGTAACTATGAAGAGTGCAGTGTTCTGGTCCTCTAGAGCCTTTGCCCTTTGGTTTTTGGAGTTCTGAGCTAAAAACGACACCAGAGCATGTCATGGTATTTCTTAGCGCTTTATTCTGCATATATGAATGTGTTTTGTTTTTGTTTTGTTTTGTTTTTCTGTACAGAATAACTTGTAGTAAGAAGATTCAGATTTTTTTAAAGCTTCATTTATTTATTTTGTTGAATAAAATTTGCATCTTAGTGAAGTTGTTAACACTACTATTTCTCACAATTTGAGAAATGACATCTGCTTCTCACGTAGAAATAACTTTCAGTATCACTTGTGAATGCAGCTTTCTGATTTATCTGCACCCGTTTTCACTCTGTGGCCTCCTCCCTATTCTCTGAGCTCAACTCCTGCTCAGTTTAGCCTCTGCTCCTTTAGATGGCTCCATATTTCTGGCTGTCCTTTGCAGACAGCCCTTTGCTTTTGAGCACACATTTTGGGCTGGGGGAGGAAGACTGTCTTGCAGTGCCTCAGAGTTCAGACTGTTGAGTATTTGCAGTTTTTTGAGACGTTTGTCTATTTGACTGCCACTGAGCTGACTCCTTGAAACTACTGGGTGGATCTCCAGCCTCTTCCTGAGAGGTAGCACCTAATTTAAACCTGGTCTTTGTGCTGCTTTTTCCTGCAAGAATCACTTCACAGTTACTGCTCTTGGTTTCAGTTGTTATCTTGTATCTCAGGCACAGACTATTATGGGTTTTATCAGCAACTTTCTTCAATCTAATTTTGCTTGTCCTGAATAATTTTGTATCAATTGCAAATTATTCCCATGCTATTCACTTGATTTTTCAGATAGCTTATGAATAAGTTGGTATGAATATATAATCCATTCTTGTATTTTGCACTTTCCTACCTGTTAGTAATACATACAGAGGACACTGTTTAGTCTCATGACAACTGGGCTCCTTTCAAAGGTCTAAATAAAGGACTTTAAAAAAAAAATCATGTTTTTTTTTTTTTGAGATAAGCGTATGGATCTGATTAATATGATTTGATGATTTGATTGCAGTACACTTGCAAGGTGAGGCATTCATCTACAGAGGTGATGCTGACTCTTTTGCAATGTATCATATATATTCATATATCTCTTAATTCTATTCATCATTATTACAACTGATAACTTAACCAATACAGAAGTTAAACTTACTGCTCTGCTCTTACAACAACACAAAAGAACAGTAGAGCACATTTTAAAGTATAGGATCACAATTTATCAGGTGTCATTCCTCTGATACAGAAGTCATTTTGAGAGGTGTGCCATCATGTCATACTACTAATTTTTTTCTTATTTCCTTTGAATTATTGAATAAATACTAATATGACCTGGTGGTTTTATTGCAGTTCACTCGTGTCAGCTCAGCAAAATAAATCCCTTGTAGTGATGTTGTCTTGAGACAGTTTATAAAATATTCTTGACTACAAAGAAAGACTTTGGCAATTCTGGGGGGAACTTAGTTTCTCCTGTATAGAAAACTATCTCTTCTGCTGTGGTTTTGTCAGTCTTAAGTGCACATTTCTCATCTTGCTTTATTACTTCTTCACATTTTGGAAGATTCTTGTCTGATTGCTTGGAGAAAGTTTGTTTTGTGGCACGTGCCAGGGGCAATTTTCTTGGTGTGCCAAATCACGGCTTCGCGTTTTTGTTGTGCGTACATGGACATGAGTTCCACTTTTGAAAGCTCTTTTTTTTGTGTGTGTGTGGTTTTATATAGTTGCTTTTGTGTTTTTGCAGTTAAAACCAGAAAATAGGCTGCTGTTTGTACAGCAGCCTCTCTGCTTTCTCCCGTACTTCCCCGTTTGCTTACCTCAATTGAAATTGAAAATTCTTGACTTTCTGATAGATGGCAGCATATACTGAGTATTTTCCTGTTCCAGTGCTCTGCTGGAGGAGCTGATGACTAGTTTATATGTGCTCACATAGAAGTAGCATGTTAAAACAAGGGAGGAGAGAGGGGAAAAATTTTGTCATCTTTTGTTGAACTCGGAGTGAGCTTGGCCAAGGTGGTGATACAAATTCTGAGATGTGCTGTTCTCTTTTCTGAAGCATTACCATGGCTTGCTGTAAGCCCCTCAATTGATGAGTGCTTTTCCTTTTTCATATTCTAGTTTTTATGGTAGCTCTCAGAGATACCTGATTAGCTCAATGCCTGTGTAGGAGGGAATACTAGTCTGTTGCAAATGCTAAATGCTGTATGCAGTCTACAGATACTTTAAATACAGATACTGTATATTTAAGGCTAGTTAAACTTGGGTGAGGCTCTGTATCTGAACATAAACCCCTAAGATTTTTCTTCTAGTAAGAAGTCTGCCATTAGGACTGTCTTACTTCAGCAGGAGAGGTTATCCAGACTCCAGATTATCCAGACTCGAGATTTTCATTCTTTATTTCAGTCTCTCAGTATCGTTTTCCCCCTTGTAAACCTGTTATGAAAACAGTCAGTATCCAGATTAATATTTTTACTTTGTCATGAGCCTAAAAGTAAACTATGAGGACAAAAAAGTAATGTGGGAGTAGGATGTGGAGTTTTTTGGGGCAGACCGACAGCATCCCTCAGCCTTCAAATAAGGATGGCCAGTGTCTTCAAGTAGGTCCCTGTAACATGTTGCAGGCTTTGGCTCTAGAAATTGTTCACTGGAAAGATGTGAGAAGGCAGAGCATCTAAGTTCAAATTGAGTTTTATTTAGTTTAAAATCTACATGAGGACAAAAAGCATGGAGATAGCACCTCCACAAATAACAACACAATAACAACAACAAAAACCACAGCTTCAAGCAAACCAGCCAAAAGGCCCCTGTAGGTTTCTGTACATAGGAGATTATTTTGAGATTTACCAGTATTCTGCCACTCTGAACAACTGATCTATTATTTCCCTAACATCTCAAAACACAGACACAGAAGTCTGAGAAATTTACAACTGTAAACAGAGTTTGAGTGGAAATCGTTATACATCTCCAAAGTCTGCAATCATTACAGCTTCTTTTAGTATTCTGACTTTTTCTTCTTGGAACACAAATTTCATGGGACACAAATGATGATGAATGTGAATAACAGGTATGTCAGGTGAAGAGGATTGCTATATCTAGCTTTTTTTTTTTTGTCCTTCCTTTTAACACAAATGTGCTTGGCTTCATTGGATGGCTATGCTTTCAACTAGTTGGTGTATGTATGGGAAAAGGGGAATGGCAAAAATGATCGACTGTTGCTTTGCGTATCCGTGACATGAATGAATGTGAGGGAGGGAACAAAAACAGCTCATTGCAGTACAGGAATGCTGATTTTTTTTTTTTTTATGACTCCAATTCAAGGAACATAATGAACAAATATTTTAACTCTATTTTTCATTATGTTCTTCCAGTTAATAAAAGCACTGAATGTCTTCTGCCAATCATATCAAAAGTACTTTGAAACTACCAGAGCATGTGTGGGAAATCAAACGTTTAGTTGACTACTTAAAATTACCATTGTAATTTGCAGTGACTTGTTACTTTAGGTGCTGTGAACTTGTTATATTGATGACCTGTCATTCAGTTTCATGATTGGTTATTACCAGCAAATCATCTCTGTTATATTACCTCTCTAATATTATTTCTGGATAAATCATTCTGTGTTGAATTTTGGTGACACCAAAGTGCACAATGCTTGTTAATCCTTCATAATGTCTTAGCAATTGGTCTCAACAGAGTGGCCTGCATAGACTGTGGCCCTTTATTGCACACTTAAAAATTGCCAAAGAAAATAAACAGAATATGCCAGAGGGAACAAGAAGAGTGGTGTGTTGTCTGATTTGAACTTTCACCTGGAAGACCGGGTTGGTTTATTATGGCTCTAGACATCATTCCCAAACAGAGTAAAACATTCAGAGGTAATTCTTTAACTTTCTCTTTAGGAAGGCAAGATAGTATGACCAGCAGGAAGCACGCAGTAATATGCAAACTGATTAAAACTCATGTTAGTCTGGACAAATCATAATATATTGGATCAAAATCAAGTAACATAATCCATTCCTGTTGTAAAGCAGCATTTGGGAAGAAGAAACCCGGAATCTATTTTATGATTAATGACTAATGATGGAACTTGTTTCAGATCGGCAGTGACAGCAGCAATATTTCTTACATAACTCCTAAATGACATATGGAAAACGTTCCTAGCTTTTAATTAATTTTCAAAAGCAATTTAGCTAAATTAAGTGAAATGGGTATTGATTATTTTTTAAGTAAATGTGACGTGTATGATTAGACACTACTGCTAAATAGTTGAATTAAATAAGTACCTTCTTGGCAAAAATGTTTTATTTCCTGACACATGCATCCCCCCTGGTTTGTTGAGCTTTTTAGAAAACTGCTTTTATTTGTTACAGCACTCTTTGACTATTTATAGCAGTGTCCATATGTTGGGATTTGAGGAACTCAGAAGTTAGGAATGACTAAATGCTTAGTTACTGGGTTGTTGGGGTTTGTTTTTTGTAACACTATTTAATTCTGTATCTGGAAGTTGATCTCAGTGGCTTTATATTAACATTGCAAGCTATTCTGTGTCGCATGTACAATTTCATTAATACATGCAGGTGTGTTGTATGCTTGCAGCCTTTATAAGCATGTACTGCAGTCTTACCACATAACAAAATTTTTCATATCCTTATTTTAATTAACTAAAAAATGAAGTCTAAAAATTAAGTCTAGTGGGTGTGTAAACTGGGACTGAAGTAATACAAAACAAGGGGCAGGACACGGTAGACAGTAAGAAAGGTAGCCTAAGCTTTGCAGCTTCTCACTAAAATCTGAAGAACTTAAAATTCACTGGCTGGTAAAAGCATTAGCCTTTCTGGAAGAACTTCGTAATACCTTGGCCACAAATGTTAAATCATGTGTCACTTAGCTAATGAATCTCTCTAAGACATAGTATGTTTTTTGGGCCAATAACTTATTGAAACTGAGCAAATCTTTCTGTGTCTTCAAGGCAGTTAACTGGTGTTTTAGGAGCATCTTAATGTGAAGAAATCAAATCATTAATTCAGAAGAGGAAAGACTTTTGTAATGGTAACGATTGTGTATGTAAAGTTATTGTTAAGCATACAAACTTGTGACTTGGTTTAATCCATTCTTGTCCTCTCCCGCTTTCTGCTTTGCCTTCGTCTTTGTTCCAGCCTTGACTGTATAGCCCAGAAGAAATAAATTTATTCTTTTTTTTTTTTTTTTTCCCCATGCTCTGAAGGCAAATTCTGTTCTTTGTATAAAAATTTAGGTAGGTCCTTTTTCAGTATCTTTGAAGTCTTAGGTGAAGTTGTAGACAAACAAATGAGTGTTTTTTGAATAAATTTACTGTGTCCATTCTACTACTTCAGATGTGTGTGGTTACACTCTGTGACAATCTTGCTGCTTTTGCTATTCAAACCAAGAACAAAATTACATAAAAGGCTCACCTTAATAAATGCACACCTTTTTCTATTACAAGGGTTTCTTTTTCTTTTCAAGTTTTTTTTTTTTTTTTTTTTTTTCCATTTTGGTACAGGCTGAATGTTTAGATGGGATTATGGGATTTAGTTTATCTGCCTGCATTTTAATGTTGCATTTGGATGTTAATTACACTGCAATTCAACTTCTTTCAAATACTTCAAGTGAATAAGTTATGTATGTTCCACATTAAAATATTAATAGAGAAGATACTTGACTCCCTGGCACAGGAATAGTTTTTTCCAGGTGAAGTGACTTTAGTTTGCAAAAATGGTGCCAAGTACTGAAGTGCCAAAGAAAGACTAGCATATGTGTAATTGTTTGCAGACGTACTCCCTGCAATTAGTTACTGCATCACACTTATCATCATGAATAAACTCGTAAATTTCTGTTTTTCCAACTCTCTAAGTTACACTAATATGATTTAATTAAATATGGATTATTTTGGAATACTGGTAAGGATTCTGGGAAAGGAAGTTCACAGTATAATTTCTTGAAGTTTTCAAAAAGGAAGAGGAGTGGAAGAGACGACTTGAGAATGTTAATAATATCTGTAGCCAAATGTCTTGTGCATTCATACAAAGGGCACAAATCATATATAGATTATTTGGAAGTGGAAAGTTGGCTGGAATAGTTGGTTGCAGTGAAGTTCAGCTTTCTAATGTTGCTCCTAAACTTTAAAACTTGTCTAGAATATTTGAAGGTTAATACTGCTTCTGTGTTAATGCAATGGAGACCCTCGGGGTAACTACACATTACAGACAAATGTAAATGCTGACACTTCAGAGTATCTCTTACCAGGGTATAAAAGAGCAGAAATGTTAAATCTTGTCCTTAAAATAAATATCTACATTTCAGTGTTCTTATCCAGAAGGAATAAATTGAATAGTTATCAAAGATTACTTCTATCTTCAGACCCAACAAAAAATTCAAATGACTGTCAACTTAAACAAGTCACCCAGGTGTCTGGAACCATTTATCACAACATATTTTTTTTTAAAAAAAGTATAATAGTATGCCACGAAGTAGTGGTAAAGAATCAAAATACTCATACATATTTTATATGTATATAAAGAGTTTGACTTGATGTTCTTTAGTATTTGAAATGTGAAGTGGTGATAATTTTGAATAAAGGTACAATAATGTCACTAAAATGTCTGTATGCATGTAACTCAGATATTTGTATTTGTAATACATTTTTGGATAACATGTCTTGTTTCTCTGTTCTTTCTGGATGATTCTTAATTACATTGATTGCCAGTGGAGCACTACCCTATTGCTTAGGGAGGTTTTTACTTCCTAAAGGAGTAACCTAAAGAAAATACTAATTCTAAAATATGAGGGCAGGTGAGTGAAGATTTTCTCTGAGTATTAAGAAGTATAGCAAACTATTAAAAAAAGAAGCTGCAACTTCTGCATTTTGTTAACAGCAAGTCTTTAGTAATAACTTGTATGTATATTTGACTTATATTAAAAAGAAAAAGAAATCATGGCAGAATTAACTTTTTAAATTCTACTCATGTAGTGTTTTGATGTTTCAGTCTGGTAAGAACCCTAGGCTGATACAGATAGAAGAAGTCTGAACACACCTTGCATTGTGTTTATAAAAACCCTAGCCTTTGCTGGCAGTGTGGCAGGATTGCTAGCAAAGGTTAAGGTTTTAGTGTCTAGTACTTAAATTGAAACTTTTTAAGAAGTACTGTTATTGTTTTTTTCTTTTATCAAAATTCCAGTTCTAATATTGCCAGAAGCAAACACCTGTAATGCACCCTTTTCTGAAGAAGCGTATCATAGATTGATACAATGGCCTGGGTTGAAAAGGACCTTAAAGATCATCTAGTTTCAACCCCCCTGCCCTGGACAGGGTTGCCAGCCACTAGAGCAGGCTGCCCAGAGCCGCATCCGGACTGGCCTTGAATGCCTCCAGGGACGGAGCATCCACAACCTCTCTGGGCAACCTGTGGTGAGGCACTGGAACCCTCTGAGCGGAAAAAAAAATCCTCCTAATATCTAACCTACATCTCCCCTAAGTTTAAAATCATTCCCCATTGTCCTGTCACTACCAACACCTGTAAGCAGGCATTCCCCCTCCTGTTTATACGCTCCCTTCAACTACTGCAAGTACTTCAAGGCTGCAATGAGGTCTCCCCGAAGCCTTCTCTTCTCCAAACTAAACAAGCTGAACAAGGGATGTATCCCAAACTTGATTGTTCAGTAGTGACGTACTTGCAACCTACTTGGTGTTACTGAGAGTGTGGTATTGCATTTTTGTAATACTATTAATTATCTGAGTGGTACAGTGGCAGCAGCTAAGGATTTACCAATTAAGAATATTAATCCATAACTAATATTGTTTGATAATTGCTCTAACAACAGCCCACTCATATGGTAGAGTGAACATGCAGTTTTGCAGATGTCACAAAACTGGGGAGGGTGGCTGACTCTCCAGAGGGCTGTGCAGCCCTCTAAGTGATCTTGACAGCCTGAAGAATTTGGTTGACAAAAATCTCATGAAGTTCAACAAGAAGTGCTAAGTCCTGCACCTGGGGAGGAACAAGCCCAGGCACCAGGACATGCTTGGGGCACATCAGCTGGAAAGAAGCTTGGCAGAAAAGGAGCTAGGGGTCCTCATGGACACCAGTTGAACATGAGTCAGCAACATGCCCTTGCTGCTGAGAAAGCTAATGGTATTTTGGGCTGCATTAGGCAACATTATCACCAGCAGGTCAAGAGAGGTGATCCTTCCACTCAGTGTTGGTGAGGCTGTACCGGGAGTATTGTGTCCAATTCTGGGTCCACCAGTACCAGAGACCTGGAGAGAACCCAACAGAGGGCTGCCAGGATCATCAAGGGGACTAAGCGATCCTCACAGTGTGGAGAGGCTGAGAGAGCTGGGACTGTTCAGCCTGGAGACGAGGATGTTCGGGGAAATCTTACCAGTGTATATAAATACCTGAAGGGAGGGGGTAAAGACAGAGTGAGGCTCTTTTCAGTGGTTCCCTGTGCCATGATAAGAGTCAATGGGCACAAACTGGAGTACAGGAGGTTCAGTCTAAACATCAGGCATCTGTGCTGTGTGGTTGACAGAGCACTGGCACAGGAGATCTTCAAAAGCCACCAAGACGTGGTAGTGCATGAGCAGGGGTTTGGACCAGATGGCCTCCAGAGGTCCCTGCCAATCTCAACTATTCTGTGTCTTGATAGGATTCTGTGAAATTCCTCTTACTTGTGTTGAAGTCACAGGTGTTGGCTGTCTTTCTCACAAATTTGTCTTCTTTCCTTCCTGGACTAATTAGGTTGTGGATTTTGGTTTCAGCATGTAATACATCACATGCTTATTTTTCATGAGAAACTTAATTTCCTGTGATTAATGGCTTTGGATGAGAATGAGTCTTCTACATATTTATAGGAAGTCAAATCTCCAGTGTTTACCTTCTTGTTCTTAAAGATACTGTACATACACATTATTCCACTGCCACTGTGAGCATACATCTTAATTTTAATGATGGGTATATTAAGAAGATATCAATATCTTGCAAAGTATCCTTGGAGTTCACTATCTTAACAAAAACCTGACTGTAGGATTCAAAATTAGAGATGTTTACTAGTCAAGTAAGTCCAATTTAATGTGGATTTTGTTGTGTTGTGTTTTTTTTTGTTTGTTTGTTTTAGCTTATTTCCTGGTTTGAGTGATATGCCAAGTGCAAATTGTATACTTTTTTGAAGAATGTGAAATACTGGAGTAATAATAAAACTTTATCCCTGGGCCCAGGTTGGCCTGAAAACAAAAGTCAATTAAAAAAAGCATTTAATGTGTTGCTCCCTCTAGTTTTTATTGAATCATATAGACTTTTTCATATTGAAGAATATGAAGCTCATTAGATCAGTTAAATTGACTTCAACAAAAGGGAAATCCATAATGCGAAGATTTTGATTTGTGCTGGTTTTATTTTAACTGTCTCTTTGAGATTTGCTTTCAGCAGGTTGAAGTGGCTGGTGTCTGACAGTGGGAGTTCTTGTTAAGGATGGCTTGGCTGAATTGGTCTCAGCTTCTACTGAAGAAAAGCCTATAGTATTAGCAGCTAATCTGGCACTGTGCTGGATCTGGCGATTCAGCTGAGAATAGAATTAAACAGTTATGCTGGCTTGTGAATCTGTTGTCCAAGTATACTAGTATACAGTAACTTTGTTTTCGGCATGTATCAGTGGGAACCCCCTAACAAGGGGTATTGAAAATATCATTACACATCAGTGTTAGTAAAGTTGAACTGTAAATTAACTGTCGATCATTTAGAGTTTAATTACCCTTCTTACTGGATCAATAATCTTTCAATCTTTCAGTGTCTGTGGTTTGAGAATTACTCACCTCTCCCTGCCACAACCAAAACTGCTACCTTTGTTTAAATTTTCAGGAAAATAGAGAGTGGTCTGTAAGTTCTGGCCTGCTGGAGGAAGATGTATTTATTTGACAAGCTAGTGGAATTGGAAGTGAAAGTCAATGCCATGCCACAAGTTGGTGGATCGTTCCCTATTCTGTTGAAAAGAATTTTGGAGAAACCAGAGGAATAGTAAAAATTGTTTAAAGAAATTTGTAAGTTTGAAGAAACTCTGTGTTTTTAATACATTGATACTAATGCCAATCCTCCTGAGCTTTACAGTAGCTGAGGAAAGCAGCCAAATATGAGAAATGATTTCTAGTAGCTGGATACGTGCTGTCTTAAAGGTTTCAGACAAAGTGTATTTAAGGTTTTCTCATCAATTGCCAGAAACTGAAATGGCAGAAGATGAGGATTTGTTCTGTGTTTTGTTGTTTTGGCTTGGTTTTAGAACCTACATGTGAATTCCCAGCCAATAGCAATGTGTGGTTCAGTGACCTCCAGAGGCAGAGGTACTACTTTCTGTATTCATCTGCACATGATGGGTTATTGTACCCATTTCTAAGCCTAGAACAGCTCTCCTCAAGTTGTTTTGGAGGCTGAACACAGTTCAAAGGTGCAGCTACGTGCATGGAGGGCTACCACCTTTTTTGTATTGAATCACTACCATCTAGCATCCTACTTCTAGTATAAGAGAGAAAGCGCATTTTTTACAATAAAACTCAGTGATAACAGGATCATTATTGTACCTCTTGTCATGACAGTGTATTGGGTTTACATGACATGGTTTTGGTAGTAGGGGGCTGCAGGGGTGGCCTCTGTGAGCAGAGCCCAGCAGCTCCCCCATGTCAGACCAGGGCTGGCTCCAGCTGGCTCCAAAAGGGGCCCACTGCTGGCCGGAGCTGAGTCAGTGAGTGACACTGGTTGGGCCTCTGGGAGAGCAGATTGAAGAAAGGAGGAAAAAAAAAAAAAAAAAAAAAAAAACTGCTGGGTAACAGAGCTGGGAGAGAGGAGTGAGAATCAGCACTGCAGCCCCCAAGGTCAGTGCTGAAGGAGGACAGGAGGTGCTCCAGGCACACAGCAGCAGTTCCGCTGCAGCCTGTGGAGAGGCCCCTGGTGGAGCAGGCTGTCCCCCTGCAGCCCATGGGTCCCACATGGAGCAGATCTCCACGCTGCAGTCTGTAGAGGAGCCGCCGGTGGAGCAGGTGGATGTGGCCTGGAGAAGGCTGTGGCCCACAGAGAAGCCCCTGCAGGAGCAGGTCCTGGGCCAGAGCTGCATCCCATGGAGAGGAGCCCGCACAGGAGCAGGGGGCCTGGGGGGAGCTGCTGCCTCGGGGGGACCTGTGCTGGGGCAGTTTGCTCCTGACAGATGGACCTTGTGGTACAGAGCCATGAGGGAGCAGTTCCTGAAGAGCTGCTGCCTGTGGGAAGCCCACGCAGGCTCAGTTCGGGAAGGATGGCATCCTGTGGGAGGGACCTCACGTGGAGTAGGGGCAGAGAGTGACCAGAAGGAGCGGTGGAGACAAAGTGCTATGGACTAACTGCAGCACCCATTCCCCTGTGCCCCTCTGGGGGAGGAGGTAGAAGAAGGTGGATGATGGGGAAGGTGTTTTTAGTTTGCTTTTAGTTTCTCACTGCTCTAGTCTTCTAGTGGTAGGCAATAAATTATATTAATCTCCCTATATTCAGTTTGTTTTGGCTGTAATGGTAATTTGTGAGTGAACTCCCTTTCCTTATCTCAAGCCTTTAGCCCTCTTTCATTGTATTTTCTCCCTCTCCCTTTATAAGGAGAGGGGGGGAGTGATATGGTGGAATTTACTCGTCCATCAGGCTAAAACACCATAGCCATTCTATTAATCTGTCTTTGTTTATTTGTGGAAACACTTCTATGCTCTCTATTCATCTTTGTTGCCATTTTTTTAAAAACTTCTAGTTTTTTTTTGTTTTGTGTATGTTAATATGTGCAATGATTAAAGTGCACGCAGTACTGTCTGTGAGTTCTTTGTAAAAGGTATTTGTTGTAAGATTAACATTTTATTTCCTAGTAGAAATGGTCATCTCAAAACTCATTAATGAATATGTAAAATACAGCAGATTTTTCCATTTGCAACAT
>CM021765.1:67706882-67834199 GCA_011076525.1 Nettapus auritus
CTACTTTACTGTGTGCATCCTCTAGGTGCACCTGGTTCTCTAGCTGACACTAATAGCTCCATAAAACGAAATGTAAAGTCAGGCACCTTGCAATTCTGTGGAACTGAGGCAATTTGGATACCTTGGACAACAGATAAGCTCCTTCCTTTACAGAAGGGAAACATGGACTGATTGCTTAAACCTACAGGTACTTGCATTCACTGGACAATTCTTGATTCTTGAATTAGTTAGGTGCAGATGTGTTCCTTAAAGGCATCTCCAACTGTGAAAACAAATGTAGAAAATCAGGTAGCTGAGCTCTCTGCAGTGACCTTATCTTCCATCAGCCCCCTTGGGTTTTGTATATGTATTTATTTATTGGTTGAAGGCTTCCTGATTCTGAAGTTTGATTGAGGAGCTATGTTAGGCTTGAGATACAGGGTCTGTCTCTCCTCTTTCTATCCTCAACACATTTACAAATGGTTCCCCAGAGCCTGCAATATATTTTTTTGATGTGCCCATTTGCAAGTTTTCATTGAACCTACAAGTACTCTTTTTCCCATTTGAACACTTTCAGAATCTTTCTTTTAGTAAACTTCTCTACTTATGAATACTGTTATGTTTTTGGTTTTAAATCATTTTGAAATAAATAATACTCTTTTTGCAATACATTACATTTTCTGTCATACAGAAGTTTGTCTTCCTGTCTTTCACTACAGGTATCGCATTGACTTAATTTCTGTCAGTAATTCTGTATTCTGTACAACATAGCAAGTTGTCAGAGTAACATGGCTTTTTTAAATAGTTAATTGTAAATGCAGCAAATGTTTTCATTTGTTTTATAATACTACACTATAAATCTACAAAAGGATGCTTTTACTTTTAGAATTACTTCCATTAGTGTAAAGAATAAGGATGCCTGTATAACTGTCATTCTGAGTAAGTTTAAGAACCTTGCAAAGAGCTTCCACTAGCTATTAAGTTAGAGAATTCAGATACTTTCCAACTGGGATCTCAGCAGTTTTAACTTGGACTTTATTAGTTAATAAAAGGGATTGTGCCATGTTGCAGTTATTAAAAAAAGGACTGGAAAATAACTGTAGGTCTTGCAGCACTAAAGTGCTGCTGAGTTTCAATGTTTCCTGCACAGAAACTTGTATTTGACAGATTGTTTTGCTTGTGTTTTTTGCATCCAAAACTGGAAAATTTTTGGTGGCTTTTGTTTATAAGTAAAACTGAAGGATGTGTGATCAGTAGGCCAGATCTGTAGTGAAGTTACTCTAAAAAAATAATATTGTACCAATTTTATAGGATAGGAAATTTGCAGAAAATTCATTTGGACATCAGGAATAACTATTTAAATTTTTAAACTGAATTTCTGGAATCCAAACATAAACATATTTTTGTATGGAATCACTTACTAGATTTGCAATGGCAATTCTAGGAATAGTCATAAAACGAAAAGGAATAGCACAAACAGATAGAGTTTTGGAAACAGTCAAGAATTTGCTTTACCAAATAGGGATCCTTTGTCAGGCTATTGTTCTTTCACTCACCTTGAATGTATTTCTAAAGCCAATGGCTAATTTTAAAAGAAAAGCAATTTGAAGACAGTAATGGGTTTGGGGGATTCTCTCTACACTGAGGATAAGTGGGTTGTCTGTGGCTAGAGCTTCTCATAAGCGTAGGCAGGAATGTGGCTTGTATTTGGGAAGGGTGGTTGGTTCAGGCCTGGTCTTAGATTCAGAGATCCTGTAGCATAAATATGTATAAACTTAGAAAACAACATTAACAATCAAAGCAGTAGTGACAGTTTTATATACTCTGGCAGAGACTGGTATAATTTTCCAGATGAATCATCTATGGTGATATATTAAAGACCAATGTGCTTTTATAAGCTGCAAACGACAGATATAAACCTTATTTTTCTATTGTACTTCTACAAGAGCAGGAACACAAACTGTTTCATCTATAATGTTTAGTATACCCATATTTGGAAATGAAATGACAATATAAATGGTAGAGCATGAACTCATAGTTGACTATTCAAAATAGTTGTGGTCATATGAAGAATGAAAGACTATAAAAAGACAGGCTTAAATGAGGCTTGCAATAACTTAATAAAGAATAAAATACAGGTCTATTCTCATGTGATTTAGTAAATGTCTTTGTGGATGCTGTATACCTTATTTGCCCCTTCATGCCGTGTCCTGTAACTTGCAAGTTAGGAAGCCTTCAAATGAAGAGATGAGGTGAGGGAGGATACCCTTTGGAGAAGGCACTTAGCGTTGGCTATTGTATTGTCCTCTTGCAGTTTGTGCAAGCAACGTAAGATAGTTGAAGATTATCTGTTCATTTTAAGTTTGTAGGTGCTAACTTCTGAATGTCTGCCTCTGAATGCATGGAGTTAACAGCTCCTGTAAGTTGTGAAAATGTAGATAGTAACAGAACAAAAACAAACAACACAGAAAAATGAATGCAGTCTTTATACAATGTTTGTCTGTCCTTGTCCAGATTTAGTTATTAATCAGCTTCTGATGTTGGTAGCCATATGATATGTGCGTTAATAAAACGGGAGAAGATGTGCATTCCTTTTTCTGAATTGTTTTTGTTCTCAATTGTTTGAAGTTACTGTCCTTGAGTAATAGTAACCAGCTATTTAATTTGCTTTCAGTATTGAGGACGTTTGAATCTTCGTTAACAGCAGGGGAAAAATAAAAGCAAGTTGCATATATGGAATGGAAAGGAAAGTTGTGAAGTGAGGCAGTATTTTCAAATGAGCTGAAAGAATAATCACAAAAGAAGGACCCAGAGAAATATACTTGTTAGTGTGGGAAGACTTAAATATTACAGTATTAGCACACTTGGAAATATCTAGCACAGGCAAAACAGTGAATGGAAACAGAAGTGGAAATTATTTTACTTAAGTAATAGAAAATTACTACTCCTTGAACTTTTTGTATATGTAGTATTCTGTGCATGATAAATGTTTTTTCTCCTTTGGTTCTCTAGACCCAGATACACAGTCCTGGTTTTGTTTGAAAAATATTTATCCACTTGGGTAGGTGAGCCATCATCAAACAGTCAGTTGGTAATTAAGCTGGAAAAACTTAACGGGAAATGTAATTTTTAAATTGGTGAACATCTCTGGATAATATAGTTTTCAACTGTACAGAAAAGGAAGAAATTTCAGATTTCTGTGATGTAGTATTTGAGAAGGCATTTTGAGGTATTGCTTTTTAGTAGACCAAATTCAAGAAAGCTGCCTGTGTGACCATGCCAAAACCAAGAAGAGAGCAGAAAGACCTCATGTATAACAGACGTGTGTAAAAGATATGGTTGTGGAAATCTGTTTAGGATGCCAGAAGCATATTTAAGCTCCTGCAAAATGCAGCTGTATATAATTTACTGAAGAATTTGCCATGTTCCTTTAAAAATATCAGTTGCATAAGTCAAACCTTTATTAAAAGTCATATAAAGCCTAGTTATAAGCTTAACAGTGAATCATATTTCATTCTGAAATAGTGACGAGTTTGATATTGAGACTTAAAATGGACCTAAGCATAATGCAGAACAGCAATCTTATTAAAATGAGCTGCTCTCCTCACAGAACAGATGATCAAAAGTGTTTGTGTTGCCAAGAAGCTTTTAGAAAAGAGCAAAGGTGCTTTAAGTATTCACCACCTGATTTCTTGACAAATATTAAAGGAGCGGAGCAACACTTAAGTCAGTAAATGTTTTCTGTCATGTGTTCTAATTGTGTGCTGATATCAGTGAATTTAATCTTCTGCATGTAATACTCTTCTAGGGCTCATTGAATTCAATCTTTATAGCAACATAGAGAGAAGTCTGGCATAGTGTTAGTGTGTTGTGTGATAACAAGGCTTTGTTTTGGAAACCAACACAGAAACTTTAGAAAAATGTTTCAGCTTTCAATTCCAATTTTAATATAATACTAGCTTTGTCAGGGGAAAGCTGGAGTACAAATCAGAAGAATGTTTTTTGTAAATCATACATACAGGATATATTTCCCTACTTACATATTTGTGTCCTTTTTTTCTTTCAAGAAATGTTTATTAAACTGACAAATTTCTACTCATTTACAGAAAAGTTTCTTATCAAATGTGCAGATCTTGAAACTCAAATGTATGTCATTGCAAAGAAGTAGTTTCAGATTCAGTTGAGACTCTTTTCTTTCGTAAGTAACATTTTACATTGATTGTGGAACCAAGTGTTTTGCTTTTGCATGCTATTTGTAGTTGTTAAATTTTTGTCATTGTAGCTAAATTGAGTAGGTCATTAAGAGAACAGAATACAGGTACATTAAAAAAAAAGAAAAGAAAGAACCTGTTCTGAAGCTTCCTTAAACTTCTCTGCAAAGTTGAGCAGATGTCCAAGAAATACAGAGTTTTTTCATGAAAAACTGTCTTTTATGGCAGGTTGTATCCATAAAGAAATGTAACTTAAGAGCAGAGCTTTTAAACTTGGAAACTGTTTAACTGAAATAAAATTTTCATAATTAGTGCTCAGCATGATGGGATTTGGGGAAGCAAATGGGAATATACCTGAAAGATGTGTTTGCTTCAATTGTAGTGGACTATATTAGCTTCTGCTCCCCTGCCCCTCTCCTCCCCCCCCCACCATCATCCATCTGTGGCAAATACAAACTATTAGATAGAGATTTGTAGAGTTACTCTTTCTTCAATGGCATTTTTTGTTGTTGTTGTTTTTTAATAAAAAGAAATCAAACCTACCTGGATGAAAATATTTCTCATTCAGGAGGCAACTCTTGCCTCCTGACATCTCTTTTTGTGCTGTATTTCACTAATCTGAATCTCTGAGAAAGTTCCAAGAACAGCAAAGGAGTAAATAAGTGAAAGTTAGATGGTACGGGAAGATGAGCTTAGATAAAAATGTGGAGTATAATTTAATACTCATTTCCTTTTTCTTTAGCTGGCAAGAAAATACTAAAATTCTTATAATGATGCAGGCTTTTCCTAGCCTAGCCAATTCTAGATGGTAGAATTCATTTGAATTTTGCATCCTGGACAGACCTTGTACCAAAAGTTGGGTTTTCTTATGTATTGGTATAAGAAAATGAAATACCGAGGTATTATGTGACAAAAATCAAATGAATGCAGTTAGTGTTACATGATTATGATTGATCTTTTTTTATGGTCACGTAATATTATCTCTAGAATATGAAATAGGATGTTTCAGTTTGTTCATGCAAATTGAGTTTAATGGTGACATAGCTCTATTGTGCATCTTGATATCCAGGTTGATGCCTGGAAGGAATTCCTGAAGTAGAAAGATTTCCATTCATTTTGTGCAAGTTCACTGTCAAAGGGTAAGGATGAATTTTAAGTTATTTACCTTAATAAATATTTTGTTTTCATGCCAAGAGGGTTTTCAAATCATAGTGCACTGTGTGAGCCTTAGACTTCAGAGCACTATAGCTGAAGCTGCAGATGCTCATACTAAATGCAACCATTTTTTTGCACGGATATGAAAACCTCATTGTTAAGTTCAAGATGTTAGTGAAGCTTAAGAATAATGTCTTGTTTCCCTGCATACCATTCAATTAATCTTCCTCCTCTCTACTTAAAGAGGATTTGACACCTGCCTTCCAAGTGGTAGTATTTATTTCAAATTCAGCTAAGTAATTCCATGCCCAGCTGTGTGGTGGCATGGAATTGCCATGAGGTGAGCTGTGTAGTGTTTATAAGGCAGCTTTTAAAAGATAGCATTGACAAAGTAGCCTGCTTGGCTTTGCTTTGAGCTTGAATTATAAACAAGAAAGCATTTAAGGAAAAATAAACTTAAAAAAAGTATTTACTGCCTGGGGCATAGCTTTTGTCTTCCCACAAGAGGAGGAAGATGTAGCATATTCATTTTTAAAAATGAACATACAATAAACATGGAAAGAAGCCTGTGAGATAGGGAGGGGAAAAAAATGGAAGACCTCTATACTACTTGTATCTGTGTTTGGTTGAATTAAAAGATGTTAATCTCTGAAAGGATGGTTTTAAATATCTGTTTTCTTTGGCATAGAATTTTTATCTGTGAGTAAACCTGACTTTTGATAACGACATGAATAGTTATGTTAGGAATCTAGGTGGTTTCCTTATACATAAAAAGATTTGAAGTGAAGGTAATCTGCTTCTGAACATAAACCACTTGCTAGACAATCGTTTAGTCTCCCTTACTGCCTCTCCTACACCCAAAAAAAGCTGCCCAGAAATCACTGGGTAGGGTAATTCTTAAATTGATTCGGAGAATATTTAGCAGATTTGTTGCCTTTGTCTGATTTATGAGTCGTGCTGCTCAGTGTTCAGATCATATGCTGTCCTGAAAAGGGTTTCAGTTTATTACAGTGGCATCATGCAATTACACTGAAGTACATGATGATGGTATTTAAGCTTTAGGATGCCTTGCAGGGAAATAATGTGAACAATTATCTGTGTATCAATTCAGATTTAAAATAAATAATTTTTTTAAATGAGGTGAGGGGGCTGGGGGGAAATCAGGCAAAATCTGTACTGCTCGTTGGCTGAGTTTTATGTATTCCAATTAATGATTTTAGATTTAACTTAAAGTTCTGAAATTATTTGGAAGTAGGCCATCTCATGCTGAGCTGAAACATCAAGCCATTTTAAATGAGATACTGAGCATGCTCATACCAAGTACCCACTCTTTCAGATATTGCAGCGTGTGTCTTGGTTCTCTGTTAGTAGAGCTGTCATTCAATTGAAGTAGGGGAGAGCGCAGCATGCTCTTTTGTTGTCTTTCTATCAATGCGCATATGATTTCTCTGGGAACTGGAAACTTGAGATGTGAGCTCAGCCTTACTGTTAGAACGTCATTGGTGTCGGTGAGTTGAGATTAATCTCTTCCTTTCTAATGCCTTTAGATACCTCAGATAAAGCTGAGCTTCATACTTGTCTCTATTCTCTAATAACAGCATCTATTTGAAATGTCTCTGCTGCTTCAGTAAAATAATTCTGGCATATATGTATTAATTTATTTCATGAAGAAGAATTGCTTTTTTAACAAGAATGTTAGGCAGTTTAACTCAGAAGTCCAAAAATTGGGTATGTCTTTTTTTCTTCTGACTTCAGATTAGCTAACTGTTCCAAATATAACAATAGTTCTTGCTAAGGAGCCATTACTTCTCAGTCATTTTTTGTGCTCTTTATGTCCTTAGTAAATTGGTTTAAATCTAGGTTATTTTGTGTATCTAATATTTTAAAGAGAGTTTGAATAGTCTTGTGAAAGAATTACATTTATGCAAGACAGTATTGAAAGATACAGTACTCAGTTTCAGCAGAAATCACTAAACAGCAGAAGATAACTGTTGTCATCTGTTAATTTTGCTGATAGATATGCACGTATTTCTTTTTCAATCAGCTAAGAAATAGAAAAACATCTCTTAGGTCTGTGTTGTGTCTGACAATTTGCACTTTGGTAGGTAATAACAGGAATTTCTGAACAAATTTTTAGCCTTCATAGTAGCTGATGTATGTGTGTGATAGAGCTCAACATTCAATTAGGTCTTAGTTAACTGGAGAAAGGTAGTAGTTATAATTCAAAGCATTGTCAAAGCTTAGTTCTTGCAGCTGATTTTAAAACTTACTTTCCTCCAAGAGCATCTGCAAAATGTCTGCCCCACCCAAGTTGGTTCCTAATTGCACTTTTCCCCCAGTGAATAAAGATGATTTAAGATCCACCTTTAATTAAGCTTCATGAGTGTTCTGAGGTTTCAGTTGTGATATTACTGCCTAAAATACAGCTTATCACTGGATTGAAATTGGAGGTCTTAATTATTTAAAAAACAAACACATTTTGGGGTTGGAGAGGGTTGCTTGTTTTATGCAACAAGATGCGTTTTATCGTGTGGTGATGCATATAGACCTAAAATACTGCTCTGGATAGAAGAGCTGAAATACAGTGGGGAAAAACTGCTGTCAGTAGGCTCCCTGAGCCTCACAGTACTTGCTGCAAACATTACCCCTGTTATGGTTCAGACTGACCGGATTCACAGGAGGAAGATCCCTAGACTCGTACATTTCGTGGTCGTCCTGACACTTGCGGCTGGAAGGGAGGCAGGCCTGAGGTTGGTGTGTGTGGATCTGGAGTTGCTGGAGGCCAGGTCACTTGTCTCTCTGATACAAAGTTTCCTGGGAAATGGTCTAAATGGATAGAAGAGAAGATTTTTTTATGAAAGCTTGAGGATAATGCATTTAACTGAGGCCTTGCTCTGGCAAAAGGTTGTCAGAACCCATCAGAAAACCTGCACTTTGGCTGCTAAAACAGAATGCTAGGGTGCAGTTGTTTGACAAATGATAGAAGGAGGACAATAAGGGCTAACTGTGAATGTGTTGTACAAATATTACTGTGCTGGCTTGTTATTTTCAAAGCATGTAATATATTTCTAAGTTTTTGCTCTTGTAACTAGACTAGACAACTTCATAGTGTCAATACCTTCAGGTTCTGTTAACTGTGAGTCTTGGAGATGTAGAAAATGTGAAGAATCCATACAAGTTCGCCACAGGAGAGTTTCCAGAGGAGCAGCTGACCTAGGAAACTTAAGACCATCTAGGAAGGGAATGAAGGAATAAGAAACCTGAAGACTTGTGCTCGTGGCTGCAGAGTAGGCAATGGGAATGGCAGTGTAAGAGGAAGAGAGGTGTGAAAGGTAAGCACGTGCTGAGACAGTGGCAATCAGCTGCCCTGGAAGTGTACGTTTGTCATTGCCAGCATGGCAGGCTGGGGGATTTCTGCTTTGGATCACTGAAGGAGTTTGGTGCAGTTCTCCTAAGCCATCTCTTTGAAATAACAGCTAATGTTAAGCTACAAAAAGTTGTGTTTTGTAGATTATAAGGGAACAGCAGTAGTCTCAAAGAGAGCAGAAATTTTTAACAGTTAAACATACCAAGTTATCTTTATAATCCGTATTTTGCCTGCTTTACTCTTCAAAATAATGTTTAGCCTTTCCTTTGAAATACATGCTGACTCTAGTTAGTTTTCAAAAAAGAGGAATTACTATAGTTATAAAAGCTGTATTTGAGAGGGTGAATTGAGTACAAGGGCTGCTGCTGATTGTATACCTTTATTTAGAATGCAACTAAATTCTGAATTGAAAACTAAAACAGCAGTCAGATTTATTCAGTTTCAAATCATGTTGTGATTTAGTTGTTTAACACATGCCAGTCATCAGTAGGATTTTATTTTACTTCATTGTGGTTCAGTATATTTTAACTTGCAGGAAAATACTAGAGTACAAAGTTGAAGTATAGCTCTGCTGCCCTTCAAATTTTCAGGAACTATAGATTTCTGGAAGCATCTTCAAGGTGTCCATTCACGTGACTGGTAATGTATGACATATAATTCACCTTGTTCTTTTGTTTGTTTGTTTTATTGTTTTTAGAAGAGGACTAAAAAAAAAAAAAAGGTTTTTGGCACTTTTTCGTTAGGAGGGCTGTGTAGTCTTAAGAATGTAGTAGAGTCACTTTGAAGCATTTGGAGGCAGTACCACTGCTGAGATAATGTTTAAATAATCTTTGTACCACTTGAACTTTTTTGAATATCAATGTTGGTACATATCTAAGGAAAAACATTAGCAAAGGATGTGGAAGTTAGGGATGTGGGGTGAAGGGGGATCTCTTGCAGTCAAGCTGCCTTCTAGGTATTTTTTGAGTGGTTAAATCTTCTGGCCAGTGAAGGCTTCGTCTTATCTTGTTCAGGTTGTCTTCTAAATGAAAGATTTTACTACAGCTGACATTTGAGCGTAGTCTGTTCGTGTACCAGATGGAGAGCTGTGACAATTTTAGACTGAAGGTTGTGTCTAAAATCCTTGTCAGCATTCTGCACCAAGTCTTGACCCATTTTAGACAGTATTCTACAATCTGATACTTCCAAGAGAATGACATTTTTTAGTTACTTTTCATTATAAAGGAAGGAGTCGAGCTGTTTCGCAAGCATGAGCTAAATTTACTTTTCAAAATGAAGAGCTGCACACCAGTATGCATTTAAACTAATTGGCTATGATGTCTGCATTGAGTGTGAGATTTTTTTTATGGAAAAATAATAAAGGCTTTATTAGTTCTTCCTATATGTATGTAGTATAATTTGAGAAACAGTTTTATTAAAATGCAAATCTAAAATGCTTCATGTCCCCAACAAGTACCGTATTCTTTTCATTTTTTTTTCTTTTTATTCTTTGGCTGGCCTGTAACAAGGGGGTACAAGAAAGGAGTTAGCTAACTCTTGTCTGAACGAGCTGAGAATTCTCTGCCTTTTCAGTACATTGAGGTTTAAAGTTGGGTTTAGATACAGTCCTGTGGATGTTAGCAGATTTTGTCCATGAATTTACTAGATCACTGCTGTTCAATAGTGAATAGGTATTTGGTGGGGATTTCCATCAATAAAACATAAGAAAATTATTTTATACAGGAGCTTTACATTTTCTGAAAGAAGACCAAGATTAAAACATTCTATTTGATAGGTCAGAAATTCATCAATCAGTCAAAAAAAAGCACAGGGAAGGGAAAAGGGGGGGAGGGGGTACAGAGATGTATGGCACTGAAACAGTTAAAATTTATGTAGTATTTTAAGAAACAATGTGTCTTCAGGCAGTGCAACAAAAATAATGGAAATGTCTTTCACCTTATGTATGTGCATGCAGCAGTATTTTTAAGGGAATGTAGAATACTAGTTTGTGCTCCAGAGAACATCAACGTTTGAAATATTTTTGATATTCAGTCTAATGCATGTTTCAGTACTGTGGTAGAGGAGACACTGGCTTAGTATTAAAATATCTCAGTGGCTTTAAGGATACTAAAATGGCATTGGGTGTTTATGAAACAGATCTGAATTTAGCAAAAGCATATGCCATATAGCAGTTGTTTCTAAGCCAGTCACAGATTTGTTCTTCCAAACCACTATAATCAAAAGGAAGGGAGAGTTGATTTTGGTGTACTTCAGGCTATTTGAAAGGGGCTTGAATGTAATTTATATTTTGTGTGATACATTCTTATCCAAAAGCCTTAATCCAGAAAGGTTTCCATGTCCTGTAGTCTCCTATTTATATGGAAATGATTAATTAGTATTTCAGTATTTAAAGTTTATTCAGTAATCTTTCCTTCTGTATTTATATTTCAGATACTCCCTTTCTATCTTGTGCGTTTATATATGTGTGCAGATTTTTTCCAGGGAATTACACTGGCATCTTACCGTAACCATGCTGGCAGAGGATCCCTCATTTCCATGAAAGTTAACATATGGGCAATTGAATGAAGACGGTTTAATCAGTGAAAGCAAGGTGTTTTGTGACAAAACTAAGGAACTGGTGGCATGACCCTGAAGCTTACATTGAATAGAATAATATTTGCTGTGCAGTCTTTAGAGGTCTTCTCTTGGCCAAATTAAATGTGAACCATGATTATGTTAAAAACAAAGAAACAAAATGCCTGCATCATGCTGTTTCAAACCCTGCCAACCCTGCTTTCTGACAAGCTGTCATATATGAAGCTGTATTCAGTATATGATGAAGCATTTTGAGGGGAAAAAGTGTTCTGAGAATCAAGGAATGTGAAAAGGTTTCCAGAAATATCACTAAAATAACACATTATATCTTCACTGGGAAATCTAGAATAGTTTTTTTCTATGTTTTTCACGTTTTTGAGAAATAGTATGATCTTTTTTCTTTAAAAAAAAAAAAAAAATCTGGTCTGTGACATCAAGGTTTTTGCATTGTAGCAGCAATAGGAAAGGCACAACTTGAACAGGGGCATTTTTTTGTAATGCTGTTTTATCCCACATCACCCAGTACATTTGTCTTCTGTATGAGAGAAAAAAGAAAAAATCTTTTACTAGCCCTCACGTTGAGACTGTCAAAACAAGTGCATTAGGGCTGCCTTTGAAAGTACTTCAAAGTGCTGTATGGTTACAGCCCTTATACACTCCCTGAGGAGGTAACTTCTGTTACCTTTCTGGTAGAGTCTGGTTGCTGCTCAGTAGGTGGCAGCACTGCCAGCGTTAGGCATGTTTTGCCCAGAGGATGAGGGAAAGAGAAGGTGGTGACAATCACAGGAAACAGTGGTGGAATTTTGCCAGATCACTAACTAATCGCTTACTTTTTGGAGTACTCCAGCACTAAGCAGTTGAGACTTTTCTTGACTGGTTTTTAGGCCCAGTGATTTGAGTTTTGAAACTGGTATGCGATAAATTTAGGCTGAATTTAGTTTCTGACTGCTTTAACAATCAGCATAGGTTGATGTTATTCCCATGGCTTTCCATTGCAGCATTAGTATCTTGCAGTTTCTCTTGCATTTAGTTGCTTTAAAGGTGGGGAGTATTCAGTATCATGGTATTACAAATTGGGAATGGAAACAGAGGTTTACTTAACCACAGTCGCATACAAAGTCTAATGAAGCAGAAAGTAAAGCCAAAGGGCATATCCCTGATGTAATTAACCTGATGTGATCCCTGAGTGACTGTCAGTGAAATATCTCAGGAACTGAAATGCATGTCAGTGCAAAGCTGCACCTGGCCCAACGGGAAGAAAAGCCAAATAGCTCCAGAGAAACTTTAGGCTGTAGTGTTTTTGTACTTTGGCTACTGGCTTTGCATTACACCATGTAGAAATTACACATCACTTGCAGCTGGTTTTTTTTTGGAAAAAGAGAGTGTGGTGAAAAAGCAGCAACACAAAAATCAAGGAATTAGAACCTAAGGAGTTGCTGCAGTGTGAATGGATAGGAGGGGTGTGTGTATGTATCTGTGTATGTAAAGTGTAGCCAGTATTTAACATTACTCACCATCTTGTAGTATCTGTAAGTAACACTTAGATTCTAGACTTTCAGATCTAGAAAGAACTTCGGCTTCCCAGACTGTTTTTCATCTTCATAGTTTTATTTAAAAAGTTAAATGAAAATGGTAGAGCCATTTCCCTGAAAGACATTAGGAGAAAGAAAAATGTTACTAAAAGATGTAAAATGTTTCCAGCTGGTTCTTCGTGAAGTTTTGATAACTCTTGTGGTGTTGAGGAAAAGCTTTTGATTTAGAAGATTGACCCCTTTTTCAGAGAAAAACATTTCAGTCTATCTACAAACACTGTACTCTTTTTTTAAAAAAAAAAAAAAAGTTGGGCCTCTTGCACACATCAATAGCATTCTTACCGTTAAAAATCTGGATGTTGTGACTGGTGAACATACTTCCAGTTCTCTACAGTTTTCTCTTGTGGAACAAACATAGAAGTTTAATCAAGGAATTACAGTAACAAGTAATAATAAACAGTAAGACCCTGCTGCTTTTGATCTAGAAAGTAAATTAGGCAGAGACAAAAAATTTCTCTGATTTTTTGTAGACTCTGTTTGCATCAGAGTCAACACTTCGGAGGCAGAAATTATAATTTATTTAGCAAATTAGTTACAACAATACAGATGATTACCAATAATTCAATTTCTGTCAAAATATTAAAAGATTTTCTGATAGGCAGTATTCACTTGTGTAGCTAATTATATGTATCACCAGAATTTAGTCTGTGAAGATCTGAACTGTTCTGCATGTGCATCATCATATAATTATTGGAAAAAAATGTCTTTTCAGTCTCAGATATTGAATATTTGATATTTTCAACATATCAAGATAACTGATATTTGATGCACTTCAATGGAACGCTCTTACAGAAACTGCCAGAGAGGCTACATAGACACTGTGCACCAGTATGAACTCTTTCAAATTCCTTAAAAGAGTGGAAGAACAATTCAAATGTAAAGCTATTTCTCGTACTCTTGTCCTATCTTCAAGGAAAGTCTGCACAATGCATTTGAAAGACAAGCCCAGTAACGAAATAGAGATCTATCGGATCTTAAATATCAGATGTATAAATACCTGAGTTGTGGGAGACAGAGGGGGTTGGCCAACCACTTTTCAGTGGTTTGTGGAGACAGGACAGGGGGTAATGGCCACAAGATAGAGCCCAGGAAGTTCCACACCAACATGCAAAAGAACTTCTTCACAGAGAGGGTGATGGAACAGGCTGCCCAGGTAGGTTGTGGAGTCTCCTTCTCTGGAGATATTCAAGGCTCGTCTGGATGCCTACCTGGGCAGCCTGCTCTAAGGAACCTGCTTTGGCAGGGGGGTTGGACCTGATGGTCTTTCGAGGTTCCTTCCAACCCCTACAGTTCTCTGATTCTGTGATTAAAATCATTAATCTTGTGTTTTTACAGTACATAATTTTCCTGTTCGCTTCAGCTAATCCCCCCATTTTTGGACCTTCCCTTTAAGCTGGGGAGGGAGAACAAGGTGATGAATAAATCTTTGTCTCCTGTACTCCTTTCCTTCTCAGGTGGTCTGATAAACATACCTAATTGCAACTCAAGATGATGGTTTTCAGCTGGCATGAATCAGTGAGCACTGCTGCTTTTATGTCAAGTTTAAACAATGACTTTTTCTTTGTAAGTTTACAACTCATTTCCAGCTTTGTGACTAGGTGCAATAAAAGATGCTGATCCTTGTTCAGACCTTGCCTTGCTAGCTTCAGTTCTGCTCGTAGTAATGCTCACATCAACTCTGAGATGATTGCTCCTACAGACTACATTCATTTTACTTACAGAACATATTCTTCCCAGATACAGCATCCACAGCATTACTTATTATTAACTGCATACACACAAGCATTTGCTTACTCAGAAAATGCCATTACACTGTTCATCAAGCCTTTTAGTACTACTTCAATATGCCTGCCAGAAACTTTGGAATGGTACAGTGTTAATGTTACGGATGCTGATGTTGCGTTCCTCTGTTAAATTGCTGAATTTTCTGGTGATATTGAAGTTACTGCACACATCTGAACAATCATGTTTTTCAATGACTTTAGCTTCATCACATTGAATTCAGATTTTGAAGATTAAGATCAAAAGTCACTTTTTGTAAACATTGTAAAATTTGAGGTAGTTGTTAGATGAGGCTAAATTACATATTAATTGTCACTGTTACAAGCCCAAAGTGTCTGAATTTACGTAATTTTGCAGCCAAGCTTTGAGTATAGAAAAGCTATTTGCATAAATGTTTGTTATAAATAACGTATAGACTAAATGTCAGAATTCCTTTTTGAATTTTTCACTTACTTCAGGTTTCAGAAATACTGTTCTTACTATACTCACATTTAAAAACTAACAAAAAATTTCTGAAGCTTACTACAGGGGATACATCAGGATGCCAGTAAGTGTAAGCAAGTGATAACTGTGTATGGCAGCACCTTTCTGTGGCTAGTCTTTTATGTGATTTTTTTTTTTTAACAGAAGATTGCTGCTAAGACTTCTATCAGGAGTGTTTTTTCCTTATAAAAAAATAGCCTTCTTTCTTTATCATGACCTGAGGAAATTCTTGTCAAGTTTATATTTATATCAATTTTAAATTTGCTTTCATTATCAGCTACTTTGTATTTATCAGTTCCTAAAGCTTTTTTTTTTTTTCCCCATAAATAAAGGTTCAGGGTAAATGTTGATTTAGACTCTTCTGCATAGTTTTTTAGGTCAAAATCTTTTTTTCTTTTAAGTACAGAACTTTGGGGTTTGAAGAACGTTGAAGAGCAGCACTGTACGTAAAAGTGAAACTTCTTAATGGCTCCTTTTTTTTTTTTTCTTTTGCCACTGGGGGGAGCAGAAGATTCTCACAAGCTTCAGGGAATGGAATAAGGTTCAGGCCTTAGTGTTGGCTTTTGAGGGTGACTGACTGTGGACCATTCATGTCTGGCATACGCTTGAAAATCTACTCTACACTGAAAAAGCCCTAGATTCTTGCTTGATATTTTCTTTTTTATTATTTTATTTTTTTTTTTCAGATAGTTGCTTTCCAAATTGGGATTGGATCACAAAGTGTGCTTTACAAAAGGGAAGGAGGAAATTATCCTCTATATTACTGATATTAAGAATTGATTGTGGCTGGTGTAAGCTTTAGTAAGGTCCTAAAATTCTGCTCTGAAACCTTATTATAGCTGTACCTAATGTAAGTAACTACATTGCTCAGATTGGCATGCAGTTTGCTTTAATTAATAGAAGGTGCTTCAGCTGAGCAATGTAGGGTTTCTTTTTTATTTTAATTAATGTACACATGGCTGTTGTTTTAACAACCATTTGCTCTAAAACTGGTCTAGAAGTAAACCTAAAAGTACTCCTTCCATTCTCTAAAAGCACTGGAAGAGAGGAAACAGTTTGATTTTTCACTGTTTCCTTTTTCTTTTTATTTGCATAGAATCAAGGGCTATGTACTTTTAGGGTGCTATAAACATCTTGCTTCAGAAAGACTAACACCTATAAGTGCTGCTTCTGGTTATTCCCAGACAGTTTAAGTTTCTGTCAGTGTTTTATATATCAGTATATTTCAGAAAGTATCCCACAGTTTTTTGGGGCCTTGCCTTCCCTGCTAAAACTGCTGAACTAATGTTCAAGCTACATGCAGATCTACTGCATATCTTCAACTAGTTTGATGTTTAGGGCGGAGCTAGACGTTCCAGTTGCAAGCCCAGATTAGGCTTTGCCTTTGGAAAATCTTGTTCTGTCTGTTCTGCCAACAGTCAAAACTCCTACTTCAGAATTCATTAATTTTATTGTTCATGGTGTACAGAACTTAAATGAACCAAGCAGGACAAGGATAAAACGCTAGAACAACACATGAGTGCTTTCAGAGGGAGATTTACAGCAGTTTAGAGGATGTAGCTGGAATGGCAGAAGCCAGCCAGAAAGTCCTGGAGCACACCCGCTAGCTGGGCTTGGTTGCAACCAGGACTGCTGATATCTTTTCCATGGAATTCTTTATTGTTCTGCCTCTTCTTTTTAGTTTTGATGAACATAAGCACCCTCAAGGTCCCTCCCCCTTGCTCTTTTTGTTTTTTAGTATTGCATTCTGTTATAAATTATTTTATGAATTGTGTTTGAAACAGCTATGGATTCTTAATTTGAGAGCATAACCATTAAAAATGAACTGACCAGACAAAAACTGTTCAGCAACCTTTTATTCTTAGAACCCTGTAACCTAAGCAATATTTTTGTTTATTTTACACACGTAATGAGAAAAAAAAAAAAATATTGCATTTTATTAAAGACTAGGGTTTAAATATTCCATGTTGCTATGAATAACCAGACATTTAGAGCTGCTTGCTCAGCTGAGCTTAACTGTCATTTAAAAATAATTAGTAACTCTCATGCATATTGTCTACACTTCATTAGTATCCAGACAACATAGATTATGTTGTGTTACTCAAAAATTGCAATAGTCTGTTTCTTTAAGAGATTTCTTCATTTAGTAGAGAGACTTCTTATGTTTTCTTTTAGGGGGGCACCATTACAGTCCCTTCTCTTTAAAGGGTTTTGTGATCTAATGCAGATGAGTAGCTTATGGTTTACTTTTTTCCTGTGCAAGGAAATAGATAGCTCATTGCTGCTTAGGCGAGTTACATGTGCAAGTCCATGGAAACAGGCGGCGTGCATCTGAGGGTGCACTGTGTGCTGGCAGATGTCATTGTGAGTGGTTTTTATCAGCTATGAAAGGTCTTGTGTTTTTGTGGATAAACCTGATGACTGGGAAAAGGCAAGCATTACAGTTGTTTTCACAAAAACAAAACAACAACAACAAAAAACAATGAAGGGGATGCAGGGAACTAAAAACCAGTGAAGTTCACCTCTCTCCCTAGGAATATTATGGAGCAAATTTTCATAGAAACTATTACTAGGCTTGTGAAGGACCTGGAGTTAAATAGAAACAACCAGTGTGGATTTGTCAAGGAAAAATCATGCTTGACCAACCGGACTGCCTTCTGTGATGAACCCCTCTTCAAGCGAGGGGAAACCAGTGAATGTTACTTACAACTTATTGATGTAGCCTCATGCGGTATCCTCATAGTCAGTGAGTTCCTGGATAACCCTGGCCTTGTAAGGAGGGATCATGCTGTAGGGCACTGCAGCCACAGAGGCACCTCATCAAACTGGAGGGTGAGCAAGCTGTGAGTCAGTGCCTTGATCTCATCCACTGGGATGGTGAAGGCTAACCATATGCTGAGCTCCATTGGCCAGAGTGGTGATTGTTGTCAGGTCATCACTTTCAAAGCTGTCTCTGGAGTACTGGGTGCAGTTTGGGTCCCAACTGTATCAGAGAGAGAAACATGGGTGAGTCCAGCACAAGAGCAACAGGCGTCTGGTTATGGGTCCAGAGCATCTGATATACAAGGAGCAGCTGAAGGCTTGTTCAGCAGAAGAGGAAGCTGAAACAGAGATGTAACTGCAGTCCTTTGCTACCTAAAGGATCTTCGTGGAAGAGGCATTCTCCTCAGAAGTGTGTAAAGAAAGGGCAAGAGTCAGTGGTCATGAATTGAAATGAAGTACATGCTAAACAGTTAAAATAAATCACAAAGCTGTTGAGCACGGAGAGGCTGCGGAATCATCATTCTTGAAGATTTCTGAAACTCAGCTCAACACGGGCTTGTGCAACCTGATCTGATTTAAATTTAGCTCTGAGCATGAGATGAACTTGATGACCTCCAGGGGTCTTGTCCAACTTGCGTTTTTTTATACATCTTATTTATATGGAATACCTTTTAGACTTAAGGTTTTTATGTAACATAGCACTTGTCTTATGGACTGTCTCAGAATAGTCCATTACAGTCATCAGAAGCACATTCCTTAAACCAGACTAGACCTTAATAACAACATGAACATAGAACCCTAACTCCAGTGGAAAATATAGGTAAGGTTGTCATGAGGTCATCTGTACATATGTGCCTAGAGCAAATTTATTTTCCCCCTGCTTCTTTGACCCAGTTACATTATTTTGTCTTCATATTGGCCTGACTGGAGAATAAAATAATTTTTCTCTTTAGTTGAATGTATCAAGGTAGGCTTACTGGAATAGTCCATAACCCTCTGGAGTAGTATGTTCAACAGTGAACAAATTGTGGCTAGTTGCCCTCCTGTGGTTTAGATTTTTAGGGACTTGCATTTTTATGATATTAAGCTACTTGTTTAAAATTTAAAATGATTCAGCACTGGATTCAGCACTCAGTTTGCAGGCTGGTCGGGAGTGGAGAGCTAGTTTTTTTGCTTTGAAGTTTCGTTGGTAATTTTTGTTGTTTGTTTTTTACTGAAGCAGAAAATTGAAAAATAGCAAAAAGCTGATGTAATTCAATACTAAGTTTTTCTCATTCAAAATTAGCCCTTAGTGGTAACACAGTAAAGTACCATTTCTTAGTAGGAACTAACCTGGTAGTTCTCTCTTTTAGCTGCCGTAGTCCTGCTTGTCTTTGTCTCCAAACATCATATGCTAATACTTTATCAAATCGTACTCTGAAATCAGGGCTGGAGGCTATTGGATTTTCTTCCGGAAATAGCACAGATCTTACAAAGAGAGGCGTTAATGTCTCGGAACTAACAAGATTAATTGTTTCTATGAATCTTATCATATGCTAACAAAAAAGGAGGAAAAGATTGACAACTTAATTTTGAGCAGAGGATTAATTTTATACATGAAACGTACTAGCAAATGAGAGAGGGAAACATAGTCTCTGTAGTATTGACCATTTAACCTGTGACTGATTGGTGTCACTGGTGGATTTCTGGAATGTTATTTTTTGGCTTTAAATCTCATATTCCAAACCTTTCCCAAAACACTTTTGCTCAGGTTTTGAACTACCAAATTTTGCCATTCTGAGTGTGACAGATCGGAGAAATTGTTTCAAAATAGGTCACTTGCCTTAAAGGCAAGATTTTGAAGTTAACCTCTCTGTTAACGATCCTAACAAACTCATTAATGAGACCCACTTAATTTAAAAAAAATAACATTTCTTGGGCAGTATCTAGATCTTTAGTATCTAGATCTAGTTGCAGCTTCTTCAATTCAGAGGTCTGTGTTTTCTTTTTGGTTTGTTCTTCTGTCCTTTCCTTAGAATTTCTCACCTTACTCATGTTGCTTTTTTTTTTTTTTTTTTGTAATGAGCAGAATAAATAAATTCTGCTGAAATTATTTATTTATTTTTATTTTTTTCTGGGAGGTCCATTTCTTCATGGATTGCAGATAATTTTACTCATGTCAAGTAATTTCTGGTCTTTTCTGTACTGAGAGACCTGTGCTGCTCTCAGTTTAGCTGACCAAAGGCAGTGCTTAACAGCATAACACTGTTGGTTCTTAACCAAACCTAAATATGATATTGCTATTTCAGGGCTGCTTAAAATCTGTGGGCTGCCATATTTAAAATACGCTACATGAATTTGAATCTATTCAGGAAGATGATCCTTCGTACTTCGGATTTTAATAAGGAAGATCTCTGTCCATATCCAAGTCTAAATTTGGAGGTTTGTAGAAGACCCCAGCTGACCATACAGCTGAAACTCTAGTGTTTTGTTCTTGCTTTTTGTTATTATTTTTTGTGAAAGTACATTTGGCATAATAAGTTACATGATATGTAATTCATCTCCTTTTTTTATTTATATTTTTGTAGTAGATTGTTAGTCCATATATTTCTTTATAGAAATTTTCTTTGGAACCTCTGTTTTGGTTGTTCTTTTTCTTTCTGTGGTATTCCTCATGGTGTATATAGCCTCACAGCCTACATCAGTAGTTTGGAAGCATCCATTTTGGTGTCAAAGTTCCTGACCTTAGCATGGGAAGATTACTTTCTGCTGATCCTTTCATCCAGTTTCCTTGCCTTTTGTTTCCTAGTGGAATTAGGCAAGTGCTTTCTGAGGGTCTTGAGTGCTCCAAGGTACTCTGTTTGACCGGCAGATAGAGGGGCGAGGGCTGGGGAAGGAGGAGGTGAAGAAAATGGGAATCACAGAATCATCTAGGTTGGAAGAGACCTCCAAGATCACCGAGTCCAACCTCTGACCTAACGCTAACAAGTCCTCCACTAAAACATATCCCTAAGCTCTACATCTAAACGTCTTTTAAAGACCTCCAGGGATGGGGACTCAGCCACTTCCCTGGGCAGCCTATTCCAATGCCTAACGACCCTTTCCGTAAATAAGTTCTTGCTAATATCCAACCTAAACCTCCCCTGGCACAACTTTAGCCCATTCCCCCTCATTCTGTCACCAGGCACGTGGGAGAATAGATCAACCCCCACCTCGTTACAGCCTCCTTTCAGGTACCTCTAGAGTGCAATACAGTTGCCCCGAGCCTTCTCTTTTTCCAGGCTGAACAATCCCAGCTCCCTCAGCCGCTCCTCGTAAGACTTGTTCTCCAGACCCTTCACCAGCCTTGTTGCCCTTCTCTGGACTCACTCGAGCACCTCCATGTCCTTCCTGTAGCGAGGGGCCCAAAACTGAACACAGTACTCGAGGTGCGGCCTCACCAGAGCCGAGTACAAGGGTACAATCACATCCCTGGACCTGCTGGCCACGCTGTTTCTTATGCAAGCCAGGATGCTGTTGGCCTTCTTGGCTGCCTGAGCACACTGCTGGCTCATATTCAGCCGACTGTCAACCAAAACTCCCAGGTGCTTCTCTGCCAGGCAGCTTTCTATCCACACATCTCCCAGCCTGTAGCTCTGCTTGGGGTTGTTGCACCCCAGGTGCAGGACCCAGCCCTGCTGTTGGCTACTAAGCAGAGTCAAGAGCTTCTTAGATTAGCTGGAGCTCCACAGAAAGATGTCTTGTGCTCTGGGACGTTGTCCCTGTACTAGTCTTTCCTTCTCCTCCTCCAGCTCGTGTAGTGTCATTCCTCTGTTTTATGAATATACAACAGACAGGCTTTTAGGGTGAAGGTAAATGAGAAGAACATTTTTGAATAACATTGCCAACATCTGTTCTTTTTCACTTTTTCTGGCTGTAGCATTTTGTCTAACCCAAGACATGCTCCTAAAAATCTTTACTATTAGCTCCTGTTGGAATTTAATGCTGATGTTAAATATGTTGTCTTCCATCATTTAGAAGCAGTGATTTTATTGGTAGATGGGAGTTGATAATTTGGGGCTGCAGCAACATTTCAGAAGTATGTGACATCACTCCAGTATCAGCTTTCTCTGGAGGCTAGGAATCCTGACAGCTAAGTTGCTTGTTCTCTGGGTCAGGGCTGTGCAGTACTCATTGGGAGCAGCTTCAGACAGGAATGGGCTGTACTTCACGTCTTGGTGTGCATTTTGTTGTTTGCATGTCAGGCTGTTAGTAAAGAATGAATTTCCTTGGAGACTGGTGAGTAATTCTTTGATGTACATTTTAACAACTGTGGTTTGGTTGGTTTTTTAGATGTAAAGCATTTTTTCCTTGTTTGGAAAAACGTTTTTCAAATGCAGCATTTAATAATTCACAATATATGCAAAGTAACACAGTATTTATAACATTGAAATTAAGATTTTAAATAGAAGCCTAATTTTATGTAGAAATTGTGTTCACTGATTTATTTCTTTGTGTATAACTTCCAAGGTTTTTATTCATATGTGATCTAGTAGATATGCTCATGTTTAAGAGATTGAATGTAGCAGGAATTATTTGAGCTTTTTTTTAATTAGCTTGCAACACTGAGTGGAAATACTCTCAAAATAGAAACTTGAAGTTGCCTTATAAGCTGTATGTTAAAATAAGGTAATTTTAATAGTTGACCATCTTACAAATGTTATCTTGGGGGTTGTGTATGTGTGTAGGGGGGGACCAAATGGAATAACAGATGCACTTCCAGTGAGTATATGTATCTATATCATCTGCCTGGATGTATGTTAATTTCTCTATGAATGTCATATATTGAGCTGCAAAATCTGTCAGCCTAAAAATTGAGACAGGGATGGGAGGACAACAACACAGAACTGTAGCCATTTACAGCTAAAGTTTTGAATAACTGAAATACACTGTAGTTTCCACTTCAAGGTAACTGTTTTCTCATTGCAGAAGAAATACAAAATATATGTCCTCTTTTCTCCTCCCTAGCAATTAAAAGCCTAGTTATAGAAGTGCTGCAGTATTACTACACTTAGAAATCTTGGCAGATTCCGATTTTTAAAGGGTTTGTCTTTTAACATGTGGATAATCTTCCACATTAGAGTTAGAAAATTAGGGCACCTCTATCTGCACAGAGGTATTTTAAAAGAGAAAGCCGGGATTTTGCTGTGTCACTTTGGTGATTTTTGTTTTGTTTTAAGGTCTTGATGGATGAATACATGCAAAAGCATCTTTTTCATCTCTTTGGAGATTCTGGGAGTAGTGAAACTCATCTTGGTAGAAGTTAGATATTGATTTCCAGCAGGAAATCATTTCCAGATTGAATTTAGATGGGCTGAATCAGAGCTTTAGGTAGCTCTGTGGATATAATGTGTTAGCCTGTGCTCAAGATAATATCTTTAATGCGTAAGCTGACAATTTTTATGATACAGTACTGTGATGATATTATATTGCAGATACAGAATTGATATATTTAGGATTTATGATACTTGGCAGATTATTATTAGCATAAAAGTTATTTGTAGCTGAGTCTTAATGTAGATGGTTGGCTTCCAACACAGAAGTGAAAGTGATAATAGTGGTAAATGCTTTTTAAATACTTTAAAAATATATTGCTACAAATATGCCTATTCATTATATCATTATAGTATTCAAAAATATTTTCATGTTTATTTTTAATGAGGTGTTTAGGATACCTACTTTGCTCTTTAAGCTGAATGATTTTTTATTGCCAATGTGTTTAGTGTACTTTGGGCTTAGTTGAAACAGACTTTTATAGGCAGTTATGTCATCTTCTGACTATCTTCAAAAATGTTTAAAGTGTGCTTTTTGATACATGTGAACCCTCTTGAATGTTCTATTAAAAAATGGAAAAGGGTAGAGAAGTTGTACACATATCAGTTGCTTATAGATTTCTAGGTTAGGAGCCATATGAGTTGTATGACACAAATGGCTGTTTTCTTGTTTGGTTGACTGGAATATAAGAATGTGTGTAACTTTTCAGCTTCTCTTTTACCAAAATAAAACCTGCAGCTGTACTTCTAAATGAATCAGGATCACTTGCTCGAATCCTTTCCAGGGAACTTTTTATGATATAGTAATGTAATGTGCTTAAATCCTTTCTGGGGGTGTAAAGAATGTGGAATGAGAGACCTTTCTTAAACGTAGGTCTACAGATATTTATTACATTGGTTAGTTTTATCATGTAGTTGTTAATATGAAACTCTGGTTTTGTTGGTTGTCTGAATAGTGCCATAGCGAGTCTGAGTTACTGGTGTGATACTGGGAGTTTTCCAGTTAGCTCTTCTTTCCTATAGAAGTCATAGTCTTGCGCACAAGTTTCCCATCCTCTTGAAGGATTAGGTTTCTGTTTCTGTTTTTTAAAGGAGTGAAGAACACAGTTTAAATACAAGTGTGTTTTTAAGTCTTAAAGTACATCTTGACTGAAATGCATGGCTAACTAATGAGCTAAAAGAGAGGGGAATGTGTTGGTGTATTTTAAAAGTATACATCACCTAGCCAAATGGTGGGAAGACACTTCTATCTTAGCTTCCTAACTGAGCCAGTTTTAGAGGTCTTATTTTTTTTTTCTGTGGTGATTTTTTTGTTGGTGGTGTTTTTTGTTGTTGTTGTTTCTGTATTTTTGTGCCAAGAAATGGGGAGTGGCACTTAAATAGGCTTATTTTGCTATTTGAAACTGCTAATTTATCTAAATAATAAGTTCTCTAAATAAGCGTAAACTGTGGGCATTCATTGCAATGTGTTTTTTCCCTTAATTGGCTTTAGAAACAAACTTCAGTCATGAAAAGAGTGAAAGCTATCATACTACCGCAAGTTTTCAACAATTTACAAGTGTGGTGTTTATTTGGAGCAGGGGGGTGGGGGGGGAGGGTGGAGAGAGGAAGAGACAAATTTCTGATTTCATCTGAACAGTGAAATAGTTTAGAGAAATGATCATTAAACAAATTCTTTACCTCAAAATACCTTCTGCCTAATGAGGAGAAGTATGAACAGCATTCATGGCAAATATAACCACTTGTTCACACTTGTTCTTGTTAAAGGTGATGATTTTATTTCTTGACGTTAACATCTTACTTGATTTTTCTCATACATTGATCTGCAGCCTTTCCACTTTATGGAAAAAAAATGTTTATATAAAATACACATAATGGAATCTGACTTTTAACTTTGCTTTAAATCATTAAAAAATATGGTAACACCAATAACTTTCATGGTTGGAACTATCTAAGTAAAATAGAAAATAAGTTCTGTCTGAAGTTGATAGCTGATTTTGTCTTGTGCATTTTATGCCCCTTTAAAATGTATAAAGTGTGTTAATTTTTAAATTTGGATGTTTTTGCCTCAATTATTGCAAATGTATTAGCTAATTTTCTCTGTTTATAGTAGAAGGTTTGGTGGTGGTCTAGGAAATAAAAGATTTTTATTTATTTTACATTAAATATTTGATGCTGTTGCCTCTTACCTTTTGTAGAAATAGCATCTTTGTTTTACTCAAGTCAGAAGATAATAAAAACAAAACCATATTGAGTGGTCTGACAGAAGTTCCTTCCTTGTCAATTTAAATTTTTCTGATTTTTTGAGTTACTAATGTTTTAGAAGTCCTGGAGCCTACCAAGATTTGTTTATCAGAATAACATTGAAGAAGAAAAATGAAAGTACTCCTTCCTACATGCAATGCTATTAAGACAAAACTTGGGTGAAATTGAGAATATACTTCAGTACATAGTACTGAAATAGATCTGTCTTTTAGTCTCATTATTTCCTTTCCAGGGCTATTCAGGTATTGGGTGGGGAGGGCACACACAGCCCTCATGGCCTACCAAGGAGGGAAAGAATATAAAGAGAGGAGACCACAGCAAACTTTTTGCTGACTCTTGTTAGCTTGGCGGAGTGTTTCCAGACTCTCTGCCCTGGGTAGCTAGGGAACATGAGCAAATTGAGTGTTATCACATCCTGCAGTCAACAGACATCTGGAAACTTCCCAGCCAAAGTCAGTAGTACAGCCAAACTCTCTACATTCATCCTGTGTTGGAAGAGTTATTCAAGTGGCATTTCATCTTCATCATCAAGACTTAACTTACTCTTATGCCCATTTCTCATGCAAAATAAGAAATTGCTGGTGAATTGTCTTTCCATGCCCCTCACCCCTTCCAACGTTAAAATTCCTGACCCTTGCCTTATGAGACTCAAACAGGATAGGAGACTTAGTAATGCTCATAAATGGTAGTTAAGTCTGAGTGAAGACCTCAACCTTACAGAGTTGCTGTCCTTAAAGTAGGTGTCATTTTGTGATCTCTTGATGCTTACTGAATGGTCAGTTCTAAACATGATACAGAAGGATTCTCAAAGGCTGTCTTCATTCTGATTATTTTTATTTTGATTTGCACTGTTCAGGTGTAACAGTAATGTACATAAAGATGTAGGCAGTAGCCTGTTTTAGATATTTCATCGCTGTGTGGATGAGAGCAGCCATTCACAATAAAATGCTGATAAGGAGTTAGAGCTGGTCTGCAATACCTGTTCTTCACTGTGCCCAAATCTTTGTTGGACACTGTAGCAAGATGAGTTTAAAACGTGTAAACAATACTGTTTTCTTTTTGTTATGGTATTGTGTGACTTTAAGCCCACAGCCTGTAAGTATACCTTTAAAAAAAAAAAAATAACAAAACAAAACAAAGAAACCTTGATAGCAAGTAGAGGGGCTGGATTCCAGTAAAGAGTGCTGGGACTTCGATACCAGAGGAAAACCATTTCAAAACAGTTGTATGTCAGAAGGCACATAATGTGTAAAACAGAGTAGCTGGAGATCTGGAAAAAAAAAATACAATAAAAAATTCTGCATAGCGTACATTACTTTATAGATCTGTAATATCTCTAAGATCGCTAATTCTGGAAACATTCTATAAGGTGAGAGATACTGTAAAAACATCATTCTTTACAAATACTTATATATTTTATAGTCTTGAACTGTAGCCTAAAATCTGCTTTTCTGGTAGAATGTCTGTGTAATCTGGAAAGAAAAAAATTGAGGGAAGGAGTTTTCACTTCTGGGCTTCTCATGAAAAATCACTGCCTCACAAATCTCTTCCTTATGTTCATGTTTTCTAGTGGTAAAAGGAGAAATGAGTAATACTCCATATGGTAAATTGCAGTTAAGTTATATTCTTGAATATGATACACTAGTCCTTTAAAATTAATTCTGAAGGCAGCCTCAACATACAAAAAAGTAAAATAAGTTCTTAAGTGAATAGAATATGGTGTTCCCACCAGTATGGAGCGTGGTACTGGCTTTTGTCATTTAAAAATCCCACTGACGTTACTTTGATCTTGCTCACCATTGGAACAAAGTGATTTTTCTTTTTGACGTAAAGTGTTTATTCATGGAAGGAGGGTCTTCACTAGAATGGTTTCCACATTGTTGTAGCTCCAGTGTTAGAAACAGGACAGATGAACTACTCTGACATTAAAAACATCACTCTTGCTGTCTTGATGCTGAGGATATAGCTGAGCCAATGCAATCATCAGCTGTTGTCAGAAGGACAGTTCCATCTCCCTCACTGCACCATGTCAGGTGCTGCAGTGAACAATGATTCATTTTCAGTGGTGTGAGCTGGATCACGGAGTGACTGTGTGAGCACTGGTGCTGGCAGAGGAGCAAAGGGTGGAGTGGGCTTGTCATTTTCTCAGTGCAGCTGGTGGAGGATAGCCCTGACCGCTGTCTTTGAGTGGAAGACATGGACCTGTACAGGGGGTATCTGTACAGGTGACAGCTGTCTCGGTTGTCTAGGTTGGCCAGGCACACAGACTCCCAATGAACAGCTATGTACCTGCGTTAATGTAGCCCTGAGGCTGAGCTTGATAGCCTGTGCTGCTTCTATCCAAGTTACAAGTCGTGGGCTGTATTTTTATGTAATATCAAATACTTCATTGTTAGAGCTGCCCCTGTATTACATTCATTTCAGTGGTCTGTCACAGGTGTGTGTGTGCACTTCATGTCAGAAGGTTTTAACTCTCGGGCTTAAGACTCAAGAAGTCATCACTGATGTTGTTCAGTATTTTATTACTCCGTATGTGGAAGAGCATCCTAGCAGAGCTGGCCAAAGATGGCTTGTGTGTGGCATGCCACAATTCCAGAAGCTTGGAGTCTCGCAACAGCTTGAAGAAATCATCTGTGAAAGAAAACAGCTTCCAGCTTCTAGCTCCCACTGAGGTATATAAAGTGCTGGCAAGGTCATTAGTGGCATTGTATCTGTTGAGAAGGAAGTATTTGTCCCACAGTTTTTCTGTTGCTGTAGTTGGCCTATAATTATAACAGACTTCTCAGTGTGCCATTCTATGAAGAGCTTTGTGTTTCTAGGGCAGTAGTAGTTATTAATTAAAACTAAATGCTATTTCAGTTGTTGTGTTGTGGGATAGGGACACAGTTGTGTAGGTTTGGATGTAAAATCATGACACTGAATTGCAATATTCTTTTGCCATGTATGTTTCTTGCATAGCCATCAAAACTGCTGACAATTCATTTTGTAAATAAACTAGAGTCATTCCTTTTAATTTGTAAAGGAAATGGATAATGCAGAACAACCTGTGTCACTGTGGAAACTGAAGATGTGAAAATACAAGGGGAGAGAGCCAAGAAATGCCTTTTTTTAGTGTAATTTTCCAAAATTTTAGAGCTAATAGTTGGATTATTTAAGACCAACTGGCATCAAATGGGTTGATAGTCTGCATTTCAGCAGGGAGTGGTGGATACAAACTCTTAATGGGAGGGAGTGCTGAAACTTCATCTGATAAATTGAATAACAATGTAACCTATTACCTGAAAGACCCTCTTTTTATTGTACTTGCTTTGGCCAGTCCCAGTCGATCTTTTAAAGTACCTGACTAGAGGCACTGAAACACAGAAGTAATTCTAAGCAGTAGATCACCTTTTTCATGTAATGCAGACATTTCCTAGAAGAAAATAACTTAAGCAGTTCATTTCCTTTTAGTCATCACAGAACATTTTTCGTTTCATTTATTTAAAAAAAAAAAAAAAGCTAAATTATTTTCATCTACAGAAGAATGTATATTATAATTACCCTTCATCTATTCCATTTCCTTATCTAAAAATGAATAACGGTGCTGCTGAAGTTTTCATAAATTACTGTTGCTACTTGAGAGATTTGTCTAAATTATAGGCTTAGCTTATAAGAAACTTAGCACCAAGATGGGAAAAAGCATCTAATGTACCACAGAAAGAAAACAGTACTTAATCTTGTGTTCAGGTTGACTTGTGTTTCCCCCCCCCCCCTATTTGTAGTAGTCTGGTTCTAAAATAACTGCATGGTATCATAACCATTTCTAATGTGAAAAATCTATATATGGGAGTATCCCTTTTTCTTTCTTAGTATTCTTTTTTAATTAAGTTTGCATTTTTGAGTTCTTTAAGGGAAGATTTGTGAAAGAAGTAAAACATCTAGAATCTTTTAAGTGTTTTGGGAAGATATTTGATATTTCTAACAATCTTTTTCTGCTTGTGTTCTGAAAAAAACAGAAAGTTACTCAAATATCTGGGACTCCTGACACTTGTGCTGACGCATAGAGTAACTGGTCAAGAGAAAGCATACCAAAACTGTTTGAAGGAGGACTTGATTTTTTGCATTTTGGATGTGAATCTAACTAATCACCTGCTACCTAGCTTTGCACAGTTTCCATTGGACCATCACCTCTGTGTGCTTCCCACTTTTCCATTTCGTGTCTGGTAGCAAGGGAGGATGCTGATCTCCGGCTCCCAGTCATAATTTCTCTGCCTGTTTCTGGGGCACGTTTCTCAGTCCTTTCCTTGTTGGATAAAACTCTGAACTTCATTGCTTTTTGATGACGTGCATCAAAGCAAAGGAATTTGTGCTGCAGACTAATATCATTATGGCGTTGAATCTTCCATGGTATTTAAAGAGCTGTTTTTGCTAATTGCCAATGGGTATTCTTAACACCAACAATTAGGCATTAGGCGGCAATAAGACACTTAACTCTGATAATCAAAGTTAAACTTGCTGTAGGAACATAGGTGTTATCCCTGTAGATCAGACTGTAGGTCCATCCAGGTTCGCATTCTGTCCCTGCTAATGAGCTGTGCTGATGTGTAAGAGTAACGCCACACTGAAGTGTGATATTTAGGTACCCTTCAGTATTTCTGTGTTTAATATTATAATGCCATTTTTTTCTGGAAAATAGTATTTGCTAAACTGTTGAGGCCAGCCTATTTTTTAGAAATACTTGAAGGTAATAAGATGAAGAATAGCAGGGAATGATGGCTGTAAGACCAGAGAAAAGAGAGGAAATATGACCTCTCAGCAGCTAGATCCGTTCTAAATCAGATCAGCTCTGATTCATATTAAGGTTTCCACAAGCCTGATTGGTGTCCACACCTCTAGACTAAGGTATGTTCCATCTCCTCTAAGGTCTTTCATCTGAAAGATGAGCAGGCAAACATATGAACATTACATGTGACCATTTCAAGAAGACAATGTAGTCTTTTGAGGTATGTGTTTGTGCAGAGAATATCTAAAATAATTTCTGTTCTTGTGATTTCAAGCAAATGTAAAACTGCTTATTTGTTGCTAACATTTCTGTCATTTGGAGTCTCTTAACTTGCTCCTGTTCTCCTAAGGCTGAAGACAACACTAGAGTTGTGTGAGGTTGAGCTGTGCCCTCAGACTTTGCGGATGACAGCCAGCACGTTCAGTGTTCCAGTTCGTTGCCACGGTTTATACTCCACGTGTCTATGGACTTGAACTCTACGTCATAAGCAATGAATATTTTTAATAGGCTTTGTACTGTCTTGTCTGAGATGAATGCAGGCCCACACACGCTGTAAACTTTAATTAATTATCCTCTGGGGTCTGGTGCACATATTTGCATATGCTGTACCAATGGACCACCAAGATTATTCAATTAAATCCTTGCAGTGGCTTTAAGAAGGCCTGTTATTAAAGCATTAATGATGGCTGTTCACTTTTACAATAATTATTTTTATAAAGTCTCAATGTCTGCCTTTACTTCATATGAAATAGGACCTATTGTGAGTAAAAGCCTGAAATACAGGATGTATCTGAATGCTGTGCCGTGATTAAAATGAGTGGATACACCATCATTTCAGCTGCTTTCTTTTGTCAGATTATTAAACGAAATATTTCTAAGCACTTCCCAGATGATAGTACATTTACTTTGCAGAAGCTTGCCAGGCCATTTTCCTTGCTCAGTAGACTGGGGAAGTGTCTAGTTGTGACGTAATATGTTCTGATGTAAGAGTTCAATAAGCATGGCTTTCTTCTAAGACTTACTAGGTAATTAACAAAAATGTGTTGATATTTAATAAAAATGAATGTGGTTGTAGAAGTATGCCCACTTGTAAGGCACTAAAAAATCGTCAAGAAATCGTGGAAGTCATGTAGCTGAAAACAATGTTATGTTGTTACATTCCTGCATAACATGTTGGCTAAAATAAAAATGGGATTTGCTTCACTGACAGCATGATTCACCTAATGTTTAAAGTAAATATATCATTAATAATAGCAGGTGGGATAAGGGGAAGATATTAACAGAAATTTGTCCGAAGGAGAAAACTCTCAAGAGAAATAAGGTTTAACTAGTTCTGTTAACACACAGCAAACTATGATTTGTGAGGCAAGGCAGTGCAATTTCACCAAGTCTCTTTAAAGTCTGCCATTGATCTTGAGGTACTCATTTACTTTAATTAAAATATATGTATGTATATATTGCATTTATAACTCAATAAAATTAAGCAGCTTTGCTTCTTTGCAGTTCTACAGCAAGAGTTTAATGGAACAGTTGAGTGGTGCTGTAAATGCTACAATTATACTTCAAAAAGTGTTTTGTAAAGGATGTCATTGCTGTAAGTAGTTTGAGACTAAACAAGATTTGGAGTTATATGATACCATCTTAAAACAGTACTGAGCAAGTTGTGGCTTTTAACAAACAAGCAAGCAGCCTTGAGTGAAGATAATGAACAGTGGAGACCTAAGGTAACCAGAAATGGAAACAAGGTGAAATATGAGCTCTGAGAGAATTAGAGTTTAAAAACGGGGTTATTTCAGTAATCTATGTTTCTGTTCAAGAGTGGTAAGTAGGGAGGGGAGAAAGACATGACAGTGAAGGCATGGAATAGTTGCACAACAAGAGTGGAAAGCTGGGGAGGGAAATGCATGCACACTTAAGAAATCATTATTTTTATTTTATATTATCTTTATTTTATATTATCTTTATTTTTTCTCTCTCTGAGCTCTATTGCGCTACTTTTTGAACCACAAGTGGGGAGGAGTCTGGACTGAATTACAGGATAGTCATGGTTGTCAGTGCTTGAGAGGTGAAGAGAGGTGACGGTCTCTTCAAGCTAAATGGAAATTAAAACTTTGCACCATGGCTTTGACCTTATTTAGTGTACATTAATTGGAGACATTTTGTTCTTGAAACCATGTGAACTTGCAGAGTATTCTCAGTAGAAAATACTTTTGACAACAAGATTATTGTTGGCATAGGCCAGATATCAATGTTAGTGTGTGTGTATGTGTACTCGTGTATATAAAACAGCTTAATTTGTTTGCATTCATTTTTTCTTGTTATATTTTTTTCAAAGTGTAATTATTGAAAAACGTAAAATTAGTTTAAGGAACTATTAGAGTAGGCTTCTCTTGCAAAAGAACTCTAGAATTTATAATGAAGTAGAATGGAAGCATAAATCAATATTGATTTTTTTTTTTTTTAAGTTCATACTTCTCTCTCTAATATTTTCTCAATAGTGCATTTCACTTATGCTTCCAACACTGTAATAAATCATGAAGGCCTAGGCTTGCAGAACTAAGCTCAATAATATGTATTAGAGATGATATTCCATCTAGTGAGCTTTGGTAAAAACATTTAAAGTTGTTATACAGCTATCAAACAGCTAAACATTTGATTTAAAAAAAAAAAAAAAAAAAAAAAAAAAAAAAACTTTTTGTGGAGAGTGGCTAAGCAAGCCTGGCCTCTGTCTAATTTCCAAATTAGAGCATCTGGTGTGATGAATTGCTCCAGGTTGAGGTATGGTTGTGATCATGCAGTTACAAGAGACAAATGCACGTAGACTATGTAAGTTCAAGTCGGGGTTATTTCTGGTTCTGAAAACCTTTAACATATAAGTAAATACCAATTAATATTTTCTAGTTAACTCTTCTTAATGAAACTCAGTGGCTTTGTGTGGTCTGCTAATATGACTGATCTAGCTGTAGCAGCAAAGAGAGCTAGCTCGTTTTATCAGGACAACTGTTGTCTGTCAGTTCTTGTCCTCTCCAAAATTTAGCTTTTATTTCTTCTGCCCTCACTGCCTCTTCAGGAGAGGGTGCAGCTTTGCTGGATGGGAGAGGTGGGTTTTTGGGCAGCATTAGCTGGTTGGACGTCTGCTGTCAGTCTTCAACAGGGAGAGACAGTAGCAGCTGGATTGGAGCATCCAGAGTTACTTCTGGTCCACAAGCCACCTGCTGAACCATGCTACTCCAAATCGTATTTTTCTTTAGAAAAGACACTGTAGGCTTTTAATAAAAAAGGGTTATATTATGCTAGTTTTTGGAAGCTTTCCATGTAGCTAACCATGAAGGAGCACTAATATTTCCAATGTCTAATCTGAGATTTACGGAGAGTTGTGCCTTGTAAACACCAACCTTCCTGTTTTCGCAAACAGTCTCAGGCAGCAAACAATGTTGTAGCCATTTTTACTATAGAATAATATAGAACTGACAATTTTTTTCTACTGCAGTGCTATTATCAAACTAAGTTATACACTGTGCACAGGGCTTAAAATGTATGTAGCAAAATCTTATGTACATTGGTGACACACAGCAAGTACATTTCACAGATTGGTACACTTTTGTGGCCTTTACTGAATCTTAGTATCTTACAAATTCCCAAATGTTACCTATAAAGTGAATGAGACATGCCCCCAAAGTTTTGGGAAAACAATGTTAATTCTATCTGCTTGGGTGAGAAGGCTTTGTTTTTATATAATTATTTTCATTAAAATATAAATCTGGTTTTAGAAGGGTCAAATTGTAGGAAAGGGTTATGCTTTCAGGGCAATAGTGTTGGGGGGGGGGAATAAATATTAATATTTTATAAATATATTTATTTATTTTGAGAAATAAATATCAGTGGTTGAAATGCTGGAGTACAGTCAGCTGTATAGAGATGTCCAGGTGCTCTTTCACTACAGCAGCAGCAATGATACCCAAACTCCCATGACTGTAACAGCCTTTCTTTGAACTAAAAGAATCTGGAGAACAGACGTTTTGTCTGAAAAACCTTATAGCAGATCAAGAAATTGGTGGCAGCAGCAACTGTAGATCAGTTGTTGCATTGTCTGACAAGAAAAATTAGTTTTGCGAGCACCTTCCTAAGTATGTGCACGCCCTAAACGCTTGCTTATAGCAGTGTATGTGATGTTATACAGGTCTGTCAGCACTCTGTGTGCTTTGAAACTTACTGTCTCTTTATACCTTCTTTTGTACAGACTCCCTGATGTTAAATTACTGTACTCGTATGTCTTTGAGTGAAGCCAAGCAATGTGGTTTCCAAAGCTGTTGTTTAAAAAGTTTAATTGAAAAAAGACTCATAATTGTAGACTCATAAATGACAATACTGACAAAAAAAAATGCTTGCATATGCTATTTACTGTACAATGTGGCATTACAGATTTAGTAAAGTAGAAGACTTTGTGCAACCACAGACCACATCCTTTCTAACAGTTTTGTAGGGACTGCATTTACTTAAAATTTTTCCAAATTCGGACAACTTTTTATTAGATAACTGTAAGTTACTGCATTTATTTCAGCTAGTAATGAGACATTCTTATGTTAGAAAGCAAGCATACACGGTAAAAAAAAATTGCAGATGTGATTTTTTTTGTTGTTTTTCCCTAGTTCGGGAATGAAATGCTTCAAAGAAGCTGAATGAAACTGGACTGGACTTGTCCTATATGTGTTTCCAGTTTAATCTTACCTTCAAATGTTAGTGGGAAAAAAAAAAATAGCATTAATCTGGAGAAGAGAACTTCATTGCTCTTGTAATTTTTGCCTTATTTGTAATTTTTAAACATTTTGTTATGAAGCATGTATTAAAAATGTGTAAATTTGCCTCTTATTTGAAGTATCTCTATGTACTATAAGTAAATGTGTGATATAAAAGGATTGCATGCTTGCATAATACAGTCTAGATTGTCAGATTGCAAGTCGTACCTAAGGCTTAGAATAAATGTTAGGAGGCATATGTCTGGTATACCAGTCTTCTGAAATGTGTTCTTCTGCATTGTCAAAAGGAGCAGTCTTTCTAAATTACAGATAGAGCTTTGTTGAAAGTTGTGTCCTGGTTTATGATTTTGTTTGTATTCTTTCAATGAAGTAGAACTCAGCCTTTGCTTTGATGGTCACAATAAGAATGAGCAAATGAGAAGACCTTAGCATTTAGGGCCATAAAAATAAAGTACATAAAGAAAGGGCATGAGAGAAGCTTTGAAGTGGCATCTAGCCTTAATTTCAGTGGGAGAAAACCAGATGCGTCTCCAGGAGTTCTGGTTCAGCTGTGTTTTTTGTTTTTTTTTTTTTTGAGAGTACAGGGAACTCAAGCATATCATATAATGGAGAGACCCCAAACTGAATATCCCCACCCTTGTACTCAGATCTTTCTCACCACTCTCACTTTGAAGAGAACTGCTCTGTTCCAGAGAAAGATAGTGTTACCCTTCAATTTTGTGTGCATCCTCCTCTACCAACTGGATTAGACATCTTTTTTTTTTTTTTTTTTGCATTTCTAGTTCTATAACCGGAATTGATTTCCTATCCAAAAAATCCTGGTACTAATAGAGATCATAGTGATTTCAAAATGACAAAACTGGACAGAATTTTCAATTTGATGATTTCATAGTGCTGCTGGTTAGAAGAAATCGTTGGTACACAGCATTTTGGGGTCAGCAATCCTGTAAAACACAGGGTAAACCTAAAACAGTTAGCAAGTGCCTCTCATAGAGTTGTGCATTATGTTGCTACTCACAAATAGAATAATATATTCAAATAATCTATTTGAGGGCTTTTTTTTAATAGTCCTTATATCACATTTGGCCATCAAAAAGATTGCTGTTTACTCTTCTGGTATGGAGTAGGTTAAAACCAAGATTTTTTTCAACACGTCTAGCATTGGTGAAAATAAGTAAAATAATACTGTCTTTTAAAGAGACAAAGACTCTCAAGGAATGGAAAGGAGAAAGAAAGAGTGGATAAGAAGGCAAATAATGTGAGTCAAGTTCAAGGTTGTAGTCAACTTTTAACTTGAACAAGATAAATTCTTTTTCTCTGAGGGCTTGTCCATGTGCCAAAGCTGATCTACCTGCTAAATGATGCCAAAGCCTGCAGTGTTCAGAGGAATGGATCAGGAAGTTTAAAAATTCAGAGAAAATAGGTCAAATTGTCCTGTTCAGTTGTCTTGCACTGAGATAGCTAAAAATGGAACTTATCCCTGAGCAAGCTATTTCCGTGTGGATTTTTTTTTCTGTTGTTTGATTTCGTTTAAATCCTTTTACAGCAGGCCACTGTCCAGGCCCATTATGGGAATCAAAAACCAAGAATTAACTTGATAGGTGCAAGAACTATGACTTATCCTGCTTCTCTCTCATGTCATTTTAGTCAGCTGTGTCCATTTCTGGAGTCCAACACATCCCAGTGGAAAACATTAATGAGTAATAGTTTGTGCCACATACTGAGTCTTGAGAGTATCCTCGTGAATACTAATGAAATATATGGGGAATTTTTTCCACCTTTGCTCTAGTGTGTAGCAAGCCATTAATACAACCTCCCTATGAATGCTGAAATACCAAAGGCTAGTTTACATCCTTTACTATATGCACAGCAGTGTATGTATATAGTTACCCTGTGCTGTCAAAGTACTGTTACCCAAAATTGATCGGAGACTTTTGTGGAATCTTCTTCCTTGGAGATCTTCAAAAGCTGCCTTAATGTGGTCCTGGGCAATCTGCTTTTGGTGTCCCTGCTTGAGCAGATGGCCTCCAGAGGCCCCTTCCAACCTCAACCATACTGTGATCCTAAGAGAGAAAGAAAAAAATTGTGTTATTTCTAAAAGTGCATTATTTCAATGTGTCTTGGAGCCTTTATCTCTGCATAACCAGAAAGTATTGCTGGCTTCTAGCTACTTTTATCAAAGTAAATCAGTCTTTACCACGTAATAAAAGTACAGACACAAAAATATGCAGAGTTGAAACTCTGAATTGCAGACTGGGGTTTGTATAAAATTGAAAATTATGTTCTCAGTAAAAACATATTTTTGCTTAATTTCCCCTAAGATTAATTGATGAGATCGAAAGCTTGTGTGTAGACCCAAAGTGATACTTCTTAGATAACTGAAAAACTGTTGGATGTGGTAAAGATTGTGACTGTTGAGTGGTAGCTTTTAATGAAACTTTCTGTAAGATTTGGTTCAAAACAAATGCCTTTACCTACTGTTATGTAGGAGAGTTATGACAATAATTACCAAGATACTCTACATCTTACACAAGTATTTTGAGGAGTCTTGTCAAAATACCAGCTAAGTAGTGCCAAAAATGCAGTATTTCAGATGAGTAATGAACAGGTTTTCAAATTGAATTATTTGAAGTCTATTCATCCAGTTTTATAGTATTTATAGTAGTCACACTTCTGTACAAGCTGATTTTCAGCATTTACTCATGAGATTTCATCTCCTAAGCTGAAGAGAAAGAAAAGATTGTTCTTCCATCTTGTTTAGAGAGACGTGACCATGAAGATCTCTAAAATGCGAGAATTTTATATCCTACAGGAGGGCATTTCAAGTCTATGATTTTTCTTGCCTTTTGTATATAATGTCAGATACACTTTGATACATCTCAATAATCTCAATGTATCATTTTGATACATCTCAATCTCAGTAATCTCAATGTCAAATTGAGTAGTAAGGAAAGCTGTGTTTTGTCCAAAAATATTCTGATATTTTTAGGAGTACTGACTCACTATGTAATTTGAGACTGAAACAAAATATTCTTAAGCAGATTTGTCCTTGCACCCACTCTTCTCTCTAGTCTTTTCCTCCCCATGTCCGTTTTCCCTTCTGGTTTTGTATGACTGTCTCTCTAGGATCTTTGAATGTTGCCTGTTCCTGTGCCAGTGTGAGCCAGGTGCACTCACACGGTTCCTGGGATGTGCCACTGCTGTAGCAGTCTGATTATTGCTGGTCCCTGAGCAGAAGTCCTGATCCATTTCTTTGAACATTTCTGTATGTCAGCTGATAGCCAGCTGTCAAGGTTTAATGTGAACAGCATCATTTTGTCAAAACCTATGGAGTGCTAGCTCATCTCCATTTTATTTTGTTTGGTATGAGAGTTTCTGAAATATTTGAGTGAATTAAAAAAAAAAAAAAAAAAAAAGGAAGTGAAGAAGAGGGATAATTAAAGAAATAAACACAGGAGATACTTCTTCAGGAATATTTAATTTTAGTTCTCTTAAATCTGGACCATTTTCACTTGAAAGGTGTTTGTGGGATCATGGCTATTTGGAATGGTACGAACATTCCGCCAGTGGTCTGTCTCCAGTCCCCTCATTGGTATGGATGAGCTTCTCCAACAGAAGCTTCTTTGGAAGCTGAACTTTTACAATTCTGCTGAATATAGTGAGAAGATAAAGATTAATTACTGGAGTTTATCTCATTAGCTAAGCTCCATAACATGCGTATCCATTTAGGTGTCTGTAAACTGCAGCAAGGGGAGGCAGAGTGTGCAAAGAGCAGGATTATAATTCTAATCTTAGACTTCAGGTTTATGCAGATTCATCCAACTATCTGGTGTTCCTGAAAGTACAGTGAATATTTTACTATGGAGGTAACTTGTAATTAAGTTATGCTCAAAAATTGCAAAATGATTATGATTCATAGGGATTTTCAAGAACCTGGGGAACGTTAAGATAGTCTTGTAAAGTCTAGGTTGTTTTATGAAGTGAGAATAGCAGAGAGCAGAACATTTTCAAGATGAGTTATGCTTCCTAGATTTGAAAGCTGAAAAGGTTAGGCAAACAGGCAATGAAAGAGGTATCTGCTAAGGACAACATGGCATTCAGGACTCATGGTGTTTTGCACCTCTTCTCCTACCTTACAATTGAAGCACACTTTTTTCCTCCAGCTTTGTTCTCTGTCCAGGAGTATTTTTAGGGCTGAACTTGTGATAGAAGAAGGCATAGTGTTATATAAAATCTTACAATGAATTTTAAAAAAATAATGATTTTCTTTGCAAAAGTAAATATTTTAAATGGAATTGTTTCTTCATCACTTACAGTGCTGTTTTTAGTTACTGTTGTTTTGCTTTCTGCATTATATAATTTGGATGACATCTATGCTTTTAACATTTTAAATAATATATGAGGTGAGTTCATTGTGAAACACCTGTGATATATCCACCTTCATTCTGTGCCAATTGCCTGCCCTTATTCTGAATTCAGCCTGTGTGCTTTTAAATCACTGAACCAAGTTTAAATTTCATTAGTGCCCCTTTCCATCTCTCTTCCTACATGACAGGGGGAGAGTGTTATAGTCCATCTCCCTTGCTCCTCACAGTGTCACAGGCTTGCTGTTCTGCCAGTTGGCAGCTCTGCACTTGAGGTGTGCTCACATGGCATGACAGGGGCTGTGGGACCCTGCAGCATTCAAGGACGCCACAGGTACAGAGGCCCTGGTCTGCAGCAGGAATGAGCTGGTTGGCACGGCCTGGGGGCAGTAAAGGCAACTCATCTTGACCCCGTCCCTCCTGTCCCCTCTTGGGCTGGATGGCTCTAGTCAAAACATTTCCTTCCTGAGTGGTGGTAAATGATAGCTGTTGAAGTTTGGCAATTTCTTTTAAGTTCTGGGAGCTTCTGTGATACAGCAACAGCTGTGGTTCAGGGCAACAAGATTGTGTGAAATGAGCGGTGTGTGTCGGTGAGGGCAAAGCCCTAGGCTGGCAGGCTGCCTGGCACCTGAAGGTACTGCCAAGGGACGTGCAGGGGAGAGGCTCATTGAGCTGGTCATCGGCCGAAACAGACCTGTGCCTGTGGCACCCCGCTCTGTTCCAGTCACTGGATAGTTATCTGCTTTATCTGAAGATTTTAACTGAGTAGCTTTGTGTTCTAGGCTGGAATACAACTGCCTTCAGTGTATTGATGTTTTATCCTTAAAGAACAGTTATGCCTTAAGTTTGCCTACTCTTTGCGTAGCTGAAGTCTTATTTAAAAGTATATACAGATTTTGCTGAAGTAAATTATTAGTGATCATATACGAACTAGTCATACTCTTACGGTACTATTTTTTAAATTCAAAACCAATACCAACCTAACATAAATGTCTTCTATTTCTAGAATATTCATGAAGATTTTTTGAGTCATTCTATCATCCTTTTATCATCCTTTTTTTTGTTTATAGGTGTGTGTGTGTGTGCTATGTCATAACAAAACATTCATAATGATTTTCACTGGTTTGTTATACTTGAGGGTTTATATACTTGAGGGTTTACATACTTGAGCTGGAAAATTGAAAAATAATTTTGCCTATGAATTAACTATGACTTGTTCCTTACCTCTCCTCCACAGTCATAATGAACGAAAAGTAACCTGTAAGCATCCGGTAACAGGACAGCCTTCACAGGACAACTGTATTTTCGTTGTGAATGAACAGTAAGTGGCTAACGAATTTTAATTTGTATATATTTTATAATATTGAGCTGAGCTTCAGTGATTGCTAATTGTGATATTTATTTTTTTTTCTATGTCACATTAGCATGTATAAAGTTTTATTTCTTTCAATTGTTTGAAAGTAATATCAAATGCTTAATATTTTATCTAAAAAGATAAAAGCCATAACCCAAATCGGTTATATATGGTAGAAATGCACTTTGTTTAACTGTGTGGATTTCTATTTGTCACTTCAGTTACTCTATAGTGTTAACAAATTATACATATACTATGTAATAATCCAACAAACTTCCAACAAGGAATTCATTTTTAATCTTATAGCAACAATCAAGTGTAATTTACCTTGTTTTATCTGATGTTTTTTCCTTTATTAGTTGTTTACTTGACCAGCTGAGACAGTTTCTGAACCATTGAGTAATAATTTGGCTTTGCTATCTTCACGTTAATTTTGTAGCATACACAACGAAATGTAAAGGTGAGAAGATAAGACCTGACTTCAAGATACTATATGTGGCTGGATATTGGGTGTCCAATTCATCATCATTGCTGTGACACCTATTGTATCGTAGCTAGAATGGAAACTGCCAGAACTGCAGTATGTGAAATTGCACAAATGTGCATATTCTCACAGAAGTGGGGTAAAGCCATGTGGAGCCTTTGGAGAGTGTTTCTTCCTGTTTCTGTCTCATGTTTTTCCCTCCCAGTAACACCGTAAACTAATAGAGAAATCCTATTTTAAAACAACATATTGAAATTAATCTATGACAGATTTAAGTTGAAAACACAGTGCAGGTAATGAAGTATGAACTGCTTTCAAATTGAAAAAGTAGGACACAGCCCGTATTAGGCTACATCTAGGGGTGCTTTTTAATAGCAGTCTGCGTACACCACATGTTCTAGTGCTATTACATACTCTATTTTCAGGACTGCTGCAGCGATGACGTCTGAAGAAAAGAAGGAGCGACCAGTAAGCATGTTATCTGAAGCAACTAACTATAATCTGACATCAGATTATGCTGCTCATCCAATGAGCCCTGTGGGCAGAGTAAGTATGTCCAAATTAAGTTAAATTTTTTTAGTTATTTCACCAGATACTAGACAGTGCTTTATTAGTATTCCATTGTAAAAGAGAAACAAAGTGTATTTGTTATCTTTTTCAGGACATTCAGTTCTTTAGATGTTTTACTTGGAAACTGAGGTGTTTGAAATTATCACTGAAGCTGTAATTTTTATCAGATATCTCAGATCTTATGACTTGCACATACTTAAATTGTTGACAGAATCTAACTTTCTACTTACTTAAGTGTGAATGAGCAAAATCTTGAGTCACTGCTCAGACATCTGGGTGTAAGCATTGTTAGGGATACACAACTGGCTAGATTTCTTTTGGTAAGGTAACTATCTATAAGAAGTGGTTACAAGAGAGAGATGTAAGGTGATCCTGTGGTAAACCAAAAGGGCAGATACTATGATTTGCTGACATTGAACCAGAATACTGGTTTCCTAAGAAAATTCCTAGGGAAAATTGTGGAGATTCCAAGACTACCTTAAGTTGTATCCCACTTCCTTCATTTACCCGGCTTCTCAGAAAACTAAGATGAATGCCCAGCTGTTTATCCAGGTGATGGATTCAATTATATCTACTTTAAGTTTTTTGAATAAAGTTGGCAAAGCTATTGTTTGCATTTTTTTTTCCATTTTGGAGAGCTTTCATAAAAGGAAAGTTCATTTGCTACAGAACTAATTTCCTTCGCTAAGTTTGTTAGAATTCCAAGATGAACACTGTGATCAGTGCTGACAGATGCAAGCCCTCCAATATCTTCTACCAAGCAGTTATCGTTTAAACAAGTGGGAAAAAAAGCACATTTTTACTACCCATTGAAAACGTTAGCCCTGAGAAGTGTTTTTTGGCAGATTAATCCAGCCTGCAAGAGAAAATAAATTTTGGAATGTCTTTTAATTGAGCAAATTCCTTAATTTCAAAGAACTGAAAATTTGTTTTCCATGTAGTAGGAAAGAAACATCCTAAGATTTCTTAAAGTGCTTTTTTGAGACACCTTTTTTGTTGTTTTAAATATAAATTAAGGATTCTGCCTGTCTAATGAGACATAAGAAAAATGTTATTTAATGAAAAAAGGCATCTAGCTTTCAAACAGTATCTTCATCTATCAGTGTTGCTGGGGAAGAAAAAGGGAATCACTAATTAATTATAAACTGTAATAAAATCTATATTCTCAATTTTTCTATGTTTCCATTTGTGCAGGACAGCCAGCTTATGAAGCAGTAAGAGTTGTAATAGTGGTGTAGATTGTAGTAATAGTTACACAGAAAATTAGCTACAGTAGTGCTGTCTAGGAAGTGCTTTCAGATTAAATGTAGGAAATTAATTCCAATCTGGGGAGCACACATTCTACAAACATTTTCATACTCTCCCTTCAAAAGAGTATTTCAGAGTAATCTGTTTGTTTCACAGTGTTCAAGAAGTAAGTTGAGATTGCTACAGGCCAATTCTAATTTCTTTACAGTCTTTGATTAGTGACACTTCAGCTTCTTGTGGAAACTTCTGTCTTGTGAAGGAGGACTTCTTGTGCTACTCTTCATTCCTCTTGTCTATTTATTCTAGTTTTTACATTAATCATTAATGTTATAAGTGCATTTGACAGTATATGCAATTATCGTACATCAGTTTTCAAAGGTAAACTTGTCTGAATTACTGCAACGTGGTTTTTAATGTTTTGCTTTCAGGAGGTGAATAATTGCTAAGTGGAACCACAACTAATATTAGTCAGCCTTTTCTGGTGGCTCTTTAAGGCTAATGGTTTAAATTGCTTTTAAAGATAACTATATAGAAGTTGCCCACTGGTTGTACTTTGATGCAACAACTAGTTTTCATCTACGTTTCTATTGTTTTTGTCTCCCAGGTGGGATATTCTTAGCTGTCTTAACAACATTTGAATATAGTATGTAGAGGCTATGTGTATTACAGTGCAATAGGAGGAATAAAATATTGGTGAGGAAAGTAGCTTACAGACGTAGCAAAATGACAACACCTATTTTTTAATGTATTCCTGTTTGCAGAGAGAACTAATGAATGTGCTTAATTAAAAAGTTGGAAGATAATGAGGAATGGAGGTAAAGTTTATGGTAGAACTTAAGTTGAAGACAGTTGAAGGGTGTAGAAATAAGTTCTCCCTTTCATGAATGTTACTTGATCCAGAATAGACATGGTACTTGAAGAATTTTTTTGTTTTGTGGCAGAAAGACTCACTGGAGTCTGATGCTGTTGTTCAGAGGTTCGTATGAGGTGAGACAAAAATCACTCTCTCCCAGACAGGAGTCTTACTGCTACTCCTTCTTCCCCACTCTGTAAAGCATGGTGACCAATTAATACACCATAGTCCTGGGCAGAGTACTTTTTTTTTTTTTTTTTTTAACTATTGTTTCTCCTCTATTGCCTTGGAGTGTATTTCTAAATTTAAAACCACTAGCATAGACCTCTGAGGAAGATCTCCATAGGCTTATGGGTGCTACAGATATATACGTTTCTACCTTTCTTTTTTAAAATGAAGAAATCTTCCTCTTTTTTATTGTGCTTTTTTCCTCCTTTAAGTGCTACCTAGACCAATATGATTACATATCCTTAAATGAATTTGGGGGATAATTTTTTGATGTGTAGATAAAGTAAGGCTGGTTGTCAGTTCCCCTTCACAGTTCATCTCCCCTGCTCTTTCATGGTTGCTCTGATTATCAGCAAGCAGAACAGTGCTAACAGTTTTCTCACAGTAAGTGGAATGGAGTTTACATTACAGGAGATATGTCAAATTGTTTATATATATGTGCATCAGTTTGTCAGTAGATATTTCATAGAGTATTAAAGCTAGTCCAGCCTTAAATGACTAGTTTAGTTGTAGCCATGCACATCTTATCAGGGTTCAGGTTAGCCAGAAATTTCAGAGTAGTAACCATGAGATATATCTACATTAGCAAATAGCACAGTAAACAGGAGGTATATGTGCAGGGTACTACTGGTGCTCAGCACCAAACATCTGTACTATATTTTCATGTCTTATCTTCAAGTTAGTCCAATAGTATTCCTTGTGCATTTTGCATTTCAGTCTTACCAAACTAAATCCAGTTTTCTCTACTATGCAAACCAAAGCACAGTTAGAAGGAATAATTGGGAGATTTTTTTTTCCAAGAGCAACCTCCTAATCCAAGATAAAATGCTGAGGCAGAAACCCACTCAGTTCATGGAAAACTGCAATACTGGAAGGCACTGAAATTGCCTACAAAATCCAGAAGGCAGTATCATCTTGGTTTGTGGTTTGGGGAAAAAAAAAAAAAAAAAAAAAGTCCTAAAGATTAGAAACATATTTTTGAACAGAAGTTGAAAGTTCCAAAAATTTTGATTCCTGCTGTTTTGAGTTTACATGCAGAAGATTCTCGAGCTCTGTTTTTTCAAATATTGAAGCAGTAAGTTTAGTGTTCACTTTTCTGGCAGTTGAAGAGCATTTTTAAGTATACTTAGCAGTTCTGAAAATGGGAAAGAAGCTTCAAGTAAATTGTGTGTCCCCTAGCAGCTGAATAGAGTGAAAAGCAGCTAATATAGTGATTAAATGTGCAGCTCCAGCTATTCTGGTTTTGTCCAGAGTTCAAAAACCTTGCTCGTGTTTTTCTTCAGGCTGGGGAAAGAGTGACTATAACTGGCTGTTTTTCCTGGCATCTTTATCGGTACTAGAACTGTGCACGGTCCTTTAGCTTCTGTTTTCAGAAGCATCACAGTTGTTGGGACCATTCCTCAGAATGCATAGAATAGTACTTACAATGCTGTGGAGTGAGAAGTACTTGAACCCTTCCATTTTTAATTATTTCCTTTCTTACTGTTTCCTCGGTATGAGATATATTAACCACGTGTGGTGGAATGATCCGGGATGACAGACATAAAAAGAGGAAGAGATGATCTAAAAAGTTTGAGAACTGATAATTATTATATATATACACCTACAATATTTAAATCCCACAGTACGTATTGTATTCTCAGCCTCAAAGGAGGCTGAGAAATCATTGTGAACAAATGCTCTCTGGTGGTAAAATAATCACAAGTCATCTAAGCTATTTTCAGTGTTAGCTAAAATTAGAAATCCCTTCATGTTCTGTTTAGTTAATATATGTTTGTATTGTATTTACAGTTGCAAAGATGTATAATTAATGCATTAAGTCTTTGCTCAGAGTTCAGTGAAAATTGAGTCAATATGGTTTATTGTCAGACCTGTCTAAGAGAAATCTATTTAAATTACCTAAATTTGTTAGTAGACTTGATATTAGTAGTATTTGTGGTTGGTTGTGTTTTCAGAAGTCATGTGTTAACCATGTTACAAGCAATGGAGGTCTGGAAAAATATTAAGAGTTTTTGACCCTTTAATATGTAATGCTACAGAAGGGGTGAGTGTTATAAATTACCTCTGATCCAAATCTTGGCACAACTCTTGTGTAACATGCCAATATAGTAGCCTTATTGGTTTAATTGCATAGATGTAGAATTAATTTTATAATGTGCTGTGGCTTGTTAGAGGCTCTTTGTATTTTCCTTTTTTACATCTAGATGTCATACTTCTATTATCTTATTTTAAAACATCCAATCCATTTTACACTAGTAGAATTTTCCAGATGAAAATGTGAAAGATTTTGATTTACAGTTTGAATTAGGTTTTCAATCGCTTGTGCTGTCTTGCTTTCCAAACAGAGCTGAGTCAAATTTCTGTATCTCCAAGGGAAATCAAAACTGATTGTTTTTATATTCCCTCCCTTTTCTTTAAAAAAAAAAAAAAAAGAAAGAAAAGGAACACAAAATGTCCTTGTTTCATTGTGTTTGTAGACTTAAGACAAACACACATCGTTTTTGTAATGTCATTCTTTTTAGACTAAGCTATATTGTACTCTTCCGTAAATGGAATTGTTGACAAAAGCTGCACATCATTTTAAATTGCTGCTTTCAGTTTGATTTTAAACCTACTGTGGAATTCTCTCTAAAGTATGTATAAATCACAATGCAATTCTGTGAGACGTGTTGAATTTTCCTAGAGAAACCCATACCCTAATTTGCAACAAAAATTGAGTGTGTTTAGCCTTCCTATTTGAGCATCTTATTTAGAAACTTTGCATAACTTTTCAATTAGTCTCAGAAGTAGAGATGGGGAAGCTGAAGCACAAGATTATATTGTCTAAACTCAAATAGTAGATTTGGAGCAGAGCCAAGAACACAGCTTAGAGAACCTATTTGAATTTTCCTTTTTCTGCAGAATGGGATGCTTTCCTGCATTGCATTGCATGGTTTCTGAGGCACCAATCTTACAGAATTTAAAACGCACACTTAGTAGACTTAGTTGCACAACAAACTTTCTAAATGTAGACTGAAAAGAATGAAGCGTGAATTGGAAAAGCACTGCACATATTTCTTTATGCCTTTTCCAATTTCTTTGGGTTTCTCAAATACAAGAAGAGTGAAATCTAAAGTGGTTTATATTCCCTGCTTCTCTTAATCATCCGTGATTGTTGCATAGCTGTAAGGATGGAAAAGATAAAAGTGACAGCAGAAGTAAATGCTGGAATTTAAGGACTAAAGACTCAAAGTAGGCCTTAGTGCAGGTAGGTAAAATATTGAATATTCAAACTAGCCAAGGGATTTATAGAGTGGAAGTTCTTGAGGGGGAAGAAAGAGTTTTAGAAAGTTACCCTATATGTAAGGAAAGTGGAAGGCTCATCAAGAAGCCTGTGAATTATATCTTGTTGAAATCTGAGCATGTTTTCATTCATTAGGCCTGTGTTTAAAGCAGGAAAGAGTAGAATTCTCATACCCAGGTGATTTAATTTTTCATAATTAACAACAGTTCTGTTGGATGGAACTACACCTACAGCTTGGTAGATAGATTTTCTACCTGACTAATAAGAAGGTTAGATATGTATTTGTTTTTTATCATTAAAAAAAATAAAATCTTTAAGTATTTGTCTTGGGATTTGTCTCTAAATTTTTTTGCAAAGGAATAAGGAAGAATTGCTGAAGCCAGTATAGCTATAATGATTCTTCACCTAAAAAGGAATAGTTTGCATCCTGTTATCCCTCTAAGAGACATGTATAAGAAAAAGATCTCAAAGAAAATTCATTATGATTTTTTCACAGATATTGATACCACATTTTCTTTATCCTTTTCATTTTAATTTAGACATCACGATCTTCAAAGAAGGTTCATAATTTCGGAAAGAGATCAAACTCAATAAAGAGGAACCCTAATGCACCAGTTGTCAGACGTGGCTGGCTCTACAAGCAGGTACTCTTTCCCCTTTAATCCTGGGTTGATTTTTTGTGGTTATTGGCTTTTTTGGTTGTTTGGTGTTGGCTTCTTTTTGGTAGGGTGCATAATGTACAGAAGATGATTGTTTGTAGAAAATATAATGGTGGTGATGCCAGAGTAAAAATATAAAGTGGGAGAAACTGATATTGTATTTTAATTAAGTATCTACCTATTAGGCAACATCGTGATGTAAATGAGAAATATGCATTTATTTCCAAGCCTTTATGGGCTTGAAAAGTCTAGGCAAATGCTGGTGGTAAATAGACAAATGAATTATATGATATATTATTATATTATATATAGTATATTATAGTTTAATATAATAATTATAATTGTAATATATCAATATTATATATTAATATATAATATATTGCATTTTATATTATATTATATTACGATGAAATACCTGTAGATTTGCTAGTCTGCAATACCAGACCACGTGCACTTTCTTACTCTGCAAGAAACAGCAAAACTGATTGTCATATTAGGAGTATGTCTTCTTAAGTCCAACAAGAACCCTCTAATAACTTGTCTTTTAAACTCTATCAAGCTGTGAATGCCTGTATATAATTTTGAATACCCATTGTCATTTATTCTTCCTACTCTGATACAGTAGCTTTCTGGATGCTGTTGAGTCAATTGTGAAAATTTATTACTAAACAGAATTTTTAGCAGATTTTTTCAGTAGTAAGTATCTGTTTAGTAGTAGATTTTTCCATGTTTAGATACTCTTGTGGCCTCTATTCTCATTTAGTGTTGAGAGAAAATTTACAAGGATGACAGGTTTTTTTGCTTTATGGGCTATTTTTATTACACTTCTTGGCATAGAAAAAGCATCTTTATTCCTGAGATGATCAACTAACTCAACTAAAATGTAAAGTCTAAATTACAGCACAGGTATTTGTGCGGATGAGTATCAGTGTTATACAATCTGTGTTTCTGGTATATATGCAAGTATAAAAATCTCCCCCTACAGTAGAAACAGAAGTTTGCTGATACTTTGCTTCACACTCCTGAAGAAGTTACAGCCCTTTGAATTCCTCATTTGATGGTTTGGCTTTTCATTTTGAGGTCCTTTGCATTGAGTTTTACATGTACGGAAAGTGAAGTTAAACACCTAAATCAACTTAGTGGTACCTAAATCAACCTAGTGGAATGCTCTATAGGTTCTTGCTGTTTTATGTGTCTTTTGTTTGTTTCAATCCAGTAGTGAAATATTCAGAATGGATATTCAGTATACAAAGCAGTGTAAAGATGTTGCTTTCCCAAAAACTTTGCTTAATGTTCTAGTCCATTATAGTGTACAGTTCTTTAATTCATGAAGAAACAGTAACTGTATTTTAAGATTGCAAATTTGTTAAGGTTGGAAGGGAACTTTTGATCATCTAGTGTAACCTCCCCTACTTAACCAGGGTCAGTTAGGGCCAGTTGCCCCAGGCTGTGTCCAGTCAGGTTTTGAATATCCCCACAGTTGGAGGCTAACCACAACCTTTGTGCCACTGATGACCACCATCTGGGCCTGGCATTTCAGCCAGTTTTCAGTCCATCTCATTGTCCAAATGAGGTGGACTGTCCATTGGAATGGTTTTGTATGTAAAATGATTTAAATGCTTTGTTTGTGTTGTGTAAGGAATGATTGCTGTATGTTTTCATGTTGTAGTAGTAAATAAAAGTTAATTTACTCATGAGTTTCACCAATAGATATTATCTTCAGGAATCTACAGTCCCTCAGGAACTTAGAGTAAAAGTATGTGCAGGTTCCTTTTTGATAATAAAATAACTTTCTTAACATAATCTTCTAATCACAGAGTACAGTAAGTTTTGTTTGACCCAGGGTATGGTATCTCATTGCATGTAATGCCAATTTTCTGTAATTTGTCTAATTGTTATAATCAGAATCATGAGGAAAAAATAATTTGTAAATTACTGATACAGAAAGGTTTTACTTTGAAGTAAGAAAAAAATAAAATATAAGAACCACATAGTCATTTTGTGTGCCTTCCTGCTACGTATAAGGAAGGTAGAAAGATCATTCCTGGAGTGTTTCATTTTTGGCAGACTTTTGCACATGACCATGGAGAAACCTGTTGATGTTTTTGAGTGATGGGAGAAATGTGATGTTGCATAACAGCTTCTTTAGCAAGCCTGTCTGAAGGTTTGAGTTAATCCTTTGTACTGAAGAAGTTTAGAAATTTTCAAATCATAAGGTTGATTTTTATGGACAGTGTCCTTTGGGCCAAGGGTCCTGCGTTCTAATCCACTACTGAGTTAGTGACCTTGGAGTAAGGGGAGGAAGCCAGTCTGCCCCCTTTGTGTCTGCTTTGCCATCTGTGAAATAGGAGCTGACTGCTACGGACAGTGCTTCTAGACTTCATTAGTATTTGTTAAATCACTTTGAAGTCCTTAGAATAAAGGGGCTATAAAATGTTTATTTATTCTATTTTTCAAGACTTTTGTAGCAAAAGATTATTTTAACTTTTTCTGAATAATATTTAATAGCTAATTCTTGACTTATTCCTTTTCCATCCTTCAGATCTTGCCCTCACCCCAAAAAGTGTAGCGTTTGAAATAAGAAGCTAAAAATGATGCAAACATTTCTTTAAAAACAACAGTTTTCCTCGAGTATAGCTCAAGATTTCAGATTTCATTATAGAATCCTTCTTGGTTGTCAGAAAGCCTATTCGTGAAAAGAATATTGATAATTCACACGTACCTTTCTTCTTGGAGCAGATCATCATGTTTATGAAATCTAATCCTGCTAGGATGTGCATGCTGCAATGCTTCAGTTTATTTACACTGCAGTGTAGTGGCAGTCCTTTATTCTGAGTTGTGTGGTGTAAATTGATTAGAAACATAAAAGAAAATGAAATAGCTTTAAGAATAAACTTTGTGGGAAATAATTTGCTCTAGATACTTGAGTAGTAGTAGATTAGAATTTTAGTAGACAGTTTCTTCATAAAGCAAAGGATGGCTTTTTAAGTGCTACCTTGCTCATTTAACAAAAAAAAGTGTAGATCTTTTTCTGTTTAGTGTAGACTGTAGTCTCTAGCATGCTGAAATAACGGGCTCCCACTGCATCTCTTCTTGAACCATGTTAACATCAGGCTTCCTGGGTTTGCAGCATCAGGTCTGTAAAGAGAAGTCAAAGATACTTGAAATAAGTACTTAGCTAGAAAAACTAGCACACCACCACAGTTTTGTAGTACTGTTTACTTCGTGAACTGTTTATTGTTTACAGATGTGAAAGTACTTACGTGATTGCTTTTATTAATACAGGACAGTACTGGAATGAAGTTGTGGAAGAAGCGGTGGTTTGTGCTCTCTGATCTGTGCCTCTTCTATTACAGAGGTAAGTTCCATTCAGGAAAGGTTTGCTTGCTAGTTTGTTTGCAGATAAAATTTGACTCGCTACTCAATGTAAGAAAAAAGAAGCTGCTACTTAACTTAATGGAAGAAATAGTAGTATAGCTGCCAATATCCAGGCCTGTTACTTCTATGTTTTTCTTTTCCTTTCTTAATTAGCACTTTCATATAATTACTTCCTTCCTGTCAAGTATACTCAAAGGGCAAATCCATTCACAGCCACCTCTTTAATACAGCCACATTCTAGATTGTGACTTTTCTCACTACTTTTGTTGCTAGAAAGTAAATATGCCAAGTTAAATCTGATTTCTCATGCAAATGAAGTAACTGAAATGGGGATATGAAAGGAATAGTGAAGGGGGGCAGAAACTCTGCCTTTAGAAAGAAAAAGAGTTTATGTATGCCTTCTGGGAATCTAATCAGTGCTCATGAATACTTGTAGTGTAAATGTTGTCCAGTTTCATATAAGTAGAAGTCTCTGCTGCATTTGAAACATAGAAGAAATCTGTTAGTACCTTTATGTAGCTATGTCACATGTATTTTACAGGGGAAAAATGAGCTGCTTGCAATTCTAGTCTGGAGATAAGTATGTTAGAAAACTGATTTCTTCACCATTACGGATTATTGGCTGTAGTGCTCCTGAGAGGATAAACAAACAGGACTTGTGCCTGTGGAAAAGTATTCAATCCTTAAATAAGGTATACAATAATAATGTTTTAAAGAAGGCTAAGAGCAAAAAAGTGAGTAAAGCATGGCAAAATAGAGGACAATTAACAGAACTCCGCAGCCTTGTGAAGAGTAAGAGAGGGTTTCATTTTATGAGACACTTGGAATTGGCAGAAGTGTTGGTGCTGATGACATTTAAAGCAATGACTGATTAAATTAAAATGCTTTTCTGTTAAAGTGCAGCATATTTCTGTGCTAATCAAGCCAAATCAGGTCATAAAACACAAAAGCTCTGTCTTTGTAACTGTTCTGGTTAACAAATTCTGAATTATTGAAATATAATCTAGCTATGTCTCTTTACCCAGAAAAGTATACACTGGTGGATAAACAGCTGTGTAGTCAAAATTAATCTGTCATTTGAGTCACACAGGCATCAATTGTTCTACAATTACACTGCAGTTAGTTAAGTGGTCATTACGTACTCCGTGCTTTCTTATGGGGCTTTCTTATTTTAAACAAGTCTTCAGGCTTCTTCTTTCAAAGGTTGTAAAGAAATTGCTGCTTTGTCGTTTCATTAAGAACAGATTGAATTGACTTAAAGCGCTGCAAATGGAATGAAAAAAAAATAAATCCAGGCAGCTCTATAGTCTTTCTTTTTCTACATTCTAGTGTACCTAATAAGCTGAAATACAAGCAAGCTGAAATACAAGCAGAGTAGTCTACACTTTTAGCTGTCATTGTCTTTCAAGAAAGCAGTTAAAGCTTATAAACTTTAAGTAAAGATATATATTGAATCTTAACAGTATTAGAAATGGCTACTAATATTAGAAGAAAAGATACACACTCTAAACCCCGTGCTTTTAATTTTTTGTAGTAATTGTGTTTCAGATACTGGAAAAAAAAAATGGAAAAAGGGAGCAATGCCTTAATGCTAGACCTCAAACAGTGCTTCTAGCTGTCTGTCTGTTTATGATTACTGGTTTGTTGGTGGTTTGTTGTGGTTTGTTTTTGGTGCTTTTTTTTTCATTTTATTACTAAATCTTACTGAAGTTTTATGATATTGTTACGATGTTAGCAGCTAATACTTAAATCTAATTTATAGATGAAAAAATGATTTCTCTGTACTTTTTCAGAGCTTAGAGAATGTTGTTCTTTTTCACTGGAGGATAAAAGACTACCTGCTTGCATATCAAAAGGTCATTGTTGGAACAAATGAAAGATCTTTGAGCTGTACAAAAGATCTGCTATTTTTCCCCTATATTATTCATATAGAGCATACAAGTAAAGATGGGTATGGGGCAGTGTAATGTGTAGATAAAAGCTGCTCTAATGGGAAACAGATTTCAAAAATCTGGAAATGGAATGCAGCAGTATGTCTTTAACAAAGACCAAAGACCTCCAGACACACAGCTGTTTAGTGGAACAAAAATGCTTAATGCTTTTATATGGCACTACTGAGTGCAATAAACAAGTTGAAGTGCAATCTAGCAGCAGAAAAAATGTTTCCCCCCAAACCAGTCCAAATAAAGTAGAAAACTCCAGCTTTGCCATTCATTCTGGGACACACAAAAAAAATAAAGGCACTATTCCATTGTGTGTCTAGCAAGGAGTAAATATTTGGGGATAAGGGAAGAGTGGGGGAGAATTGTTTCAGGTGTGCTTCTGAGTAGACCTGAAAGTCCTCCCTTCATATCTTATACAAAATGTTTTTATAATAAGTTCAATTAAATAGCTATCTAAGACAGCTTAATTTTTACATCTAACATCTCGTGTAATGCTAATATAGCTGAGCAGAGCTTTACACTTATGGATAACTTAAAAGAAATATGTGGCTTTTCAGAATTTTAGTATGTAGATCAGATCAGAACAAGGAAAAGATTTGTAAATCCACATATAAGGTAGTCCTTTTGTTCTGCTTACTTGTATTTTCCTATAATTCTTCTAATTGTAGCAGTATTAATTTTCTATGCTTGAAACTTTGGAATATCTATTTTTTGTCTTAATTTCATGGATACATAGTCATTTATTGGGGGCAGTGTCTTCATCTAAGAAAAGCATAATATGGCCATATCTTAAGATTTTGGTTGTGAATAGAAGTTCTGTGTCTGAAATAAAATTAAGAATGACTTTGAGAATTGTATCCAATTATTCTTCTATTAAAGCATAATTGGATTTGACATCTGGTTGTGGCTTCCAGTTAAAATGTCAAGTTATTATTTATACATTTTTTTTTTAGCTATACGTAAAATAGGGTTCAGTGAAAAGGGTGGGTTTTTTTGCTTGTTTTTGTGTAAGTGGTCTGACACATCTATTCTGACAAATCGAATGTAATTGAGTGTAAACTGTTCCTGAGAATTATAACAATCTCCCATCTTCATATGTTTGATATAAGTGAACAGTTAGAAGGACATGCAAATGTTTTTTTACGAAGCAAACAGATTTCAGGTATTGTCACTGAATTAGTCTTAACTTCCCTCTGCTTTTCAGTTTTGAAGTCTTCTGTAGGTAAGCACTGATTCACAGAAGAACTCCAGCTAATGCTACTCATGTTGCTTGCTATAAGGTAGCTGAGATATTTTAACTTTTACAGAATTGGCAATTTCAGGAGGTGTTTTTTTGACTTTTTCCTCCAAGATGGAAGAACATAAAAGTGGCCATATTCCGATGGCCTGGATTTTGTTGTGCTGAAGAGGTTTGGGGGAGTGTATATGTTTGTGTGATATGTATTATGTGGCACGACTTCGCAGAGATCGACTGCACAGTCACAGAATCGTCTAGGTTGGAAGAGACCTCCAAGATCACCTGGTCCAACCTCTGACCTAACACTAACAAGTCCTCCACTAAACCATATCCCTAAGCTCTACATTTAAACGTCTTTTAAAGACCTCCAGGGATAGTGACTCAGCCACTTCCCTGGGCAGCCTATTCCAGTGACTAACAACCCTTTCAGTAAAGAAGTTTTTCCTAACAATTACTATTACAATTACAATTTACATTTTTTTACATTTTTACTATTTTACTATTTTTTTTACTATTTTTTACATTTTTACTATTACAATTTACATATTACAATTACTATTGTGGACTACACACTTATGAGATTATACAGATACCTATGTAACAAATGGATCTGGCTTTGTGATTCTTTAACTCAATTTTTTCCAAGGTAAAATCTTGTTAGTGATCATGTACTGTTAAATACAGAGTTTCAGTTAAGTGCTTGAATATGAGTATTATGTATCAAAATACTATGTTTCTCTAATCAAATAATATGTATATTCACAGATGAGAAAGAAGAAGGAATACTAGGTAGCATACTTCTACCTAGTTTTCAGATATCTGTGCTTTCTCCTGAGGACCATATTAATCGCAAATACGCCTTTAAGGTAAGGAAATAATTTTTTGGGTGTGATGAGAACTCATTTTACTGAGCTATGATGCCAAATAGGATTGACAAACAGCTTCTGAGATTAACTTTTGCATAACAGCAAAGTATTCAAGTATTTAGTCTGATGTAAATACAGACATCATTACTAGAAGAAGAAAATGGATAAGTATCGCATACAGCTAGTCCTTTTATTTTTAGTTCATTGCTCTTAAATGCTGTGTGGTGTTTTAGAATTGTAAACTACAACCATTGCTAGACTTAGCCACTAAGGAAACTTCTGTAGTTATTTAGGTACAAGGTAACTTTACTTAAAAATAAGGTTTTATTATCACTTAGACTTTTTATTATCATTAATGTTTCATAGTTAATCTTTATAATCATGATATAACTCACTTCACTAAACGTTCTCTCTTCACTTCTTTGTGTTTTATGAGCTCCTTTTGGTTCTTCATTTGGCCTGCTAAACAGCACATCATTTACTGTGGTAAGTCCAAATTAAAACATACTGTATCATTAGGACGGCAAAAATCTATGTCAATCTTATTCGAATTAACTATATTAACTTATATTAATGATTAATTGAGGCTGATTTTAATAGAATGAAAAAATTAAGGATCTTCTATGAGGTATGTTAATATAGAGACGGCTATGATTGAAAATTGTATGATGCTGTTTGGAAGATATGAATGGACTGAAAAAGAAATATAAATGAAATATTTCTTCTGGTATTTTTTTTCTGATATTATTTTCAGAAATTTTATTACAGAATAAATTACCTCAAATATACAATAACGTTATTTGCCTCTTTTCTTTTACAGAATCTTATGTTTTAATTGCAATGATCATGTCATTTCCAATCAGGCAGCTCATCCAAACATGAGGACGTATTATTTCTGCACAGATACAGGAAAGGAAATGGAGTTGTGGATGAAAGCCATGACAGATGCAGCACTTGTGCAGACAGAGCCTGTGAAAAGGTAATGTGGGCTGATAAAACAGTGGAACAGTGTACTTCTTTCACATGTTTACTTGGACTTTTTTAAATGAAAAGGTGTACCTTAAAATAGAACATAAATTATTTAATTCCTCCTTGTATTGAAGACTCCCTGCTAATTTAACAATATTGGTTACAGTTTTGGAATTATGTTCTGAATACAGATGCCTTGAGTGCAAGGGGGGAGAGAGGAAAAAAAATGACTAGTTCCTTTAGCCAGGGGCATCAGGAGTTCAATGGCAAGTACTATGTGCAGGTGTGTTTGTCCTCTGCCCTCCTGACTGAAGAGCAACAGTAGCTCAAATGGTGGTAGTCTTTGGCTAAAATCTGTCTTAAGTGTCAAATTCACAGTTGTAGGTTCTGGCCATATTAAACAGTTGCATCTGTGAGCCTGCATGTTCTTTTGTATCATTAAGCAATCATTAAAATTATACTTACCTGATCTGGAGCCTTATCTTTTATGTATCCATGTGGGGACAAAAAAAGTGAGTCATCACTTGAAGCCTGTGTTCTCAGAAATGGAATATAACCTGCTGCTGTCTAACCAGTAAAAATTATTTTCTCCCTGATTGTGGTCCCTTGGGTCAGCTCCATGGCATCCATAATGGAAACCTCGTCAATACAGAATGTAAAAGCTCCTCATTATTGATGGCACAGAAATTGTTGCTGATGGCTGCTGTCGTCAGTTGATCTACTTCTGCATCTGCTGGTTCCTGCCATGTTGGAGCTAAATGAGTGGCAGCAATGCTAAGAAATCTTAAGTTACAAAATAAAATAAAATAAAATTCCATAGACATAGATACTAAAGACAGAAAAAGTACCTTTTTTTTTGAGCACATTAAACTTGTCAAAGCACAAGGAATTTTTCTCAATTTTGCATCACTTGTGTAAGTCATTGCTGTTAACTCGTTTGTGTCATTTCTGTATCCTGTGTTCTAGTATGGTGCTGACAGAAGTATTAAATGGGACACAGAATGATTAGATACTTTTAATCCTAGATGTTTTAATGTTTTGAGAGATCCTCAGTCAAATATAATGAAACTTTTCTTTACATCAATTTGTGGGACTTTCAGACAGATAAAACAAAACAAGGAACAGTTCCACATTGGTACCCGTGCAATCTTTTAGTAACAAATCTTAAAAGGTTGAAATCTTAGCTGTCTACTGTAATATGGTTTGAATAGGTAGAGAGCATATGAAGTATTTTGTTCTTAACACTGGATAGCATAGTGAAATAGGTTAATAGGAATCACATTGTTCTCTATAGTTCAGAAAAAAGTAACACATGCTTCAGTCAGCTATCACGTTTATTGTACCCAAATTGCTGAAAATAAAGATTTCAGCTTGTAGAAATGAGGAGTGGTAGGTCTGATTGCTGTTATAAAATTGATGTAAGATTTTGTACTGTATATAAACATGTTTTATTCTTTGTCTCTAGTAACCCCCCTTTTGTTTGGGAACAATGCATTTGGGGAAGGGATGAGCAGAGTGAGATAAGAGCACAAATGTTGATACTTTTTTGATAATAGCATTTTCACCTTTTAACTTTTCAATTTAGAGCTTTTAAAAGAGATTGCATTTACAGCAATGAGATTACCTTGAAAAATAGCTCATTTCACTTAGTAAATAATACATTTAATTTAAAACTCTGGGTTGGCTTTCATTGTAAATGTTTTGCAGATAGCTGTGGTAGCTTATAGACAGAGACATGATTAACCCAAATCAGACCCACTGAACTATAAACAAAAATAATGTCTTGATTATATAAACACTCTGTAGGGGGTAGTAATACTGAAGTGGGTCATTCTGAATCTTTGTGAACCCGTGAAAGGACCTTCATTTGGGGAATGCAGTAATGTGCTTTCACATATTCAATCTTACATCTCTATAGTAGAAAAAAAATAATTGGAAAAAAGTACATCTCTGACAGAACCTCTTTAATAAGTGACTTCAAATACATGGACAAATGCTACAGTATTACTTGTGATACTTGTTTGAACATAAGCAATCAAAAGTTTCATTTATGTAAACATTCACTTTTTTATTGGTTTGTAATGTAGCTGTCCAGTCATGCTTCCTGCCTTAGAGCCTATCAAGATGCATAGTAATCTTGTGCTGGTGTTTGGTCCAGCTTTGTGTGATTGTCGTTCTTCCTAGGCTGCAGTTCCATGATTGCTTTATCATAACTGACGTGCAGTCCATTGCAGTTAAGGGTATTCCAGCCTCTCCAAATGCTTGATCACGCACCTATCTCCTTTTTTCAGCTGCAGAGCCTATTCCAGCACTTATGTCTACCTGTTTGATAGCATATAGGCAAGTGGGGGGGATTCCCAGTGTAGCTGAACTTATCTAATGCTTTTCATCCAGCTACATGCTCCTGCTATCTGACATGCATTGCTTCAGCTGCTTATCTTAGTCCTTGGTGAATCAGTGTAGTACACTGAACTAGTAGAAAAGCACTCAGCAGCGAAATCTCTAGTTTCCTGCATGGTTATCAAGATGAATGGATTTACCGACAGACAAAACAAGTGACAGAAACACAAAAAGCATCTCCGTAACACTATCCTGTTGTTCTAACTCAGGAAGGAAAAAAATGAACAGAAGAAATTTGACCTATTTGAAAAATTTGCTAGTAGTCTTGAAATAATTACTTGAGAGAGAACACATTTCAAAACCATTGAGGTCTCTAAAAACTTTCATGTCTGTTAGCTATAATAAGGAAAAAATCCCTCAGACATCTGTTTCTAAAGAATCCATCTTTTGGCTATCAATCCAATTCTTAAAATGAACCATGTAGCAGGATATGATCTTATCCAGAATAAATACTGTTTCTTCCCTGTACAATTCTGTTAAGTATTAAGTATCATATTACCTCATCTTTAAGTAACCTAAAGTTTGGCATGCAAGTAACTTTAAGAATAAATGATTTGGGTTGAAGAAAAATTCATCTAGTGCCTTTGTTTCTCAATTCTATCATTCATAGATAGGTTCTGTCATTACACTGAATATAGTTTTCTAACAGACCAAGTTACTTATGATACAATTGCTGGAGTTATTAGGAACTCACTTTCTTAAATATTTATGCAAGTTGACATCGAGGAACTCTTCTGTGCTTGTTAATATATATTGCCCAGTAATAAATCAGTTGTTACAGGTATAGCTCTTTTAATCTAGAAGTTAAGGGACTTTCATGCTTATGATACTCTGAAAATTTAAACATAAGAGTTTGTCAAATGGCATGTTTCAGGTTGAAATAACTTCAGAGCTAGAATCTGTCTTGATTTTTTTTTTTTTTCTGAGCCTGTGATTTCCTTAGAGGAAAAAAAAGATAAAACAAATATTTTAAATAAGTTGTGGGTTTCTTTTGCATGCTTTGCCATAAAAAATTATTTCTTTCCATGTATAATGAGCAACATAATATAGAAATAAGGTGAGAAAAATACAACCATTCTTTTTAAAATTGATCTGAAAATGAAACTTGCAGTAAAAATAACTCCCTTATGACATTTAACTGTGGGAAAGGACAATTACAAATTGGTCCTATTGACTTAACTGTAATTCTTCCTTACTATGCTTTTTTTTTTTTTTTACTTAGGCAATAAATTCAATTTTAATAATATACTGAGGAACTTATCAAAATCATTAGCAACAAATACTGTAATCAGTGAGGAATTACTTAAGCTTATCACTCAAAATACAGCCTCGAACAACCTCTCTGGATTAGCAGAACATTTTATTCATTCAGTGTTGTAACACTGAAGACCCCAGTCAAGTTTTCTGATTACTGATTGTTTATTTGTGCTTTTGGATGCTGATGTCCATCAACCATAATTTTACCCTAAATGCTGATTTCTTTACATTCTTAGGTTTGAGCATGATTTTCCTGTACTCTCCCTGTCATCTGTGTGTGCTCAAGCCCTTGTTCGCTCTTCTGAATGTTGCAGCATGTACTAAGAACTGTCTTTTTTCTCCTAGTAGTTACTCTCCCTGAACAGCATAAGCTAAGCTGCCAAAAAAGCACTTGTTAGCATAACAGCATCCACAGTGGGGGTTCACTGACAGTGCTGTGTTTGAAAAACATGGCTTTTTAAGTGCCTCTAGTTGGCTTTGTTACATGTGCAGTCCTCATGTCCATCTGATATTTGATTACGTAGCCTTCCCATCCATTTTATTATTTTACATTTGTTTATAAAAGCTGAAATTAGTACTTTTCATGTATTACTATTCCATACATATTTTCTAGTAGAAATCTATACTGAATGCAATTTATAAGCCGAAACACACATATTTGATGCTCATTCTCTCTTTTCCTCTCTTATCCTTCTGAATACCCCATGAGTCTTGTTAAATATCTTTGAGAGCCAGACTCTAAAATGGAGACAAATAAATATGGATTTATATTTCTTAGATTTACATGCTAGCTTCTGATAATTCTTTCCCTCTTGGAAAATTTGCTGTTGAAAGAGATCTCTTGCTCACTCTGATTTGACTGATCTGATGCACAAAGTTGAAGGTGAGCCCAAAAGTCTATTTTTATCGATTCAAATGTCAGTCGTTCAGCCACTGCACCATCAGAAAGGATGTCAAATAGAAATGCTTGGTTCTGCTGCATATAACCATAGTAACAAGTGATAAAGCGCATAGATAGCATGGAAAAACTATTATGTGGTTTTCTTTTTCATTGCTTTTTAAATTAAGATCTCCAGTGAGAAGAAGTATGATAATGTGGATAGAACACTATGCTAAGCCTTGACTTTGCCACCTATCCAATGAATGTCCTTAGGGATGCCATACTCTAGTCTGCACCACAGTTTTTCATCCATAGAATGACAACTGCTTCTCTACAATAAAGCACCCTGAGGCAGATTGATATGAAGTTTTATATAAGGGGGTAGATGGTAGTATTAAGGCATGCTACATATAATATTGCCTGTGTTTAGGATTATTTCCAAAGCAGTACTTAGAACTTATTTGCAAACTATTGAGTGCTGGCTAAAAGATTAAATTTTATTACCCCTTTTGGCTTGATAATTGTGGGAAATGGGCATTTTTAATTCACTTTTTTTTCTTGGGAAGTTCCTTTATCTTATGTTAAATCACTAGATAGTACAGTTTTGAGGTGGAGTGAGGAGGAGATCACTAGATAGTACGGTTTTGAGGTGGAGTGAGGAGGTGATCCTGTTCCTCTTATATCCTTAAGGAGGAACCTTGTCAGAAATGTTTGGATCTTGGCAATACTCTAAAGTTCTTTGGGGAAAAAAAGGAACTAATCACTTTTAAAGCACAGCAGGAGATCGGCTTAGTATTTCTTTGCTGATACTTGAAAACTACAGAAAATATGGTTTGAGTATACGTCTGCGTATGTTTTTTTCCTCAAAAAGCTATTGTTGCCGGAAGTTTTAGCCTCCCCTTTCTGCTATGAAAAATCATCAGATGTGTATAGCCTTTTCATTTAAAAATGTTGTTCAAGAAAAAAAATGGTGTTTAAAAATAATAATGATACAAGTAGCCAGAGATATATGATTTGGATCGTTGATGCGAATATTTTTATTTGCAATACACTTGATGTGTACACACTTTTTTGTCAGCAGGTCAGGAATAATCACTGGAAGAAAATAAAGGAAAAAGACTCTTTTGAGCTGCTTACATTAATACAACTAATTTTATAGGACATTCATAGTATAGTGAAGTATCCAGGAGGCGTTGGGATCATCACAGCTGTGTCAAATGCACAAGAAATCACATCTCATATGCACGTATGAAGTATCACAGTATGAAATGCACACAAAGTACATGTGCATTTCATACTAACTCATGTACCATATGCAGCAGACATTGGTGTCTTGCTGTTTGTTTGAAATGGCGTAGTTATCAAAATAAGTTCTTGATTTCCCTTCATATCACCAAGAATTCATAGCAAGAGTACACTGATAATGGGAGATGCATCTAAAATTAAGCATCCAACTTTGTTAACAGCGGATTACATAAGGACCTTACAGTCTTATGTCCTTTATGCATTTACTAGGGTTCTGTCTCAAGTAGTTGGCTTGTTGGCAGTGTGGTGGTTTTAATAGAGTGGGCAGCCGAGCTCCACCATAACCACTCTCTCACTCCCCCTCCTTGAAGAGGAACAGGGAGAAAATATGATGAAAAGGGCTCAAAGGTTGAGATAAGGACGAGGAGATCACACAGTAATTATCGTGACAAGCAAAACAGACTCAGCGTAGGGAGATAGTAAGATTTATTGCTTATTATTAACAAGCTAGAGAAGTGAGAAACCAAAAGCACCTTCCCCCCATCCACCCTCTTCCACCTCCTCCCCCTGAGTGGCGCAGGGGAACGGGGGAATGGGAGTTATGGTCAGTCTATAGCACTTCTTTGCCGCCACTCCTTCTCGGTCACTCTCATCCCAGATGCTGTGGGGTTCCTCCCACGGGATGCAGTCCTTGCTGAACTGATATAGCGTGGGCTGCCCACAGGCAGCAGCTCTTCAAGAACTGCTCCAGATAAGGGTCCATACCACAGGGTCCATCCCTCAGGAGCAAACTGCTCCAACCTGGATCCCCCACAGACAGCAGCTCCTGCCGTGTCATCTGCTCCTGCGTGGTCTCCTCTCCATGGGCTACAGGTCTGGCCCGGAATCTGCTCCGGCAGGGGTCTTCCACAGGCCACAGTCTCCATCGGTGCAGGTCCACCTGCTCCACTGTGTTCTCCCTCCATGGACTGCAGTGTGTAACCCTGCTCCACTGTGGTACTCCATGGGCTGCAGGGGGATAACCTGCTTCACCATGGTCCTCACCACAGGCTGCAGGGGACTTCTGCTCCGGCGCCTGGAGCACCTCTCCCCATCCTTCTTCACTGACCTTGGTGCCTGCAAGGCTGTTCATCACTCCTCTCAATCTCCCAGCTGCTGTATGGTGCAGCATTTTTTTCCCGGTGTTAAATATGCTCTCACAGAGGCGCAAAACAACATCACTTATTGGCTTGGCTCTGGTCAGCAGTAGGCCCTTACCAAACATGGGGCAGCTTCTAGATCCTTCTCACAGAAGCCACCCCTATGGTCCCCTGCTACCAAAACCTTGCCACGTAAACCCACTACAGGCAGTTCACTTCCCCAACACATTTTTTAAGCCATATAGACTTGTTACACATTTTGGCCTTATGTTCAAGACTAGGTAAGGAAAAATGCTTCCTGCTACGATTGTACTTACCTGGAACTAGAGCACTTTTCAGTGGAGTGGTCATTCATTTGCTATTGGTCAATTAAATATATGTGATGGCCTCTCTGCAAATGGATTAGGCACTTGAACTGGACAAAACTGTAAAGATGAATAATGTTGCCAAAACATGCAGTCTGAAAGATTAGTTTGACATCATCTTAAAATAGCTTTGTTCTTAGTTTCATTTTATAAAGAGATATACGTTTAAAACATTTTTTTATTCGTCCCATACCCAAAAATGCTGATCAGTATGTTTCAGCTTTTTTTTTTTTTCTGGTAAGTTGAAATAAAAAAAATTTCACTATCAGAGCTGCATGTTAAGATCATGTGCTTAGAAAGGTGCAGTTTCTCAACATTTTGAAACTAAGACAGTTAATAGAATTATGTGCATTAACTACTTGTGTAAGTACTGTAAAGCAGTAGCTGTTTAAAAATACCATCGTTTTTGTGGTGCAGTTCCCTTAGTCAGCAGTTGTTTTCTCCCCTAAAATTAGGTAAGCCACAGTTATTTTCCTTAAAATGTATGACAGACAAAGTGATAGCATACCAGAGAAACCTAATTGATGCGAGTGACCATGAAAAGTTGTTTGTTTTCTTTAAAGGATCTTGTTACATGTTAAATTCAGTGGTATTGTGAATCACAAGCTAGTCAACAGTGTAATCTGCTACCATTTTTAAAGATAGACTTAAAAATAGTCTGAATTTAAGGCTGTTGACATCTGGAAGCTTTGGCGCTTGAATAACTACTGAGTATTTTTACTGTTTAAATGTCCAACCCTCTAGGAATTGAACATCTACTTTTCAGACTTTGTTTATTTCCTCTTGTTTAGTGCATGCATTGTGAAGGGGGATTAATATAAAGCTGGCTTAAAAAAAAAAAAAAAAAAAAGCCTATGTTACAAATGTTTTTAAAACAGCAAAGAAAGAGAAGCTGGGGGCTGGGGAAGGAAGTTACTATGGATGATTGGGAAAATATGTCCTGGATTTTTCTCTCAAAGACAAGATATTGGTTTAAAATATCTGGATAGTGACCATCAGAAAAACCCTGATATACAGGAAAGAGATTCACTTATTAATTATTAATATTATTATTTTTTAATGAAAGTTTTGTTGACATTATAGCATGTCATATATTCTCCTTTGTAGAGTTGAGAAGTTAACCACTGAAAATACACCACCTCGAGAGGCCAATAATGTTTCAAACCATCGGGTGCTAATTAAGCCAGAGGCACAGAATAACCAGAAAAACAAAGAAGCAAACAAAAATGAAGAGAAGAAAGCTTTGGAAGCTGAAAAATATGGATTTCAGAAAGTTGGGCAAGATAAACCATTAACAAAAATTAACAGTGTAAAGCTGAATCCTTTGGGATCAGAATACAGGACTCTACCTATAAGCACAGTTCAGGCTGGACACTTTAGACCAGTTCATTTAAATGGGTCTGAGAATAAAGCCATTGGTGTTGTCCTGGCAGATGCTGGAGATGGAGGTCAGCACAATGCAATTCAGTCACATATGGAGTCTGAACGAGTTATGCAGAGAACTAATTCAATGCTGCAGTTGGAACAGTGGATTAAAATACAAAGAGGAAAAGGGCAAGAGGAAGAAGCGAGAGGGTAAGTGCTATGTGTTTGTGTTTTTTTTGAACTAGACTTCCTACCAAATAATTTTTAAACTGGATAGTTATGTTTCAGTCCCTATTATGTAAATAAATAATTTATTGTTCTCTGTAAGAAGGACCTGGGCGCTTACTCAGAACAGATTTCTTGTTTGTCTTTTATTAACATTGAATTATTATTAAGTTAAACTATTAATAATAAGCTTTAAACTATTAATAATAAATACAAATGGCCAGATACCCCTTTGGAGTGTTAGAAGTATCTCTGTCCTAGCAGAGAGAAATTGTAAAAAATAAAAAAAAAATATTAAAAAAATCCTTCTTAAAGTCTGTTCTTGAAAGTGCCCTGTCTACCGTGTTTTTATTTACAAATTCTTGTACTAATGTTTATCTGAAAATCTTAAAAAATATATTCCATGCATTTTTTAAACTTTCAATAAGTTTTAATCAGAGAGAGGCAGAAGCTTTATATAGGAATAAGTTATATAAGTCGAACTTGATGCCTAGCAATTTGTTTCTTGTGAAATTAAATATCTTCCAGTTTTAATATTGAGATCCAATGCTTATTCTTGAACATATAAAATTACATGTGAGTGACTGACGATATTGAATTTTGTGCTGATAGCGATATCTCTCTGACAGAAGTATAGGGACGCTGCTTTGTGGCTGGCTTACAAACAAGCAGCTCTAGAAATAAAGTATAAAAAAATAATAATGCTACGTAAGATTAGAAATAATGGGGATGGTATCACAGAAGATATTTCGAAGAGCTGGAAACTAGAGTTTAAAATATAACCAAGTTCAGAAAATCTGTTTTCCTCAAATGTCAAAATATGGGGGCTAGTTTTTTTTTCAGTTTTTGCAAGACAGCAAAAATTTTACATTAGTTTGACCTACGCTTGCCAAAATTGGTTCAAACTTTCCTCATTGTGTTTACTCCTTCATTAAATATAATTAGGAATTGTTAATGTGTTGTTTCATGAAGTACTCAACATAAGTAGCTTGGTCAGGTTTGAAATTTGCACTACAGAGAGTGACTTGCACAACCTGACATTTATTTCTTATGCATGCTTGTATAATTAGAACTGAGAAAGTTCTATGATGCAATTAGATTTTTTTAAATTGGACTTTAAAACTTGCATCTGAACTGTAGAGATTTGAGTAGCTGTGCCATTTTTCAGTTGTGAGCAAGCATAAAACCCTAAAAGTGATTTCATTGTACTGGGAAATACTGTTAACAATATGCTACTAATTAGCAATATTTTATTCTTGATAGAAAAGAGAAAGAATCAAACTTGTGCTCTCTTTTTTACTTTTGTGTGGAAGTGACCTTGAGTAATTACTGGGATGCTTAGTGGTGTATTCAAAATGTGTGACTTTTTTAGGTTTTGTTTTAGTCAGATTCTGTCTGGAGACAAATTTAAGTAGAATTGAAGTTGGTGACTGAGAGTAGAAAGAAGCTTCAGTTTATATTAAAGTTTGGGGTGGGGGAATAGTTAGGCTGTGGTAAGACCTGTTAAACTAATTACTTTGTTTTTTGAGAAAAGTAGTCTTCACTTTATTGGGTGAAGTTGCTGACTTGTAACAAAAATGCTTTTTACTACATCTCAATGTTAAAGAGAAATCATGAAGGACCAAGCTGAATCTCTGTGGAAAAATAAAAATTAGGACTTTAATAGTACTAAAGTGTTAGCAAGAAGAGGTTCAATTAAATAATTATGTGTAAAATAAGAGCTGATAGCTATCCTCAGTCTGGAATGAAGGGGGTTCACTGTAAAACTACTAATTTTTCAGAAGAATAGGCTGTCTACTTGGTAGTTTGATTGCCTCAGAAATTAAAGGGAATTATGGTAACATGTTTTAATTCTTGAAGTTATCTGCCACTTCAATGGATCTAGACATAGTTTTGAAAGAGAAACGATGCTTTAAGGAGGACAAACCCTGTATGTTGTATTAAAGACAAAATCATTCTACTTAGTATCATTTTATTGAATGAATTTTGCACAAGCCAGTCATGAGTAAATATCCTGGTTTCACCTAGGATAGAGTTAGTTTTCCTCCACCAAAAAAATCAACCTTTGGTGAAAAGTGAGTGGTCTTTCTGAAAAGTGAAAAATACAGAGGAGGGGTTGCATGGTATCACATGTGTTGTTTTGTTGTTGCTAAAGGTGTAACCTCCATCTCCTTACCTTGCCCCATGTAAGCCTCATCCTAAATAGTAAATGCTTGCTGTACAGCACCATGTTTTTGTCTTTGCTCGGTCACCGTTTTCATGATTTACACGTGGAGGTTGAGTACTCTGTGGCAGTTGGTATTTGCATTTTTTAGGATGAAGGAATATTTTGAGGTTTTGATCTAAAGGCATTCATAACTTTGAATACTAAGCCCCCAGAGCCAAAGCAGCAGTCCCTCTCCCAAATTGTCCAGCTTGCACAACAGAATGAATATTGCAACCCAACAGTCAAATTCTGAAAGAGTCTTTAAAGACTCTATGCACTCATGTGGAAGCCCTTTTTTTTATGTATGGGAACACATGTAGTGAGCTATTTATGATGGTGTTTGCAGAAATATTTTGCAGCCTAATGGTCTGCATGAATGCCTGATTGACTGTGGTAGTCATTTTGTATGCCAGGCAATTGCAAGCTGCAATACTCTCCAGTTTTGGATTTGACTGGAAGGATGTTTCTGCAAGTATCTACAGGACGTTGGTGAATCAGTTGTGGTTTTTTTGTTTGTTTTGTTTTGTTTTTTATCAAACACTGTAAACCAAGGTTTAATATTGAGGTGGTTGGACTTCTTACAGTTTTTTTTGTTTTGTTTTGTTTTGTTTTTTCATTTGCCAATAAATGATTGATATATTATCTTCCTAAATGTTCCAGAATACAAGTAATTAATTGCATGTAGACTTTAAATTGCAGGCTTTGTGTATTAAGAACTTTGGGCAGCTTTTCTTCAAGTTGCCTGGGATATTTAAAGAATCCAGCAGGATTACAGTGCTCCTAATAAAATAGACTTCACTGACTGAAGCATATCTAGCTTACTGGCCATCTGCATGAAAATATCAGACTTTGACACGCCTGTTTGTGAACAGCTAAAATTGTATTTTGAAAGTTTGAAATTGAACACAGAAGTGTCTTGGTTCCTTTTCTCTAGTATGGAGAAAAGCCCTTATCATTAATAATACATTGCGTGAAGAAATTTAGAGGCATTTAGGTAGGTTTTGCAACAAAAGAGCAGGATTGAGAATCCATTTTCCCTTTTTTTGTAAATTTTCTGTGATAGTAGAAAGCTGCCCAACCTACAGAATGGAGATTATTCTTCAGTAGTTCTTGGAAAGCTTGAGAAACTGTAGCAGACTTTGTATGTAAAGCTTTTTTTATCAGTTTTCATCAACAAAATGATACAGGTGATTATAAATATTCAGTTTAGCTATTTTCAATGAAAAGTGGTTTTTACCATCACCAGTTTCCTTAAGTTACTTCATAAGTACCTAACATACATAATGTTGTATCTTGCCTTTTGCCCTACATCATTTCTTTAATGTGTTTGTGGCACAGACGTCACACAGAACTGACTTCAGATCCTGTTACCTTGTAGTACCAGGGTTTCAGTTTGAAGTAGGCTTGCCAGAATGTAGCTGGAAGCTGCTGCCCTCTGATGGCTGCATCGTATCAAATCTGAGATCATTTCATTGTCTTTGGGCAAGTATCCGTCACAGATGCGATCAGCAGAAAATGGCTTTAAGTTGGACTTCTCAGAATTTTAGATAAGGATTGAATGAATCCTTATTTGTGTTTATGACCTCAATTCTGTCCTCTGATAATTACTGCTATTTTCTCTTACTGTGCTGTTAAAAAGGCATATTTAATATCCATAGTAATTGCTTTAGACTTCCTTAGATAAGCAACAGGAAACTTTCTCACTTTTAAAAAAGCGAACATTCAAGAGGAGCTTATATTTAGAACAGTATAGAAATTATAAGTGTAAAAAAATTTGGACCTATCTAGGATATAGAACAGATTTGATCTATAATTGTCATCCCTAGACTATTAAACTGGTAAAAAGATGAAATTTTAATTAAGTAAAGTGTTTCATCAGAGATAGGATTCAGTTTCAGTTGCTACAGTGCATTCAATCAAGATAGGTGATTCTTTAATCATCTTGATTTTTTGCATGTTTTTAAAATGACACTTGCAGTACTCAAAAAAGGTAATAGCTAGATAAACGTAGTCTATATTGAATAACTTGATACTGCCATAATATTAATGCTGTCCACTAATAAAAAGAAAATTTATGTTTCAGCATAATGTCCTATCAGACGTTACCAAGGAATATGCCAAGCCATCGACCTCAAGTTTTACCGCGGTACCCAGAAGGCTACAGAACACTGCCACGAAACAGCAAAGCAAGGCCAGAAAGCATCTGTAGTGTAACACCTTCAACTTACGACAGAACCATGGGAGCAGTAACAGCTGAGGAAAAACGAAGGTCGATGCGTGACGACACGATGTGGCAGCTCTATGAGTGGCAGCAACGCCAGTTTTACAATAAACAAACAACTCTTACTAGACACAGTACTTTGAGTAGCCCAAAAACTATGATTAATATTTCTGATCAGACAATGCATTCAATTCCCACCTCACCTTCTCATGGTTCAATAGCTGGTTTCCAAGGATATTCCCCACAGCGCACCTACAGGTCAGAAGTGTCTTCACCTGTGCAAAGAGATGTCACTATTGATAGAAGACATAGGGTGCATCATACTAAGGTAAAATTCTTATTTTAATAGTCAAACATTTACAAGGATTTCTCCTAGAAAGTGTATGGTTATTCTAGAGCTCATGTTGAACTGTCATATTTGATTGCAATGAAGATTAAGTTGCATTGCTGTTCTCATATAGAAAGGTTTGATTTTAAAAAGCACTTAAAATGTAATGGTTATGAAAATCATCATAATAATATTTTTTCATTAAGCTGGCCAAGGCATTGTCCTAATACTACTGTCTGTGATATTACACTTCTGTAAAAGGAAGACAAGGAGACAGTAGGTGAATTATTCAGAATAGTTTGTTCTGAATACATTTTTTGTATGTACAGACATCTTTCTTCCTTTTAGCTTCTCTAATATTAACTCCAAGAGGACTGAAAGTCCCGTATTTCTTTCCGTATATTACTTAGTCTATTCTTCAGCCACAACTTTGACTGCCTTGGATTCCAATGGAAAACTGAGTGTAAGAGATTCTTTTGATGCCTTGGAGTTCTTAGGGAAATCACTAAAGAATATCAGGCTATTTGCATAAAACCTTAGCCCCTGACTAGCGTAACTTGGCTAGTCTTCATCAGTGGAAGAGAGACTAAAAATTTAAACCTGAGTGCTGATGTCTGTGGTTCTGCTATATCTGTCATGCTTGTGTTATGCATGTTTTTAAAGAGACTGGAGTTCATTACAAAAGAATTATTCTTTAAGTTGAATATAAAATTAGAATTTGGTTTCCTAGAGTTGACTTTTAAAATGCTGCAGAAGCTTTTTCCCATATCTTTAGATCAGGTGTCCCTATAGTTTGGAGTGCCTCCTGATGCAGGCAAAAAATCTTTAACTTCATTTTAAAGCAGTTTAAACATGTTACAGTTATTTATTAAGTCATCTTTCTGAAAAAAAAAAAAAATAGTTCTGTATAAACAGAGGAGTCTTTTTGTTTTGGCATCCTTTAAGTCTCAAGTGCACTGGAAATTTAGCAATCAATTCTTCTCGCACATCTGAGAAATATCACTATGATCAGCGATGCAGAGTATGCACTTATTTGTCATTTCAGCCATGTTTTGCTTTCTGATATTTTTTACAATCTGTAATGCTTCTATTAGTATTTAATTTCATATTTAGCCTCTTTTAGGCAAGATTCCTGTTTTCCTTCATTTTTTCATGCCCTTCAGTTGCTTGTATTTTTTAGTTACATAACTAGCCTTTGCCATTAACTTAAAAACACAAACTTGTTTTTAAGAGGTAGGTGATTAGGAGTCTGAAATCAGTAGAATAAACTTAAGGTTTAAACCACCTCACCTATGTAAAGATCTTAGGTTTTTAAACATCTTTCAGTGATAAGTGAAAAACAAAAAGTGCTGTTGTTTGCGTGGGCTATCAGTAGAGCAACAACTATAAGATAGCTGTTAACAATATATGAACAATGAAATGAGATATTTCTACAATGTAGAGGTAGTCTGAAGTATCATAGATCGTACTGAAGTGTCATAGATCGTAGATCAGGAGAGAGCATGAAGTCATGAGCATGAAGTTGGCTTAATTTTTTTTACCGTATTGAATAGTTGCTCAGTCTCTAGATAACTATGGATCATACTATGCAATTTTGTTTTTGTACAGCATGTCTTTGTGCCTGACAGAAGGTCAATGCCAGCAGGTTTGAGTTTACAGCCTGTTACTCCTCAGAGCCTCCAAGGCAAAACAGTGAGTTGTATTTTTATTTGGTACATCATTTTTATCTTCTCTATTTAGTTAACTAATAATTATTTAAGTATATAGAGGCAACACTGAAATCTTAGTCTATTCAGAGTTTACATTAAATGAAACCTTTATTTTAATTGGTGAGGATTTTTTTTAAAGCAAGCAAAGAAGTTCTCTGTGTTTAAGTTGAATTCTGAGAATATTCTGTAGTCACTAAGTCCAGATTTTATTTCAGAAATAAGGATTTCTTTAATCATTTTTGAGCAATTCCACCCTTTCCCAGGAATTTCAGTGATGTATCACAGAATACTTACTTTTCTAATACTTACTAAGAAAATTCTAGAAACAAAATTTACTGTTTTGGGGAGATCTTAAGGATACTAAAACTGCATTTGTTAAAATGAAGCTCTTTTGAACATCTACCATTTTTCTGTGATAGACTTGGAACTCTCATTGAAGGTATTTAATCAAAATAATGTTGGTGAATACAATCCATCTCCCTAACTGAAACAAGACTCTTGGCTAAAAGCAAAGAAACTGCTAAATTTATTTGATCTCTTTAACTGTGTTTATCTCTTTTCTGTAATCCTTGAGGTAGTTATGAATAGAGACTTCAGACTGTGAATCATGCTGTGGGCAACAGCTCCCCAGTTAATCCTTCCACAGCTTAAACTCCCTTGCACTGTGTTTCTTGCACTTCCCAGCATGAATCTCTGGCATCTTTAGCAACTTACGGGATAGCCTTTGGCAGCTGGTCCCTTATCTCTGCACCTTATTTTTCGCAGACATTTCTTTGGGTTCATGGCCCCATCAGCTCTCCTGGGCTGTGCTACTGGAGTTGGGGTGATGAGCAGGGTGTAGTGGGCAAGGAAGTCCAAGCTTCTGCCTGTAGAAACCAGAAGTGCACAAGCATTACAGGGGCCAGAAGGAGGACAATCTGCAGGTAGCTCTTTAAACAGAAGTCTGTTATGTTTGTTGCAAGAGTCCCAAGAGTTATATCAAAACTACAGCACTTACAGAAATGCCAAAATTGTTTGCAATACTGTGAATGTCTAGGGAAGAGTAGGACTCCTCTATGAGGAAAAAAAAAAAAAAAAGCTTGCAAACATTGTATTTAAGTACTATCAGCTAGCTGATTCTTAACATGCTAAAACTGGGATTTGGCCATATGAAGAAAAGTTCTGATCTTGAAAAAAATATGATTCGTTATTCCTGTTGTTCAAAGATGCTACTTCCAGTTCTCTTGTTTCCAAACATAAGTTTTCTTGGGCTTTGAAAAAAAATGTTAATTTTCAGACTGAAAGCATTGTCACTTATTTTTGGAGAGAACTTGAAAGTATCTTGTATAGCAGTCTAGATTTTTATGCATAGTTTCTGAAATCAAATATTTAAAATCCAGGTATTGAGAGGGTAATATAAGAACAAGACTGGCCACTGGACAATTTGGCTTTGGTGTTGGTTTTCGTTCAAAGCAAATGATTTTGACAACTGAAGCTATGTGGAAATCCGTTGCTCCCTCTTGTGGGCTACTTAGGTACAAGCTCACAACAGTGCCGTACTTATTCTAAGACATTTTTATTTATTCTAAAAAAAAAAAAAAAATAGCATTTGGTTTTCAGTAATTTAACACGTTGTTCTCTGGAGCCATTTTATTCTCTGCTTTGGGGAAATTCCATGACTGTGGCAGAGAACAAGCAGCTATTTTTTATTTATTTATTTATTTATTTTAAGCTCACAGAACTTGTAAGTAAATCAAAATGTTGGATTAATATTTCACCTGTTATAAGATTTAGTTCTGAAGAAGTGTAAGAAACAGAAGCAAACAGGAACATAACAAAAGTACTTGTGATGTTAATAATGTTTCATTTTCTTTGAAGTGTTGCTAATAGAAGTGGTTCCCAGGAATGGTTCAGGTAGATTTTTCCAAATTGACCTAAGCTTTGTAGAATTACCTATGGGGGGGGAAAAAAAAGTTTGTGTGTAACTCTATTCATGTAATCTTGGGTTTAAAATACTGTTCTTTATCCCTTCCTAAGGCTGTATTGTACCTCTTAATCATAAAAGTTAATGCCTCAGACCTGTGGAAGGAGGTACTGAATTTTTTTTACCCTGCTAGTTCAGTTTTATTTTTGTTAAATATGTTTGTTTCTGACATAGTTCGGTTATCGTGGTTTTTTTGTTTTTGTTTTGTTTTGTTTTTACTCTTAATCCTGATGCAGAAATTTGAAGAACTATTTTAGAAACCTAAATTTTCTGAGGGCACCTTTTGATTCTTTCCCCAAGCTCAAATGGCTGTCTGTGTACAGTTAATGATATCCTAAGGATTGGAATTAATCCCCCTTCACTTAAGTCAGTATCTTCAATTTGATGTGCATGTCAGAAAAAGTTTGAGGGCTACACAGACTTTCTCCTGCAAAATCCCCACTTATCTTGTCCTTTATTCAGAATGCTCTGATTTTTATGGCATTTGCAATGCTAATTGCTTTGAGTAGTTAAAACTTAACCATTTGTTATATATTTGAAAGTGGTCAATTTGAGAAAAATGGTATATCTTTTGTTGCATCGCTATAAAAAGGTTTTGTGAGAAAGATTCTAAGAACCCTTATTTTAGTTAAGTATTGTTTAGGATACCAATTAACCTTTTTTCTACTCTTTGGCTTCTCACACTGCACTCCTTCAGCCAGAGGAGCTCACGCTGCTGCTAATAAAGCTGAGACGGCAGCAAGCTGAACTGAGTAGTATCCGGGAACACACACTAGCACAGCTCATGCAACTAAAACTTGAGGCCAGCAGCCCAAAGGTCAGCTATAAAGCAATGTGTGTCATGTACCATTCTCACTAACTGTTAGTTATTCATTAATCAATTTGCATTGTACTCTGAGTGCAAAACTCTCGGACTACCGTGGGTGTAGGATAGAGTATGGTTGTTTCTTCGTGTGTGTGATGTTCTGCTATTAACCCTTGGAGGTTTTAGCTCGTAGCTTTTTGATATTAGCTGAATTAAAATGACATAGGAATATTTTAAATGTATTGTAGTTTAGTTTAAAGTTACGAGCTTTTAACCAGTTGCTGTTATAAACAAAAATAGCAGTGAAAGATCGTGATATTAATTTCATTGTTTATATTGCCTTATATCAGATATAATCTTAGTGAATTCTATACAAAAATCAGGATATGTTTAAAACAGATTTATCAAAGGGTTTATAGTTGTCTGTGTAGTTAAGTAGCCATTTCATGTGAGCATACTGTATTTTATGTGTAAAACCAAAATCTAATGTAGTAGTTAGTTCATAGTCTGTTTCATGGCAAACTTACATTGCTTCTGTTTTGGGGTCAAAACTTGTTAATCATTAAAATATATATATATATATTTCTACATAAAGCAGATCACTGTCTAGTTTACATCTTTTAAAACTCTTTTCATGCATTCTGCACCTTCTGTCCCTTCCCTTCCTTTTTCCCTCTGACTGCTGCCTGCTAGAGTGAGATTCTTTCGCATCACCTTCAAAGGAATGCCATATATTTGGATCATCAGGTGGGATTTGCAGTTTTCTTGTGTGTATACATTTCTTAATGCTTTTTGCCTGCTCCTGTCAAGCTGGAAATATTTGAGGAGAATGATTTTTAGTGCTTTTTATGAAGTTGGATATTTAATACATGATGATTTTAGGTAGCACAAAATATCCTAATGTATTACAGACTTGGCACATGATGGAAAAAGTAAATTCAAATTAAACTTTTCCAAGTACAGTAGCCATTCTCCACTTAATTTTTCTGTTCTTCGTATCCTTCCTGTAATTATACTAACTGTAGCATTTTACCACTGTTAACCAAAGTGGTACTGTATTTCCAAGCTCATATGATACACATACAGTTTACAGAAAGTCAGTGCTTCTGATTATTTTAGTTTCTAAATTCAGAATAATTGAATGTTTCCACGGGACATAAAATGAAAAGGAAGTGAAACACGTAGAAAGTTTTTAAATAAATCTTAGTGTGACTAATGGCTTTTTCTCCTTTTACTCAGTTATTTCTTAAAGATTTATATAAGATCTTCTTTATAAATTCTGCTAACTTTTGGTCTGAGCATATAATTCAGTCTTTGCCAACTTACTTTATTGCCAAGGGAACAGTTATGATACCACATTTTTAACGTCTTTGTTGCATGATCAAATGGGACTTGTTTGCAAGTTGTCTTTGAGAAGTTTTTAAATGGTGAATTTTCAATAGCACATATAAAAGACAATTTTAAGAGCTTGAAGGAAATATAAGCAAATAAGTGTCTGTTAGTTAAAAATACAGAAATCTCGAGCACTTTTTCTTGTATTCTTTCTACTAATGAAATTGCACTTAACAGTTCTAAGAATACTTAGAACAGCATTGCACAATTCACAGCATTGCACTTAGAAGCTCTAAGAATAGTTAGCTTTATGTCCTCTATATATTCCCATGGAAGGATTTCAACACACATGTATGTGCAAGTGCATATTTGCCAGTGATTTTATCTTCCAGTGATCTCTTGGAAACAAGGCATAAATAGTGACCAATCCACTTAGATAGCCATGCATTTCTAAGGATTTTATCTTTTTCTAGGGAGTGCAGGAGGTCTAAAAGTAGGGAAAACTGTCCTTCCTAATTGCTAAATTAGACTGATATATTTCATCCAACTCAAATATTTCCAGTTAATGATGTTTTCGAATAAGGGAATAATTCCATATTCAAAAATGTAATTAATTGCCAAGGAACAACAACTCCATGTGAAATATGAAACTATTCCATGCTGCTACTTGATTAGCAAGGCTTATCGGTGTAATAGACAGAATAAAGAGGGGAGAATGGCCTTTGTATAATGTGCAAACTGGTAAAAAGGATTTCCTTTTAACTTGCATCAGATTAAATGTAATGTAATAAATTTATTAATTGAATTAATAAGTTTAATTAATTTAGGGAAGTGCCTAAATCTTATGAACATGTCATAATGGCCTCTACAAAAGATGCTAGAAGTTACTGCACTTCTTGCAGTAAGAAACCATTATCAAGTCTAAAATATATTAATCATGAAGTCATGGAAGAGCAGGTTGAAATATTTATCCTAGTTTCTCATCAGTTTTTCTTCTTTCCCTTATTCTAGTATAATACTAACATCAACTTGTATTAAATAAGTCTCCTGAGACTCTTTTTACTTTGAGTACCCCTGCTTCTAGGGGTAGTGACTGACTTATATCTTTTTACTAGTTTGTCCTTTATCATTTTTCCTTTATGATGGAAAGAAAAGACCTGAATTTCTCTTAGTCTGAGGCCTTTCCTCCTAATTATCCACATCTGTAACCAAATTGCGTAATCACCCTCTGAATTTTAAATGCACAATATATTTAAACTAGGTATTTCCACTTGATTCATATTTAATCTCAGAAAATAAATAGTATCAAAAACTCCTTTTTTCCAAATGCTTTTTCAGAGCATTTGGTGGAATTCCAGTCCTGCTATCTTCAGCTTTGACACTTTAGTCACAAAGAACGCAACACTGTGCATCACAATAATTAGCAAGTTTTTGCCGAGGTTGCACAGAGGACTTATAGACAGGCAAAAATGCATGTGTAGAAGTTGGTTTCTACACTGTTGCAGTGAGTTGTTGTCCATGGGTTAGGTGGCTTTCTTATCAAGACTCAAGAATATCCCATAGAATTTTATAAGTTTTGCTTTTTTCTGTAGCTGCTTCCTTTTGAGATGCTTAGAAAGTCTTTTGTTACACTTTTAAGCATTTATGTATTTTTCTTTCAGAATTTTTGTTGTTGTTGTTGGAGTTTAGGGATAGGGGGGAAATTGGGTATATGTGCATCAGTCTCTTCAGCCATATGGTTTCTTTGATGTATTATAGCTAAAAGAATTATTGTTCAGCATCCTTTTTTCAAATGGGGTTTTGAACCTCTCCGCTGTCTTAAGCTTCCTAGAGAGGCTGGAGAGAGTTTGATGTGCCTTTTAGGAAGCAGTTCATTGGATGTGGCTAGTGAGGACAGGCAATGGTGATATGATTGCCAACATGAGACATGTTGTGAGACAAATACAATCTCAGTCTTCTGCCATATAACGTTTTAAGGGATCGCTTATTGTGCATTGCTAAATCCAAGACAGCAGTCTCCTTAATGTATTTTTGAATGAATTTTTACCCAGTAATTAGTAACAACTTACAGCAGTAATATAACGTAGAAATGTATTTTTCAGATAATTGCTTGACATACTGTTTTTTCTCATTTGTAAATACAGCTATGGCAGGAGGTCCCACTTGAATCTCTGTCACTACAGAGAATTCCAGCAAAAACCGGTCTTTGACCACACTTTCGAATTTTATATTAATAATAAAACTTTTATTTGGCTGAAAAATCCTCTTCTAATGAACTCAGGCTATCTCAAATTCTCTGTGCATGTTCTTGTAGTGATCTCAACCTATCCCAGGCGGTTTGTCTCATTAATAAGCACTGCTACATTTATTTTCATTTTTTAGTATTTGTTGAAGTGGCTGTTTATGTGTATTGTTTAGGTGTTAAATTGTTTGTATATTTATTTCACTTTTTCTGGTACCTTCACTTTTTGGTTTCTTTTAGTTTCCAAGTGGTGTGTAAAAAAAAATAAATAGAACTTGAACAAGAAGTTGTCAAATAAAGGAGTGAAGGTCCAATAGCCAGCATCCCTACTGTCTCCGTGTTTTGCTTTTGTTTCCTCCTCTTCGCTGCCCTTTTTCTGGGATGATGAAGGTGGTTCTAGAAAAAGGTCGTATATTAGAGGACAGAACAGAGCAATGAGTATTTGGATAGGGTTGCCACATATCTAGTGTTGTACCTGATTTCTTGTTTCAGCCTCAAGTTCTGTGTCCTATATTAGCAGCACTTTGTGTTACTACTACTCTTAATTGTGTTTTTCAAGTTACCTGGAACGGGTAGCGAGGTGACCCTGCCACTACTCTTGTTCTTTCTGCTGCTGCTTCTTTTCCTTTTTCCTTTCTAGAGGAACAAGACATGCCCAAGGACTGGGGCTGTGCTGGGTGGAAAAAAAAAGACTGCACAGAGACAGCATTGCTGGAAAAGAAGGCAGGAAGGAAAATGGCTTTTTCCTTCTTTGTTTTGGACAGAGAAGTAAAGAGCAGAGGCAAGGCAGGAGAAAAGCTTGGGCTGGTCCTGTTACAGCTACTTTAACCTTCAGGAAGCTTGAGAAGAAACAGATAAAACTGCCAAGCTGAGCGCAGTCTCATGTCACCTATAGCATACGGTGTTTTCTCATCAGTGAGGTCAGCTGTCTGATGGATGCCACCAGAACAGTACAGACTGAAATGTCGTCTGTCCTAGGGCGTTTTCAGGTGCAGCAGAGAGTTTAGGGGGAGGCAGGTAGAAAAAAGTTGTCAGTAGCTTGGGTTTAAAGTTTAAAACACAAAGTACCCAGTCGGATGCTATCAGCATCAGTAATGGAGCTGTTCAGGTATATCACATGTCAAGGAGGTGTTTTTCAGCATTTCCAACTGGGAAAGGCTTTTATATCCTACATCAGTAAAGAGAAAAGCAAAGATAGTGTCTGGGGAGAAACAGTTATTTGCTAGCATGACTGAGTGAGAAAACTAATACTGCTGGATTATATTTGGTTTTGTTGCTGTGTGGCATCAGGCAGTTTACGCTTCAGTTTGCTATGCATAAAGAAAATCTTAATTCCAATTTGTAGAGATTTTTGTGACATCTATAATTGAAGAGACGACAAATGTATTACAAGATTTAAGAGGTCCCCTTTATTGTACAGAAGTTTGAGAAATAAAATAGATTTTTTTTAAGTGAGAGAAAATTGACTGATTTCTGTTATGAACAAGCATGTTTCCTTGACCTATGTAGAAGTTTATTCAATGTGAATAGTATCCAGCTTCTGTTTGAGAGTAGCCTTGTGATAATGTTTTAAGAGCACAAAAGAGCTATTCTCTTTACCTGAGAGCATTGCCACTGTATCCAGCAGCACCGCATTTTGCCCAGTTAGTTCTTCAGTGCGCATCGCCTTGTGTGTGCTAGCTTTAGTTAACAGATTTGTGATAGATAAATACTCTCACACGAACGTCTCAAAAAAAAGTCTGAATTTTTTTTTGGAGTCATTGATTTCCTAAAGGGAAAAAAAAGTTGGATATTTTTGATTGCTATGAAGATACTTCAGCTTTACTTTATCAATCTGCTTTTTGATCTCTGTTCTTATGGTACCGGAATTTTTCTGGAAATAACTGGTATCTTCAGACAGCGTTAAATAAGTGTGGTTAAGTGCCAGTGGTAGTAAAAATACTGGAGAAGGTCATACAAGGTGAAGCTGGAGTTGGCTGGAGGACAAAACATTATTTCAGAACAATTTTAGAGCAAGCGCTCTAAATTTTTGTTTCTCATGTGGATGAAAAAAAATCTTAACAGTTCCATAGAAATTATTTTTGGCACTGTCATCAGTCAAAGGAAAAATATTGCTTTAAAAAAAAAAAAAAAAATGTTGAACAGGCTTAAGTTCTTGAAATCCTCCTAATAAAAATCCTTGCAAACCAGCATACTGCTAAGAAAACAATTCAGCCAGTAATTTTAATTTTTACAAATATTTCAGTTGTCTGTAGTTCAATAGCTTGGCTTTGGACCTTACTATTGATATATCTTTTGGTATCACCAAATGCACCCACTTTCTGGACAAAATTTTAATGTAAAGGAGAACAACTTCTTGTATCAGTTCTAGTTTTGTTTATGTAGTGCTGTAGAAGATGAAGCAAATGGAAGGAGTTGTTTGCTTTTTTTTTTTCCTGCCTTACACAAACAGAGCATCATAGACTTGCCTTCTTAAGATAATTGTCCTTTTTGAACAATTAACTTACCACCTGATCATACTATGTTTAAAAACAAAAACAACAACAACAAAAAACATCCTGTATCTGAGACAACAAAAATGTTTCCTATAAGGAGAAAAAAATATTTCTCCAGATGTACAACTTAAGTGTTTTTTTTGTTTGTTTGTTTTTGTAAATAATTAAAATAGTTAGAGGCAAGAAATTCTGAAAGGCATCAAAAACTCTGGCTTTCTGTAGCATTTTCAATCTGAGAAACTAAACACTGCAAAGCAAATTTATGGTGTGTGTATATACACATAAAAGCAGAGTGAAAGTTCATAAATATCCATACACACACATACAACACTCTTCTTTCCTTCATAACCATACTTGAAGCAGTTACTGTTAAGAGGTCCTAAAGTGCCTAACAAAAATAGTAGAGGGATAGTGTTTTTAAGTTACTTTGTGGTTTTGGAGATGAAAGCTATGTTTTCTTAATTTTTCCACTTAGTGTTGGGAAGGTCTATTTTTAAAATGAAAAATCCAGTGCTAGTATGTTTTGCATACTCTTTTGAAATCCTAAATGTAAGCAGTTTTGCATTTTGTGAGACATGAACATAAGTCTAAACCTTTCTTCAGTATTCCAAGAGGATGCTTACATCTTTTTAACGTACATTAAGTTATTAAAGCTATAATTTAAAAGATTCTTTTGATAAAGGTTTGAATGTTCTTATTGAATAATCCAGTAATGCTTTTCATTTCCATATCTTGCAAAGCCAGGCTTATTTTAAGCACTTTTATTTTTAAAAAAGGAGAGGTTTGGTCAATGAATATTTCATTGGTTTGAGCATTTTTCTGTGGTTTTGCTGCATTTGTTTGCTGTCATTGAACTTGTCAGATGTTTGATATTACTGAATGATGGAATATATAAAAAGCATGGGGTAAAATGTAATCTACTGCATTATTAGAAAAAATTAAAGTAGAGGCTATATTTTACAGTGTCGTCTTTCAAATCTAGCCATGCTGTAAACTGATGTTTGCTGTATGCTCCTCCTGATTTGAAATAGATGAAAGAGAATGAACCTTTAATCACCATGGTTCACACTATGATTGAGAACTCGGCGCTAAGACCACAACTGTACCAGCAAGTAAGGTCTTGGATAGTGAATGAAATTGCTTTATCATCTGCAAAAATTTTTCTTAGTGACAGTTTTGGTTGTTCCTCAAATTTATTCATAACATCGGTGTTTCTCTTATTTGCTTTGGAAAACCACAAGTCATCCATGCTTTATAAAATGCTGCAATACCTTTAGCATGGCTTTTGCTGCGTTTTTGTTGTTAAGTATTAAATGTATCCCTCTGAATAACTGTCTGGACTATTTAATTAGTTGGTGTCTTATGCAGGTGTCCAGTAAATTCATAAAACTTCCAATAAGCTTCCAACATCTGTCTTAGCATGATCCTATGCTATTAGTGTTCAAAGGTGCTTCTTTATTTTGACCACTACAAAAGCATGTGAGTGGTGTTTACCTGGTCATTTCTGGCAATTTTGTTTCATTCTAGGAAGTGGATTTTTGTTTTTGTTTGCACCTTACAAGCCTTTAGCTACCGAAGAAAGGAAGGATCAAAATTACTTTGATCTGGGGACTGTAAATCCAAAAGGCAGTGTCTGTTAACAAAGTCACAGCAGACTTAAGAGTGCACTCTTACAGAGTATCTAGTGATGCTTGTAAATGGTAAGATGGAAGAAGAATCAGAAATGTGAATGGAAATATTGTCCAAGAATTGAGACCTGCATTAACTTATGAGCATGGCCAATACATATCCATTGGCACTGCAGTGTCTTAGGCTTACTGGGGCCTAGCTCAGTGGCTCTTGTCATAATAGAGAATGTTTTAGACCTTTCTAGCCACAACTGCAATGAAGATACTGTTCTTACTTAAATGCTGGTGCTGTTTCGCAGCAGATGAAGTGTGCAATTCTAGCTGCCAGTCAAAAGGGAGTACCTGAGCAGCTCTCTTAAGCTCACATTTTTGTCCTTGTGAGCCAAAAATGAAAAAAATGTTAAAGGTGGAAAAAACAGCTAGAGTTTAATCTCATGGATGGTCTTTTTTTTTTTTTTTTTGGAATTCCACCCCACATTTTTATTTTTTTTAAAAAAAAAAAAAAAAAAAAAAAAAAAAAGCTAGCGACTTTTCAGCCTTCCAAAGGAATAAAGGAACTTGCTTTGAGTATTTGATTTCAGAATCATCCAATTCATGCTCCCATGTGCAAAACAGGAGCTTTAACGTAAAACCTGAAAGAATCATTTGGAGAGGAATGGGTGAAGTAAGGTGCCCTCAAATCCTAAATGAAGGCAGTTTTGTTCTTTTTTAAAGAAGCCTTGCTGTTGTAAACTTTTTTTTTTTTTTTAAGACAATCAAGTTTATGTTTTAGAGTATGTCACAGAAATAAATCAACATACTTATAATGAGCAGAGGTGCTTTGGATGTGTTAGGGTAAAACTTAAAATGTTGTTCAAGATGCATTGGAGGTATAGCTGTGCCTGGTCTGGTCTGTCCAGCTACTTAGACTTAGTAATACCGCTAAAATTCAGAATGCTGTCTTGATGAAGCTGTGCTGCAAAGGTATTACCACAAACTACTGCCTTCACCTTGAAGACGTAGCCACTCTTTCATATTTGACACTGAATAAGCACCTTTTTTTACATTCTTGTCAGAGAAACGGTGAATCTAATGGGTCACAAAGACTGAGCAACCTTTTGTCACTAGAGATGTGGACTCTTAGCTCTAGCAATATGTTGGCAGGCTTGTGCAGAAGAACCCATGTGTTGGAGAACACCAAGAAAGACCTTCTGCTTTTACAGACAAAGCAGACAATTTCCTATACAAAATATTGCACAAACTAACTTACTGGAAATGATAAAAACATACTTAAAACTCCACTGCTTAAATAGTCTTCTAAATTTGTGTAATGCAAAGTTAGCATATTTAAAATTCTGATAGCCTATTTTAAAGATTAACATAAGTTTTTATTTGAATAACGTAAATTGTTTTCACCAGTTGTCCCTACCATTGAAATTTAAAAGAAGGATCAACAATTGGGAGAACCCTCTGTCTAAGTGATATAAATCTGTTATCTTGTCAAATTGAACTAGTTTTTGCTGACTAGAACCATTCCTGCAGGTACAGAAAGGATCTTTCTTTGCTGAAGTCTATTCAGTTCAATTTTATGACTTAGTTCATTCGGAGTTAAGTAAACAAAAGCAAAAAAACTTGTATTTAATTAGAAATTAATGTCTTGTGACCTATTTGCTTGCAACTATCAGTGGTTCTTTAGTAAAATAGTTAAAAATTATACTACTCCAAAAGTCTTATTTAGAGAATTTTTATTTTAATAGTTCAATCCTCACCACTCTGAAATTATTTAAATCACTTTGACTTGCATCAGTCTGTTCTACACACTGTACTGAAAGTATGCAGGTGTAAGCCAGGGCATTGATTCCATATGTACTGACAAGAAAAATACAGGCTTTTTGCAGCCTGGGGCCATTTCTACCTTTTTTGTTTTTGTTTTGTTGTTTTTGTTTATGTGTTTCTTGTTTGTTTCTTTCTAATGCTAGGTGAGGAGTGTTAATCTTGTTTTCTAAAGTGGGATCTGCTGGGAGAGGGAAAGGGGGAGAGAATTAACCTCAGTTCCTTTTACGTGTGTATGTATTTACTAATGGGAAAAAAAAATGAAAATTTGAGTTCAGCAAGATGACATCCATTTCTTTACTTGGATATTTGTTCTCAGTACTTTAAAAATGCTACCCCTTTTATTATTATTAGAATTAAAAAATAATAATAATAATGGCTGACTTCAGTATCATGCTCCCCACAAAATGTCCTGTATTTTATCCTGTTTTAATCTCCTAAGTGACATAATTTTGCAGAGATGCTTAGTGTCCTCTCAGGATGTGAAACTTGCTGCCATGTAGCTATTGAGACAAAATGGTTATTGGAATCTGAAAACAGCTTATAAGATAGTGAAGTCATACCTTCACATAAATGTATTTTATATTAGCAGGTTAGATAAGTCTAACTGCTTATGTCTCAAGAGGGAGATTTGCCTAATCTACATTTATTTGAGAAGAAATTTCCCTCTAAAGACATCTTTTATAGTGTCCATCGTGGTGGGTTTACCCACTTTCATGATTCATCTGGTATTAACTTTTGACATAGATGATGTATCTAACGGTGGGACTACACGAGATATGACATCTCGTTCTCTAGAAAGTTCAATTTAACAATATAAAATTGTTAAATTCTGTTGTATATGCATGTTCACAATGAAGATCAGATGAACATGAATGTGGCCATTTTAACCAGTGGGACGGGCATATTAACAAAAATTATTTCCAGCATGAGTAAAAGATTCAATTAAGGTCACTTTTTCACATGCAAGGTACATGTTTGGCTGAACTCTGTGCACTTTGCATTGCAGAATTCAAATTGCTGCTACTTAACGTTAACACACAGTGTACTTCAGTGTGTTAACAGAGATGGACTTTTTTGTATTTGAGTAAGTATTTATCAAGGAAAACTGTAGAAGCTTGCTGCAGGCTGTGTCAGTGGTTCAGTAGGTGGCACTCTTTCTCTGAAATTACTGTTCTGGTGAAGCGTTTGTTTGGACGATTTGGTGAAGGAGGCTTTTTTTGAATGTGACATAAAATACATTTCAATAACTTGATCGTTGGAGCTCTTATAATGCATTTTCCAGGGTTATGAGGTTGTTAGCCTTGCTTGTAATGTGTAATTGCATTTTGTCTACTGCAGTTCCTCTTACAATTCAAGTAGAGTGTGATAGCATTCTACGCTTTTTGCCTTAAGCTGATTTATAGATGTGCTGTGCAAAGAGAAGCCGCTGTTTTGTCAGAGATGGATTAAGTGTTTCATACCATTTTCAGAGTCTTCTGTGTTAAGTCTATGTAAAATGTTCCAGTAGAAATGTAGAAAGTAGAAGTAGCTCTCCAGCAGTGTCTGTTGTGGAAAACTAAGAAATACAGACAACAGCAAGAAGTTGGCAGCAATTTTTAAAGTGTGGTGGAATTTTAATAAGAGGAATTAGCACATGCATAGTATTCTTCGAAAATGTTTCACTTGCTGAATATGTAAAACATATTCCTTCTAGGAGGTAGGCAGGGACAGGGATTCTAAATCAGCAAGCTTTTTTCAACTCTGCTCTAATTAAGGTTGAACTGTTGAATAAAGAAATGACTCATTAATAAAGAAATACATATATGTACACTGGCTTGAAAAAAAAAGAAAAAACACTTTTTTCTAGGCAAGGCATATGGAATGTAGAACAGTGTCTTGCAAAGATGTGTTTATTTTTCTCTGGTAAAATCTGTTGTGAAATGTACCTAGGTTTTTGCTGTAATTTAAAGACATTTGGCCTTAAATTTATATTGACCATGTTTATGAGTTTTTTTAAATATTTCCATTCCTCATTTTTCTCTCATTAAGATAAAATCAACAGTTAAAAAATACAACTCTACAACAGTATGGGCTTGAACAGATATCTAAAAATGCTAATATTTATGACATTCATGAGGTGCAAAAGTGCTGTGGCTTTTTTCATATTCCAACTCTCATTTTCATAAAATGTCCATTTCAAAGAAGTTACTCTGTGGTTTTAATACACTATACATACTTTTAAATTGTCACCAGGTGCATTTGCATGAGGTATGTGGACATAACGTCTTGAAATGAAACACTTAGGTGTGTTGAAGATTTATTGTATGTTTGGAATGCTTGTCTGATTAACCCTTCCCTAGTCCTTTTATTTGTAAATGTCCTGTAACATGGACTTGTGTTTTTATAGTCTTTCTTGCACTATTAAGCCATGATGACCTAATTATACTATACACATGAAAGGAAAGCATACATGTTGAGACTCAGTGTATACATGTTTTTAATTACATAGAATATGAAGTCTGATAGTGTTATGTAAGTATTTACTATGTAGAACAGTAAGTAGATTCTGTATATGACAGTCCATCTAAAATGGAAAGCTGCCTCTTTTCACGTAGAATATTTTTAAATCTTGTTACTGGTTAGTTAACAGACTGAAAGAGGTAAGAACTTAATGTGAGGGGCTATATAAAAGTAGTTGGAGAATACCTTACATGCCGACTAGCATGAGAAGACAAGTTTGCATAGGTCCAAATTAAAAACAGAAGGATTTCTGTTTCTGCCATTCGTGTTCATGCTATGAATTCTGTCATGGGGAGATCCATCGGAAAAAGTAGGCAGAAAGGTTTTTGGCAACACTTACTGGGTGTAGGTATGTGATGTGATATATTTTACAGATACTTTGTACACTTGGATCATTCTGATTTCAGATTCACATCAAAATAACCTCCTTGTGAATATACTTGATCTTAATGGATCTATAGAATGATTCATTCCAAGTAGAATGAGTCCCTGTATTTAGAATGCAGATATGGAAACATATGTTATAATGTATAACTGTGTTTGGGTGTACTCTGGCAGTTTGCTCTTTCTACATGATCCATGTTTGGTTGAGTTGTATCTCCCTAAATATCCAGTTTGCATTAGAAACAAAGCCTGTTCTGTTTATATAACTTTCTACCAAGAGGTCTGCTTGTCATTCTGTTTAGTTACCTTCAGTAATATATACTGGATAAATGTGTTGTTTAGTGTGACGTTGGTATTCAAGCAAAAGCTATTTTGCTGTATTAAAACTTCTAAGCTGAACATTAGTTTCATTTTCATAGTCAAATTAAGTTGTTTTATGGCAATATTATTCTTCCTTATAGTTAACTCAAGAAGAATGTAGGGGTACACTATACAAATATAGAACTGAAGAGCTGGATATTGATGTAAGTAATTTGTATTTCTTCTTTGGAAATGTTGGTATTTGCCTTTTTATTTCAATAATAATTTCTCCCTTGATTTTGGGGTTTGGAATGCACTTCCTGTAGGTGACTGCCAACAGAAATTGGTCCATGAACCTGAGAGAAGACATAGGACTTTATTAATAAGCTTGTAACATGCAGGAATGATTACAATTTAGACTGAAACTTTAAGTATCTTTCTGTTCAAAGAAGAAATGCTTCTAGAAAGGAATTTATTTAGAAAGAAAAAACTATGTAGTTCAGTTACAAGCATGAGAAAACTAATTTCTCAGGAAATATGACTGATGCTCCAAAACTGAAATTTGGCATGGGAAGCTACCATTCAGAGTATTGAGTTGCTAGTTACTGAAGAAAAGGAGCTTGGTAATTAAGGTCAGTTTGGAAATAGCTTGTGAAAAATGAACATGTATAGTCATACTGTATATGTGTAGATATGCATGTCTAGTCATATTTGCATAATGCAACTAAGAGCAGACTTACTGATTTAAACATTTAAGCACATTTAAGCAAGTTATTTTAAGGCTACAAAAGAAAGCAAGCTTTCAGTGTTAAGTTACAGTTTAAAAAGTCAGAGTAGCACAAACTAAACCAAAAATTTGTTCAAATAGAAAAGTAAACAGTTTCAGATCAATTAGAGTCCACTGAACAGTTACTCCAAATGGGAGCTGGAGCGGAACAGTTTGTCATAGCTAAGCCTGGAGTGGAGCCAAAACAGAGCAGAGTATGTCTGGTATTTTGATAGTTATCAAAAACTAACACCTGAAGTAAGCCATGGGAAGGATTAAGAATGCATACAATATTCTTTATAATAATGAAGAATATGTTGATTAAAACAGTATTATTATTATATTGTAAAGGTCCTATTGTAGAATAGTAAGTTATGTTTTCAGCAGTGCTGTTTCAGGTTACAATATCACTTATTTTGTAATATCTTAAGAAGGTGTCTTGAAGTTAATTTGAACATGCAACACTGATGCCTTCAGAATTCATGTTTTGTGATAATAAAATTTTAAATTGCTTCTCGTAATGATTTGATGAAGTTATGTATTGGTTACCAAAGATGTTAAAAACAATTCTAACTGTGATCATTTTCTGTTATATACTAGGCTAAACTTAGCCATCTATGTGAACAAGATAAAGTTGTACAAGCACTGGAAGAGAAACTTCAACAGCTACACAAGGAGAAAGTAGGACAATTGTATTTATTACTTAAAGTGGATGTTATTTTACGTGCTTATTATCAGAACAATGATAACTGAAATAAAATGAAAATCAGCCCAATGATGCAGAACATTAAAAATAATTCTTTTTGTTATAATAGTACACGCTTGAGCAAGCTTTGCTATCAGCAAGTCAGGAAATAGAAATGAATGCAGATAATCCAGCAGCCATACAAAATGTAGTCTTACAGAGAGATGACTTGCAGAACGGACTACTGGGCACTTGTCGAGAAGTATCGCGAGCTACTGCAGTAAGTAATACATTATTGCCAGTTAAAAGTCAATGACCTGTTAAACAATTATCTTTGTATTCTTAATTGGTTTGTCTCTAGTTATTTTTCATTAAATTCCAACAAACCTCAGTTGTCTTTTACTTGTCTCTTTTACTTGGTTTTGTAAAAGCTGGAACTTTCACTTTGTTCACTGAGTAGTCTTTTTTGAATTTTGCTTTTGCCGGGGATTGAGTGCATACTGACTCCAGTTGGTGCAGTATTTTCATTATTATAATGTGTATTTAATTACAGAAGAAGTAAATAAAGCAAATAAGCTATTTCATTTGATAGTAAATAATGGAAAACATAGATTTTATCAGATATTCCATCAGATATGTAATTTATTTTAAGTGAAAAAATAACTGCATAATGAAAAGAAGAAAAGAATACTGTCGTGGTCTCTCTTTATAGTGGTCCATTGTATTTCAAAGATACTCAAGTCAGGCACTTTTGAAAAACTTAGAAGAAAGGAAAGGAATTTCTATTTACTGTCCTTTTCCACTTCATGATGGTTTCTACATTGAGACAAGGCAAAGAATCATTTTTGCTTACTTGTGTATATCCAAAAAAGCATTTCAGCATCAAGTTACAGTAGTTTGTTGTGGTGAACTTTATATGACGTAGGCCCTGAAATACTATTTTGTGTCTGAACTATGTTGTAAAAGAGATTGGTTGGATGAGGAGAATGGAAGCACAGAAGGGAAAATCTTCTTTCTAGAGGAAATATTCAGAATATACTCCCCTCATCACCTTTTTAATTTATGCTAAATTGAGTAAATTGCTTGATCCAGGCTTAGTAAGGGGGATGGTAAACCTGGCCTCTAGGATTCTTTTTTGCATTTTCTTCCTTCTGGTGTTGCAGTTTCACAGATGTAAACAGTGACGTATTAGCAAGCCTGGGATATTCACTGGTAACCTTACAGGCAGGGTTGGATGACTTATAGTTGTCTTGCATAATAAATTGCATATACATGCACTTGCCTTGCACTACTATCTTTTTATTCTGTGTGATAAAATAGAGAAATTTGCATCCATTGTTGTGGGTTTTCTGACCCTGTGGAAGGACAACTTAAGACACGCACGCTTGCTAACTGTAACAGCATATTCTGAAGATTTCACCCTGGCCTATTTTTTAGTTTGTGAATAGACAATATGCTGTTAGCTCATATTTCATTCAGTATCATCAGAAAATGCAAAAGCTGTTTAAACATGACATTCTCTAAAATTGTATGATACTTATTGCCAATATCTATGAGCTAATTCCTGAAGTTTCATGACATTGAATGAATAAAAAAGTCTTTTTTTTTTTTTTTCTTTACTTGAATGTGCATATCCAATTCTTCTCTTTCATTATATACTCAGGAACTGGAAAGAGCTTGGAGAGAATATGATAAACTGGAGTATGATGTAACAGTAACAAGGAACCATATGCAGGAGCAACTTGATCGTCTTGGAGAAATTCAGGTGTGGAGTTTGAAGAAATTCAGGTCTTAAAGATGTGTTTAAGTCGTTTTCATTTTCTATGGTTTTGTTTAAAAACTGTGCACAAGTGGGGGAGAAAAAAAGGAGAATGTGTGGTGTATTAGCAAAGTATACAAAATTTAAAGTTTCTAAGTTCTGAGTGGGTCTCCAGATTTTCATATATTTTGAAGCTATGGTGTTAGTTTTCCTGTGTGTCTCCTCTTTCTGTTTCAGTGATTGTGTCCCAGGCAGGGAATTTTTCTCAGACCTTAATTGCTATGACAGTCATATTAAATGTTCATACAAATCCCTTATTTTAAGTGAATATTTTAAAACATAATTAAAACATTCTATCAAAATAAATTTAAAAAATATTTTAGGTATTCAGTTGTTAAACGTCGGAACACTTCATATACATCTTATTTGTTGCTTGTGCTATACTTTGGAGGATTGGCCAATTAGTATAAGTTCTGAATTTCTAAGGAAATAGTTCTGTTACACAAACACGTGTGTGTGTATGCATCTGAAATAGGCAGATGGGTGTGGTTTGTGCTGTGAGGTATTAAAGGCTGTTTGCTCTAGGGATTGATTTTGTATGCAGTAACTAAAGAGAGATTACAAGGAAACTCAAAGAGCTGAGAAATTTGGTTATGCAGCCCAATGCACGCATAACCACAAATGCAAATAGGCCTACGTTTTATATGCTAGCCTGTAACCACCATGTTCATCTCCAACTGTTTCAGGATTGGAACTGATGATTCCTTTTCTTTTGTTGTGTGCAGATCTCCTATGCAAAGTTGGCTTTGATTTTCTTTGTAAAGAGTAGATGCCATTCTGTTAAATGGAGTTTCAACTGGCAAATTACTATGAAAATAAGACTCAATTGTGTTTTATAAATGACTTAATCTTACAGCTTTTTTCTGACTATATTTGAATATTACCTTTTAATGGGAGAGTGTCATTGCATTTTATTTTTGTTCATTCGGAAAGGATATGTGGTATAGTCAAAAGAAAGAAAAGCTTTCCTTTCTCATCTTTTCACTTGCAGTGTATTTTAATTTGTTACTTAAATATGCTCTTTCTTTACTGGCAGACTGAGTCAGCAGGGATACAGCGTGCTCAGATTCAGAAGGAGCTATGGAGAATTCAGGATGTCATGGAAGGTTTAAGTAAACATAAACAGCAAAGAAGCTCTTCAGATGGAGGTAAACTGGTTGTTTTTAACTCTTAGGAAGTGAGATTGGATTGTATTCTCTATGCGTTTTTGTAAGATAAACATATTTGCTTTTGTATGTTTGAATAACGGCACAATTGCTGAGGATGATGAAGTAATCAGATGTTTTAAGTTGTTGATTTGTATATTTATTTGATTATACTTTTTTATACTGTTTTATAAGCTCTTTATTAAAAACAATTTTTTCTCTTTCCTCTTACTCTCTGCCCCCCAAACAGGCATCATAGGATCAAGGACGTTTTCAGCTATTAAATATAAAAATGAGGTATGGTTTTATCATATGTACAATTTCAGCATCACTGTATTTGTAATATACATATGATAAAAATGAACATTATTTGAACTGTTTTTAAGGTATGAAGTATGTATTCAGTCTGTTTCTTTGAAAATATTGCAGTTTGAATTAGTTTTGAAGACTGATAGCTAGTAATTCTAACACTTTGTTATTTGTCTTTATATTCTCACCAGTATTCCTCTTTTCCATTTTTCACCTTTTCCTCTCCCTAGGCTCTTATCCTAGAAATATAAACCCTGATTTTTGGATTTGCTTTTTGTCCCCACCACACTTCTCATGGGAATAAATACATTGCTTTATATGTCTGTTCACCTACTGAGCCTGGTTTTCAGATGGCCAGAGCACCCACAAGAGCAGCTGAAACTGTGGGAGCTCCCAAATGTTTAGTTCCTCTGAAAGTCTGGCTAGAAGTAAGTTTTAAAGGGACATTGTCATGATTGTCAAAAGTACGTGAAAATATATATCCAGCTTTTAGAACTTTTTGAAAGACTCATGTATATACAAATCCTTAAAAAGATACAGAATTTAATTTTTCAAATGATGATTCAGCATTCATACATGTCCAACAGAAAGTGTAGGTAACAGAATTGAATCCCTTCATAAGCTGAATACTGAAGCTGTTGATGTATTTCAATGTACATGGTAGTAATTAATAAATAAAAAATCTTGTCTTGGCTTTTCTTTTAGTGTGACATTGTCCCTTTAATTCCAAAATCTATAGCTGGTGTAGCTATGGTAATATATATTTTTTTATTTTTAAGTTATAAATAATTGTAACACATGTGCACATCTAAATAAGGTGACTATTCTACAATCTTTAGGAAGAGGAAGTAGTCCCACCTCGTCCTCCACTCCCTCGGTCCTATGACTTTACAGAGCATCCTCCCATAATCCCCCCTCTGCCCAGTGATAGCAGCTCCTTGCTCTGTTATAGCAGGGGCCCAGTACATCTGCCAGAAGAAAAGAAGATTCACCAAGTTCAAGGATATCAGAGAAATGGATCTCACTGTGTAAGTGGCTTAAACTGCCACATTGTTCTTGAAGCATTTCCCCTTCCTTTGCACAGTCACAAATTTCATTTTGCCATCTGGCTACTTTTGCATTTGTTTTTACTTTTTGCTACTTGGTTTTACTTATAGCTCCATCATTTACTTTTCATATTTTCCTGTCATATATTTTGTGTATATTAAAAGAAAAAAAAAAAGTCTTAAGACTTAAATATGTGCATTTTGTATCTGAGTAAATTTCAAAAAATCACATTTTTCTACCCATGAGTTTTTATGAAAAATCTATCCTCAGAATCAGATTTTGCTGAAGCCTTGTACAGTTTTTTTTCCAGATCATTGCAATAAAAAAAAAAAAATAGGCCTTCATATTTTTATGGCAGTTTTTCTGTAATTTCTGAAAGTCTGCAAATGTTACTCTAATTAATTACAAAGGAATACTGTTGCAATACCAGTTGAATAATGAGCTATTGTCCTGAAGTTAGCAGTCTCATCGCAAAATAACTGTTTTGAGTCTTAAGACATAAATGCTTGTACAAAAATACCAGTTTATTTACCTCATAACTTGTCATTCTTCAGGGTCCTGATTATAGGCTTTATAAGAGCGAACCAGAGTTAACTACTGTAGCTGAAGTGGATGAATCTAATGGTGAAGAAAAAACAGAACAAATGTCAGAATCAGAATCTACAGCTAAAGGTTTGTCCCCAGGAGTGTTGTTTGTGACCTTTCTGCCTTTTTCACAAGGAATACAAAGCTTTAACTGCTACGGAAGCTATTTCATCCTTTGTATTTTTGTAGCCTGTCCATTCCTTAATATGATGAAACAACTTCCACAATAAAATAATCATTTAATTATATGACGAGAAAGATTTCAATCAATTACACCACAGAAAAATCAAACATTATACTCACCAACAACCCTGAAATCCTTATTGACACCATGTCTAATCACATCACTCACATTCCCCACACACCATTCCCCTGAACAATTACCCATTTTATGTTCATGCCCTTGAACAATTATTCAGTTTTTGAATCAAGCTCCCAATGTTATGTCACTGGAACGTCCAAAAAGGCAGCACCAGAGAATTTTCAGACTCTCATAAGGCAGGGAAACGATGTCTTTTTCTTTTTTTTTTTTAAATCTTATAATTGTTGAGTTGCCTTCTGTCCTCTGATATAATAGGAATAACGATCATGACCTTGCAGTGTACAGACAATAAAGGTCTTTGCAGTTGCTAAATACTTTAGATTCTTCTCTTCATCAAGCTTCCATAAAAACTACTAATTGCTTGGTAGAGTCTTTTACCAGGAAGTGCTCCTCAATTCTGTTTGTTAAAACACACAGGATAGTTTGTTAAAGGTGACTCCAGGAAAAGCAGTTTGAGCACTACCCAAAAACCATATTAAGAGCTTTCAGAATACCTAAGCTTGCTCCTTTTTTTTTTCCGTAATGATCAATGTTTCCAGTGCCAGCAAGATCAATGGCTTCAGTTAGTTCAGCTAAGCGCATCCGTAGCAGGTTGGTGTAACAGTATGAGAATTTGACCCAAGAACAATGATCATTTAAGGATATTACTTTCATCAGGTCAGTTACACAGGCCTTTAAAACTAAAGGTAGTGTACATTTTGGGAGCAAAGCAGTGTGAATGACCCTATGACAGATGATACAATTAAGCTTCTGTTTACCAGACTATTACTCGATTTAGTTTGAGTATGGTATTTGCTGAGGTATAATGTTCACTTAGAGTAGTTATTAAATCTCTTTTAACTTGGTAGTGAAAAATGCAAGGTTTAGTCTGAGATTTACTAATCATCAGCCACCTGAATTGAGGTAGTTGCTTTTCTGTCAACGTATGTAGGTTTTACTGACATACAGTGTACCAGACTACTTACAGATATTTACAAGAAAAGGGAAGTTAATTTTAAAGACACTGCAAGAAAACCTACGGTGACTACATAAAGCTAACTGATAATTCTTGAGCATCCTAGTCTTTCTCTTTTTCAGTAAAACAGCCATCAGTAAGGGGAACCAATAATATAAATTCTTCTAATATAAATAATATTTGGGGTTGGGGGAGAGAATAGCCGCAGTTGGTAGCAAGTAGATGGAGGCTATTTATCTTCATAAAAAACAGAGTGAAGTGGGTTTATCATAGCAGTGTTTTATCATCTGGTTCACACTTCTGAACATGTGAATTTTCTGATGGATATTTTCGCATTCCGTTTATTCACTTATAATAACATGATGCAGTAGAAAAAATTAAACCATTCCTGTGGTGGTGTTGTTTTGTAGTGCATATGCCATTATAACCATGTGGTATTTCAACAAACATTTTTATGCTGATCTATTTTAACAGTTTGTAAGCTGAAGAGGAAGCAAATTCAAAGACAGTTCATATCTGAAATTTTCTGTTCTTGTTGTGTTAAGAAGTCATGCTTAAATGTATCCAAAGTAGGAAACTAAGCATCCAAAATAGGAAACTAAGTGAATTTCAGAGGAAACTTTTAAAATGTTTTTCTAGTTTGTTGTGCATGTTACTGTACTAGACACTCCCCACGTTTCTTCTGTCAGCCATTTCCCTCTCTTTTCAAGTGTCAACAATCAAAGAGAAAAGTTTTAATGGGGCTGTGTAAAGTAACCCTTGCAGCTCCCTGCAAGCAAAGGAATATTTATGACCTGAGTGGCACATAAAGGTGACACAAAAGGAAAATGGACTTAAGCTGTGTTTTATCCTTTTCATGTGTAAAGGAGACCCAAACTGTTGTTTTATAGTTTGTGTTTTGAATAATGTGTTTGGCATTCAAATAACTGCAGACCACTTTGTCAGCCTATTGAACAATTTGGAGACACGGTTGAGCCTTCACTGAATCAATATATCCCCTGAAATCTCTGTGACTTCAGGAAAAAAATAGGAGAAATAATTTGGCTATCAGAGAAGACATGTCTATTATTTTAGGCAAAAACTGCAAGAAAAATTTTTTTTAAAATATTTGATTTCCTGCATGTGTCAAGCAAGAAAAATGAAGCATATGTTATCTAATTATATGTATATATTTTAGTAGGTCTTAACTTCAGTTTTCTACTAGTTTAATTACATTTTGGCAAGGGTTCTCTAAGTGGAAAAACTCCAGTGGTGGGTTATTATTAGGAGAGAATGAATGTGTGGTGGACATCAGGACACAAAATATCCTCAAATCCCAGCCAGACACAGCCTGACTGCTGCAGTTCCCTGTCCCTAAGTACAATGAGCTGCAAGGCTGAGTACATGCTCCCTCCATGCAAAAGCACACATAAACCAAACAACAGATTTAAGATCAGAACTTTTATGCAGGTGCTGCATAAACAAAAACAGCACTCGAAAAAAGTGGAGCAACACAAATAGCATGACCCTGTTCTCACTTGCCAGCTGATGAGACTCGAAGCTTGTTAGCTGACCTTATACCCATATAAGCACATGTGCACACACCAGTGCGTCCCTCTCCAGGAGGCGGCCAGACCTGTGATACCTCCAGCAGTCAACTCTGAGTTTCTCCAGTATCCACATCTCCAACCTAAAATCTCTTGACGCCTGGCTCCCAGATCTTGTATTCTGCTTACTGCCTTAAGTTTGTCAGTATCTCACAAAGACAACAGGGTCCTCCTGGATAGCAGGTCCAGACCTACGGCCTCTCTGGAAGCCAGCCTGCAGACCTTCAGTCTTTGCCATCTCTGGCCCCAGACCTGTGATCTCTCTATAGCTGTCTCCCACTCCTCTTACCCTACTGGCAAGCTAGCCTGGCTTGAAGGTGACTAGCATCTCTCACGCACTCATACACAGAAGGGAAAGCCTACTCACATGGAAAATACTTAGGAATAAAGTTTAATACGAGACAGGACAGATGTAATAATCAGGCACAGGGCTTGGTCAAACAAGTGTCCTGACAAACAGCTTGCTTGTGCAATGGTAACCCTTTCTATATCCCCCTCCTTTATATTATTTTGTGCCTGTTCTTTCCCATCTGCCTTGCTCTCTCCCTTTCTCAGCATTAGTTTCTTCCCACATGAAAAAGTTGTTATGGGTGGGTTATTTTTCATTAGTCCCACTTTGCTACTTTTAACATTTTCAACACTATTTCATAGGTAAGCTTTGCCTTAAATGGTTGCACTGATATGGTTACCTAGACACTGCTGGCATTGCAAGTTATTTTCCATATATAGTCCCAAATACTGCGTTCCAGTTATCTCTGAAGTCTGTCCATCTTTCACACAATTCCCCCTTAACCATCTGTGAAATCCAGCCACTACACACAGTGTTGTCCAACTTTTGTCAGTTTTTCACTGCTATTTTCATTTCCAGCAATTTCTCATGCCATGTGCGGTAGTTAACTATGGAGTTCTCAACCTAACCTCATCCCTGGAGCTAGTTATCTGCCTGTATACCTCAACTGGCATCAAAGTTAGGCATAAGTTTTAGTTTCCAAGGCTGACAAACTGTGTTCTAGAAAAGTGTGCTGTTTTGGTGATGTTTTGTGTAGTGCTTAGCATATTGCTTTACTATTTCACAGGCTCACATTTTCCTGTGGGAGTTGTACCACCCAGAACCAAATCACCAACTCCAGAGTCTTCAACGATAGCATCCTATGTCACTTTAAGGAAGAATAAGAAGATAGATCTAAGAACGGTACTTTAAAATAAATTAAGTGTTGATGGATAGTGGTGTGCTAATTTCTAAGTTTAATTTCTATAGTTACTTTAAAAGTTGTAGTTACCTTTTTAATTTCCTTTAGATAAAAATCACCATGTTGTAAAGTAAGATATAATATACTAGGTTAATGGAGACAGCTGTAGAAAGAATGACAAAATTGTAAAGGCTGTATATATTAAACTGCACAGAGATTTCATTACACTGAAGCTGGAAAAGAACTAAATGGTAGTGATAAATCTCCTAAGCAACTGAAAACTGAAGTTCAGGCTTGAGCTGAAAGGACAAGAAGCATCTTAGACTAAAACTTTTGAAGGACAGTTTCTGGAGAAACTTAGCAGCCTCTGTATAATAAATGCCATGTTTTATGTTATTACTAGAATGATCTGGGATAAAACTAAAGCAGACAGAAAATGAAGCAGTAAGTGAGTAATAAGCATGGAATTTCAGGTTAGAGAGTTCTGTAGTCCCTGGGCTGAAGACAGGCATTTGCAAGTAGTTCAGGCAAAAGAGGGGAAACTTTTGTATCATGAACAGAAGAGAAGTAGGAAGAATGGTGGAGGAGAGAGGGTGTCAACTGGAGAAGGAATTCACTTTTCAGAAGTGAAATCAGTTATTATGAATGTATTTAATGCAGACATTTGAAAAACAGTGAATTTCAGGAATACAGGTTAAATTATTGTTATTTCAAGAGTAATGCAGCACTTAGAACTATATATTTTAAGTGGTGCTAAATTTAGTTAGTTTCAGCCTGTACTTGCCATTAAATACTGTCCAGCTGTACTTTTTCTTGGAATGAAAAGGTAGAAGTGATCAACTGGGATAAATATCCATGATCATTAAATTTCAATTACGTTTCTGTCTCAGTCGAGTAACCTGTGTTACTTTGGTGTGTAATGTCTGGTAAGTTATTTCAGCTTCAGAGGAAGACCTGGAGAAAGCATCTGCCCGTTCTCTTGATGTTTATCATCGGTAACAACGTCACTGTTCAAAAAAGTACATTTGAATGTTGGCGTTTATTAATCATTGGTTCTTGTGCTTTCTTTGCATACTTAGGAAATCTTTACTTGCCCGCTATTCTTCTTCTTTTTAATTATGATTAGGTGACCTTTTCTGATACACTAAACAGTTTAGAAGCTTGCTCTTAAAAAAAAAAAAAAAAAAAAAAAAAAAATGTATATATTCTTCCATTTAAGGAAAGACCAAGAAGTGCAGTGGAGCAGTTGTGTCTTGCAGAAAGCACGCGTCCTCGAATGACTGTGGAGGAACAGATGGAAAGAATAAAAAGACACCAACAAGCTTGCCTGAGAGAGAAGAGAAAAGGACTAAATATTATTGGTGTTTCAGACCAGTCACCTTCACAGAGTCTGTCTTTTGTAAGAGATAATCCATTCAAATCAGCACAGGTTGGTCCCAAGTTCTTCAAAACATATAATGGGCTCAATAATAATAAATTAAAAAAAAAAAGGAGTAATTCTGGTTCCAAAGTCACGTGATACTATAGGTACCTGTCTATTTAAGATTGTTCATATAAAATGACAGTCACAATTCTCTGTCAGACACAAGTGAGAGAGATGACAATCTTCATGTTAATACCTAATGATAATAGAAGTCACCTTTCTTTTTGGAAAATAAGTAGTTAAAATCTACATGTTTGATTGTGCATTGCGATGTTTGTTAACAGTTATATTTGTTGTCAAATTTTGCAAACAACATCAAATTGCAGTCTCTGTGACTAAAAGCAATATCAGGGAGGACTATGATTCATTTGATGTGTAAATTATGAAGATTTTCTGTCATGTAATATATTCAAACATCAGTAAAATTATTTATAAAACATTTCTAGATAGGCATGTTTATTTAAAATGGTAGCTCTTTACTGTGCTGTTATGCATTACTATATTTATAATGGTGCACTCTGGCTGTGGTTTTTGAACCCTTAAATACATAAAAATAAAACTCTCACTTTTGTTTTTCACTCATTCTTAAACATTTAAGGCAAAGCATTGAGTTTATTAAATGCATAAGGGTGGGGAGAGAGGGAGATGTTACCAAAAAAACAAACAAACAACAACAAAAAAACACAACAAGCCTCATGACAAAAACAAAAATAGATTCAGCGTAGTAGGTTTTACTACTACTTTTTAACTGTAGAGTTAGGAAGTTAGTTTACATTTTCAATAGCTTCAAGGAGTTACCTCTTTCATCCTCTGGTATACTTTTTTCTTCAGAGCATTGTCTTTTTTTTTACAGTTACATGTGAATACCATCTTTTATGTTTTGTAGATATTTTAACATCTGCTTCACCTAGACATTAAATGCATTGTACCATTTAGAGGTCAATTACAATGAATTTTTGCATTTTATTTTTTCCTCTGAGCATGCTATATTGTTATCAGAGCTATACAAAAGTTCATTCAATAATACTGGATTCCCAGAAGACACTGAAAAGTTAAGTTTTCCCTTTACATTAGAACACTTGTATTTGGGATGACATCAGGAATGCCTTATAGGAAGGGGGTGGCTCTTCCATTTTTTTTTTATGATTAACATGGCCTTTCTCAAGAAGAGGAAGTTCAAAACAAGCTTTGCAGATGTTTCTTTTAGTAGTTTTCACGTGTTTGAGCCTCAACACCTTCCTCAGTTATCATTTCATACCTCCATATGACCAAACTGTAGTCATATGTGTCATACCTGGTTTGCCAGCACAATGGAAGCACGGTGAGAAAGCAGTCAAATCCTCAGTGGCAGCACTACCTGCTATGCAGAATTCAAAAGGATGTTGTTCATCTCAGCATGTTCTTCAGTCTTCTGTGCAAAATCAGTGCTGTATGGATGAACTGAGAAGGGAAATTTAGAGAATAAGTGGGAGCATGTCTGAACTGAGTATTTGGCTATTTGTCCATGATACAAAATCATTTTTCTATGACAACTTCTGTCCTTCCAGAAGAGAATTTGTCAGAAGGCCCCAAAAGGAGGTATTATGCTGTAGTAATAGTTCTTATTTTTAAAAGTATAATTTTTGTGCCTGTTCATTTTTAAACAGAAAAATGATGCAGTGGCATTTGACTGCTGGAAGTTTTTTCAGCTAGATTTTTTTGAAGAGTAAAAGGAAAAACATATTTTATAAATGGTCTATTATGTAATTTTTAAATGATTACCAAAATACTAAAGCAAGTTGCTAAGAAATTGTTATTGTTTGGGGCAAGTGTACGATATGGGTGCATACTTTGTTTAGGAAATCATAGCCTCATTTGTGAACTGACTTAAACAGAATTTCCTCTTAACAGCATGCATATGCTAAATCAGACAGGAGTTCAGCCACAAGATTTACTACTTTCCTGGCTCCTCTTTTTCTCCATCCTAGTACTTAGTTTGATTTGACTTGTATGAACTTTAGTTATGTTGGGTATGCTATTCTGACAACATAATGTTCACATGTATTCTGTATTGTATGTGCAATGTTTGCGTGTGTTGGTGGTTTTTTTTGTTGTGTGTTGTTTTGTTGTTTTTTTGTTTTTTTTTTTTTTTAGGAATAATATCCTGGTTAGAATGTTTTTTTTTTTTTATCATACTCTGCAGTTATCAGGTGTTATATTGTCCTCTGTTAAATCAGTTAACAGCATAGGCTTGGAAGATACCCAACACAGTTGGTGAAAGAGCATACGAGCACACTGTGAATTTTGCACTGGGAGCATATTTTTATCCATCTTTTATTTTTCTAACCAGGAAAAAGTATTTTTAAAAAATATAAATGCCTATGAATGTAAATAAGAATACTGTTAAATCTGTGTGTGACTAAGCTAAATATGAATGGAGTTTCAGAAGATAGAAATGCTGGAGATTTTTATGGGTGGGAAAAAGTGCAATAGCATTGAAGAGAAAAAAAATGGTTAGGTTGATTGCTTTAAGAAGTACAAAAATTAGAAAATTGTAAGTTAAAAAAAAATCCTTATTGCATTGCGGTGTCTTTTGCAGTGGAATATCATGTAAAAAATTGTTTTGAGATCAGATCCTTAAGCAGTTTTTGTGGTGTTTTTTTTTTTTTTTTAGCACAGCACAAGACTCAGAACTGAAATGGTAATAACTTTTTAAGAATACACGTTTATATATCAATTCTGTTCCACAGAATCGGAAAAAGGATGATATTGTGTCTAGTAACGTACTAAAGGAACTGGAGAGCACCAGTAGAGATAATAATTTGAAACAAAATAATGGAAGTCCTGGAGAAGAAACAGCACAGCTAAAGCATGATGGAGAACAAGAACATAATTCTAAAGAGGTGCTTACTAAAGAGGTACTAAACTGTCCTTAATTGAACTGTTCATCAGCCTGTCTTTCAGTAGAAAAATATTTATAAACACAGACCTCAGATTGTGGGAAATCAAGCAAAATTCCGTTGCTTGGAAGATTAAAATACCTTTTGTATAAACAAATGTTCTATAGAGTAGTGCAAAACTGTTTCAGATCTGTCTGTAGCCTATAAATTGAATTATTTTGTATATAGTTTTTCTAAATTTCATCTTAACTTCAAATTAACTTTAATTTCAAATTAATTTTATTGATTTTTAAATTACATTTATTTTCAAATTAACTTTATCTGTTACAATCTTGATTGACTGGAAAATGACAAAATTATGGTCTTTACATCTTTGGAAACAAACCCACTACTGATACATCTTTAATAATCATTGTGTGTGTATTTTTTGATGATCATTTAATACATCTGACTATTTTGTTTGCTCAGCTTTAGTGCACCAAATACTTTATAAGAAGCAGAATAAAGCTGACACAGCTATTTATACATCGAACTAGGAAGTAACTGTAGTTCGTGCTGTTTGGTTATCAGATTGATTTCTGTCTTGAAATAGTCTGACTCAATTGGCAGTGAGTTACCTGGTGTTTCTGGTAGTGAACTGCTCTGAACGCTCAGCAAAAGCAAACTGACTGTGAAGAACAGATTACAGGAAGTATTTCCACATAGCTATATCTTCCTTGCAGCATCATGTTTTTTTTAATCTCCTTCTGTATGTTTTTTTCTTTTTCAGTCTGTATTTTTCTTCCCCTATTTTTCCTTTTGCTTTCCAATTTTATATTTAGCTATTTTAAAACATTTCTGACAGATAAAAATCAAATACGTAGCATTCATTGCTATTCTTTAAGAACACTTTCTTTTGAGAGTCTACTGTTTCATGTTAAGTACTCAAATCTCTTAAAGGAGTATTATGTAATACACTAATACTGGTTATATCTAATCAGACCTCAGGTATCTAGTTCAAGCTCATCTGCAGTGTACTCCACTTGCTGGAATCTCTGGCATTCTGAAGAGAGGGATAGCATACAAAATCTAGGCAGGCTGCAATCTGAAGTGTTCAGATAAGTTCTGAAAGTTATTAAGGCAAGCCCTGCCCATTGGCTCTGGTATAAGTTTCCAGATAACTCTATTAACCTGAATGGTATTGACTAAAAAAAAATAAAATCTTAAGCTATGTAATTCTGAGTTACTAAGTATACATGATGACAAAATTTGTCTGTTAATAAAACCGTTTCCTGATACTGTATTTCTTATCTACCACTGTGTGTTACAGCTTTTTGTTTCATGATTTCAATTTTTTTATAGCTGACAAAAACTGGTGATATTTTATCAGATACACATGTTGTATCCGACTCAAAAGACGTGAATAATGAAGAGAAAGCAGAAAAGGAAAAGAATAATAAATTGGATAAAACACATGATGGTGATATAAGGTAAAAACAAAACAAGATGTTCAGAGGCTATTTTAAACTTACATATTGTATTTATTAGTTGAACATACCAAGCAACTAATGAAATACTGTCATAAATACTTATAAGGTATATTTATATGTTTCTGAGTGGTTTACCTATAGAGAAATCTAGTGAGAAACCTAACTCCCTGCCAAGATTCAGTAAGAGGTGATGAGTTGGTGGGAGGAGAGATGCTTATTTTCAGGTATTGTCCCAGTTATAGAATACGTTCATAATCTTGCTTTACCTTACCAAATGTGTTCAGTAACATCTAACATCAGTTCAAGCTTTATCAGTTTATTATGAAAGCTTCAGCCAGGGATTCTATAATAAGCATTTTACTACTGACATTTAGGAAAACATCACATTTGTGAACAGGTTAAACAGTTTAGTTTATACCTCCTGCTTTAATCTTTATATCAGGGTTTAGGAATATTTCAGAACTAGACAAATACTGTGTTTTGAATATTACTCTTTAATGATTCATAACATAATTTTAAGCTGTACAGATTCTACAGTTACACTGCAGACCCTAAGTGGGTTCTTACATTAGATCATAACTATCTCATAGCATGCTTCATCAAAATAAGTATCACGCAGTGGGAAACAGTATGGCTATGTAAAACAAGGGAATTCAGTTTCTAGTGTTTTTTTTTTTTTTTAAGTCTTACTTTATAAGGTAAACGTGTTTGAAAATACGTAATTAATTTATGTTACACAAACTTGCCTACTGTAACTTTTTCTGTTAACATAAGAAAATTGAATTTTAACTCCTCAGTGATTAACACTTAAAATTAAGATCAAGTGAGTTCTAAATGCTGTGCTTTTCTTCAATCAGCTTGCAGAGCGTAACCACAGTTACAAACCACAAACCCAAAACCAGTTCAGAAGAAAGTGAAGTAGTTAGTGTTCAAGAGCAAGGAGGGATTATTTCTCCATTTGAATTAGCAGCACAGTCTTCAAAAGGAAATCAGGCAACAGCAGGTATGGAAAAGAGTTTGACTAAAGCACAACTTACACAGTACATATCATCACAATGAAATCAAGTTTACATGTCTTTTGATGCTCTGAAACCCTTGTGAATTGAAAAGTTCTGGGCTAGTCTAGGTGCTGTGCATATGTTTTTATAACACAGGGAAAAGTAGATTCCTACAAGATAACTACAGAAATTCCATTTTTCTGAGGTTTTAATGTAGATTTTGTGGTTGCATTTAATTCAGGGAATTAAGTGACTATTGCCAGAAATTGAGTCATACTGTTATTGGATTTGGTTGGAGCAAATCCCTCCCTGTTCATCTGGTAGAATACCACCTCAGTCTTGGATATGTGTAGACTATTTACCTTTACATCCTGGCCAGGGATGGCCTCAGGTTTGCACAGGTTGAAGAATCTTTGTAAGTTTCCAATATACTCTGTAGATTTTCAACAAGCAAGTAAAAGATCAATTTGGTCATGTTTTCAGAAGAAAGAACAGATGAAGAAACAGGAGATACTGTCTGACTGGTAAAACACTTGGTGGTGTTTTTTGCTAGAATGAAAAGCTGGAGTAAAACTGTTGAAATTGTCTGCAAAGACAAAAAGGAGCGGGGAGCATGTAGGAGAGGAGCAAGATGATAGAACTGAAGATATTATTAAGATACTTGGTGGTGGGAATGGTTAAGTAAAGCAAATGGTTCAATATACGGGTAAAGAAGGTGACCTGGACCTTTGCAGTGCAGTCAGCAACCCTTTCTGTGACTTCATAATCAAAACCAGAACCATTTAACAATGCACTGTATAGTGCCAAGCAGAATAACAAATGCTTAGTTAATCTGTGCTGGGACATAAAAGTGGGTCTGAAAGTGTCCCAAGTAGTTAAATTGTACATATTTTTTCCTCTTTGTAACAGAACACATCAGCATTCATGTGTCTGTTGTTTGTTCCTGAGATGTTTTTAGTCTTGTAAAGGCCTGAGTCTTTCTGAGATTTTTTCTTTCTTGAAAGAAATGATCTTTGTTGAGAACAGCTATCTTCTCCCCTGAAGTTGTGCTCATTGTGCTGATCAGATCTGAAGTCTTAACTTGTGTAACTTTCATTTGGTTCTGTTTATATGTATTATGGTTTTAAATTATGATTTTCAATCTTATATTTATTATGGCTTGAAATCATTATTTCAGGCCAGCTAGCTTTTGCCTTCTGTAACTTGTTTTCTTATTTATCTTGCTGTATGACTCACAGTGAAAAGTTTGCCTTCTTCATCAGAATCGTCATTGTCACCAGCTCCATCTACACAACCACAGCTCACAGAAGGATCACATTTCATGTGTGTATAGTTACAGAGAAGTACGTCTTTTTTCCCTACCCCTCCTGCCATTTCTCTAATATTTTTTTCTGAGTGTTTATATTGTTATCCTTCTGAGAAACGTCTGTAGACAACAGTTGGCAAGAGACGCACAAAGGTGTCTACAATGTTGAATATAAATTTACCAGAAAACAAAACAGATAAATGTACTGACTTGCAAGTAATGTATACTGTGTTCAAATACAAAAATAAAGGAGTAATTGGCTTGTCAAGCACATTCTCCACAACTGGCAAGGTAATAGAATTCGTATTACATGAGAGACCTAGGCTATTAAAAAACAGATACCCATTTACGCTGTGAACTGCTCAGGTGCAAATGAATGTCGATGCTTCAGTCTGGGTAATGGGCAACTAGAGCTGGATCTCTTAGTGATGCATAAGAAGGAGTGGTCTAATAGTCCAAAGAGCTTATGGCTTAATGCATGGATGAATGAAATACAACAAACAGGAAGGGGAAAAATCGAGGGTGGATGAAAATGTAACAATTACAAAACTGTATGGTTTTTTGTTTGTTTGTTTGTTTTTCTTTCTATAGGGATAGCTCTACACAGCTTCTCTCCCTTCGTCTTAGGTGTTTATTGGGAAGTTACAAAGCATGAGTTTGGCTAGATTTACATGTTCCTACCTATAGTGTTACCTAATCAATAAATGGAAGTGGAAATATAAGGAAGCATATTTGTTTATACAGGTGTTTAAATGAACTAATATGCTACCAATGTAGACACTTCAGCACTTTGCCAGCATTTAAATCAATCAACATTTTTTGTTGTCAGGAAGTAACTGTTTAAGTAAGCATTATACTAAAAGAATCAGCTTTGTTTCAATGATAACATTAAATGCCATAGCTAATGCAACTTAAGAAAACTTTAAATTTGAGAATTTTCCATTCACTGTGGGGAGATCTGAAAATACATTTTCTTATTTACTGCCCCAACCTGTATTGCCAAGCTTTCATCTTAGCAAAATTAGACTCATTAATCATCATAAGCACCTTATTTACATGAACTATGTGCAGGAAACTATTTATATTCTTAAAAAAAAAAAAAAAAAAAAAAAGATGGGGGGGATATTTTCATTTTTTTCTTGTTTTGCATGGAAAGACTGCATTCAATACTGACACCCGTGTTCCTTTCTTCCTACTGGATGCAGTCTGTCATAATTAAATTTAGTTTGTATTATTGTACTTTAAAGCATTGTTGTGAAACTATTAAAAAAAAAAAAAGTGGGACTGTTCAGTTTTTCTGGAAACACTGACTTCTGTTAATGCTTTTTTTTAATTTTACTGTATAAATGCTTATGCATTTTTATGCATATTGTTTTTAAGTAGGACAAATATTCCCCTGTCAATTGAGTTTCAGGTCAGTAGTATGACTGAAACTGCACTGCTGAATTCTTTCTGTAGTTACAGCACACCTGTCCTGAAAGGGGAAGCAACCTGTAACTTCACCAGAACTTTTCACCTAACTTTTCACCTTCACCTAACATCCAATCTAAATCTCCCCTCTTTCAGTTTAAAACCATTCCCCCTTGTCCTATCATTATCTACACAAGTAGCTAATACACAGGTAGAGGAAGGATGGAGAGGGACTCTCCATCCTTTTTATAAGAGCCTTTTAAGTATTCACCACAGTACAAAAAGGATGTAAAACGCTTGGAGAGTGTCCAGAGGAGGGCGGTGATGATGGTGAAGGGCCTAGAGGGGAAGACCTATGAGGAGCAGCTGAGGTCACTGGGCCTGTTCAGCCTGGAGAAGAGGAGGCTGAGGGGAGACCTCACCGCAGCCTGAAGCTTCCTCACGAGGGGGGAGCGGAGGGGCAGGCACCGACCCGTTCTCTTTAGTCACCAGTGATAGGACCCGCAGGAATGGTGTCAAGCTGAGGCAGGGGAGGTTTAAGATAGACATCAGGAAGAGGTTCTTCACTGATAGGGTTGTCGCACTCTGCAACATGCTCCCCAGGGAAGTAATCAGTGCACCAAGCTTGTCAGAGTTTAAGAAACGTTTGGACGGTGCACTTAGTCACATTGTTTGAATTTTTGGGCAGCACTGTGTGGTGCCGGGAGTTGGACTTGATGATCCTTATGGGTCCCTTCCAACTCGGGATATTCTGTGATTCTCCTGTTGTGATCTGCTTTGTAATTAAATGCCTAAGCTTTGACATCCCGCAGTGTGATGTAACCTCACAGGTAGTACTGTAGCTATAACATTTCCATGTTAAGTATGATTCTACATTACTTTTTGCAACAATATAATTGTATTGTTATGCTTGTGGCAAAACAGAGCATCTGGGATGGTAGTTGTAAAACTAATGCTCTGCTTATATATACACAGCTATAATGAAGCAAGGAATTCAGAATTTAATTCAGAAATTTAATTCAGAAATTAAAGTATACCCCTTTTGGCTGTTTAGTGTTTGAATTGAGTTGAAAAAACTATTCAACAATGTGCACGTGCATTCCCCATTTCTTTGGTGCACTTGATGCCGCTGTTGGTTGTTTCCTAGGAACTCCAAAACAAATTCAAGCCACGAGCTGTGCCTAGTATACACAGAAGATGTAAGGGACATAGTCTGCTTGCCTGCAGTATTTACTGCCCCTTGCCTTCTGTGGCTGCCATTCCAGTATTGTGCAATATTGAAATATAAGTCTTATAATGTACAAGAATTTGGTGTCTCTCAAATGCAAGAAACACTGTGCACTGGAGGGAAATTCAGAGCTGTGGGATCAGTCCTGTTCATACACAGCATCTGGAAAATGTGTGGTAGATGTGGTAGATTTCAGAAAATAATGAAATAATACCTATATTTAGCTTGTACGGTCACTTACTAAAATGATACTCTTGGCACAATGCCAGGAGATTTTGGCATAGGAAATTGGTGGCATAGGATATCCTAGGACTAAGGAAAAACCCATTAACACAAAACTACTTTGTTATGGCTTTTGCTTTGCAGAAGAGAATCTGGGTGTGTACCACTGTTACTTTTTAAGCATTACATTTACACTGAGTAATGGAGGGATAATGACATTTTAAGTAGCACCTGTATCTAAAGCTCAAACACTTCTACTAACAAACTTAAAAGCTATTTATAGAAGTCATTTCAGGAATAACCAAAATGCAGCAATCTCTGGGTGCAGCACTTCAGAGCACTTCACAGCTACACTGACATTACAGCTTAGCATGCAGATAAAGTTGCTTCCCTTTTCAAATCATATCTGTCATTTGTCAAAACAGTTAGAGTCATGGATACTATTACTGGTTTTAAAATGTTGGGAGATAGTTATGCAAAACAAGATAAAGCTCTCAGAATAGGTTTTCATACAAAGTTGCGTAAATTTGAAACAAAGCTTACTTCTGCTTCCTGATGTCAAAGAAAGATCAGGAAAACTGATGTTGGAAACAACTTGTACCTAAAATACTTCATGATGTTCTACATCACTAATAACTCCTGCTACGATGAGGTCAGAAATTCCATGCTGTGTTTAATCCCAGGAGTTATTTTATACAATATTCTATTGTTGCTGAAATAGAGTAACTTAATCTATGTCTGTCTTCCAGCACTAATGGCTTCTGTTGAAACAATTCATGCCTGAGATGTATGGACCTGACCTACGGAAATGTGAGAAGATATTGTACAGTATATTTTAAATCTATGAAATTCATAGTTCTGATGCTTTTGGTCACAGAGCATCATTTTATCACTTCCTGGAAAATGTTTATTCCAAGAGAGCTTTAAATGGCCCACATGTACACTCAACAACCTTCAGATTGTTCTCCTGATACCAGCTTGCTGCTATGATTTCTGTGCACATAAAATAAAGGCTCTTTTTAATGTGCAGCTTACAGTCAGAACTTTGTTTTCCACAATTAATGTTCTCTTAATTATGGATCATGTAAGTTTACTTTTTTGCTTCTTTTAGATGCATAACAGTTAATTTTACATATCACCACTAAACCCTGTTTTACACTTTTTAAACACTACAATTTATTGTTTTAACATTTTATTTGTAAAATTTTTATATATATATATGCATATAGATATATTTAAAATGTGCCATTTTTATTATTGCTTAGTAAAATATGTCCTGTTTCTGCTGTAATTACTTCTTGGTCAGGTTGCAAAGTCAGCAGTTACTGCCACTTCTGTCAACAAATACATTAATGTTAGTGCTTACCTTTTCTTAAATAAAATAGAGTGTAGGTATTTTGAGGTACTGGGCTTTTCTTTTGGGTTAGGGTGTGTACAGCAATAAGCAGGTTTTCAATCCAGTGCTTAGTTTGTGTAAAAATGTAATTACGTTCATTGTGTATATACTATACAATGAGCACATACTATGTAAGAAGCCACTTACTGTTCAAATATGATTGTTCATATCTCATTTCTTTTATATCATATTAAATAAATGTTGATGTTCTTAAGGACTTCTATGGTTAGTATTTCTTCCAGCAAACAGATGTCATACAGTGTGTTCCACTTTTTGATGTGGGGAATGCAACGATTCTTATCTCATTGGCGACATCACCTGCCAACCAGAGTAGCAGTGACAGACTCTTAATAAGAGATTCCAGTCTTCCTCTATGGGAAAGAAAAAGGCTGCAACACACAACAAAGAGACAACAAGAGACTGAGATGCAAGAAATACAGGTTCAGCTCCTGACTCTCCCAGACGTGTATCATAATGTTGGAATAATCACTTAGTCATTCTGTGTGCCTCCATTTCCTACCTGTTTACTTGAGATGTAATAGCCTGTCTTGCTGGGGTGTGGTGAGCAGTAATTCAATATTTGGAAATGTTGAATGCCACATTCAGTAGGGTTGAGAGATGTATGATGATTCATTGAGGCTTTGACATCTGCAAAGCATCTTCCAGAAAACAAAAGAAAACCTGATATCATTTGTTAAGTGTCATCACACTACAGATGTTGCTAGCTTCAGTTTTCCATCTCGCACAGCTGTCTGAATTTGCCTGAGACAAGAGGTTTAGAAAAGAATTATGAAAAATGAGAAGATTTCAAATGAAAGCTTTTGAGTCTAGCATGTAAAGGTAAGAAATCTTTTAAAGGTTCCAGCAACTGCTGTGTGCTTCAATGCATGTGTGTGCCATAAGTGGTAAGGAAAGTTTCATAAGAATGTGACTGCCAGCTCTCATTGTGCTTTTTTTATCATACAAATCATATCCTGTTTGAGTTAATCTTGATGTACTAGAGACTATATAATTCAGTGTTTTCCAAAGAGGAGTGCTTGAGATTGACACACGGTTTGAAATTAAATCCTCATTACCACCTTAAATAGGAGGATGTGTTCACTGTACTCTTCTGCCACTCCCTGCTCTGCTGTCAGTTCTTCCTGGGGTTCTTTGCCACAAAGGACACAGTGTGCTGTCTACCTGTCATTTTGCCTTTTTCTCTGAAAAGTGAAGAACTAGGAGGCAGAATTTAGCAGCAGAGCTTGGAGGGTCATAGTGAAAGAGGTGGCTGAAGGAAATAAGATGAATCATGATGTAGGCAGACAGTATCTAGCTGAAAGTTTGACCAAATACCCTTTCCTCCTTTTTTTGGAACAGTAGCCCCAGATTAGTACATCTTTCCATCCAAAATGCAGAACAAACAAGAGGAATGTGATTTTTATAGCTCAGCCAGCTGAGGTTTAAGTTCAGTGTCATCAGTGAAATACCTGGGGCAAAACAAATACTACACACCCTGTTCTCTCCTTATAGAGAGAGCTGTTCAGCTGTCAAGCTTTGCAATCTCTTCCTGTCCTTGCTGCCAAAAAAAAAAAAAAAAGTGCAGCCAATAAAGGAAAGAATGACTAAGTGGTTTTTGGACATTTATAGATCTTGTCTGTGTTTAAAGCAGTTGTCAGTTTGGAATATCTGCACAGTGTGTACAGTTTATACTGAAGTTGGGGGAGGGTGGGAGAATTTGCAAGTTTTTGCTGGTACAACTGTTGGCAAAGATGGCAAACGTAAGTGGTGCAGGAATGTAATAATGCTCACAGACCATAATTTCACTTCCTGTGGGCACTTGCAGCAAAAACTTGCAGCTTCATTGGGTGCTCTATTTTTGTCTTACTGAAAAGATTAATGGCTTTGTGTTATCACAGAGCATCTAATGTCTCTTACCTCATCAGAATAACTCATCCCAGTGATCATACTCCTTCCAGAAATATAGAAATATCAGAATACTGATATTGTCAGCTTTCAAACATTTATTTTAAGTTTGTATCTAGGATATTTTTATATTTCTGATTGCTTTATTGGCTTTTGCACTGACATTTGTATATAAAGAACGTGCTTTTTTTCAAAAGCAAGAGTCCTTAGAAATAATGCAACACATTCTCTACAGATGTTCATGCTTTTCGGAACCAATTACATCTATTTTTGTCTTTTGTTCACCTTTTGCATTGTTCCAAGACTACTAGAGAATGTGATTCTTTTCAGTCCCTTAATAAAGTGACATTACTCAAAAAGTTGTAGTTGGTGTCTTGGCAGTTTTTGTATGTTGTGGACTGTCTCAGAGAAAGAGCTCATAAATATTATTATTGGGGAGGGGGGAAAGTAATCAGTTAATATTTTCTTATAAATCTCCATCATAAAATTAATACAATAATGCCCTATTTTCAGGAAATCAGGGAAATTAAAACGAGTTTGTTTTTTATCTAAGTTACTTTTCTTGGATAGTCTGGATAGTCTTGGATACTACCCACCCTGTTGGATCCGCAAGGTATAGTAACCAGGAGTACGTACATGAGAGATGTCAATGGATTACAGTGGTAGTAACAGATGTACTAAATTCTCTAGTGTTTGGATGGATGGGTTAGGCTATATCCTAGGGGTGTAAAGCAGCAGAGTGAAAGGTCTTTAATCAGTGGTGGTGCTGGATAGCTTTTACATCAAACTTGTAACTGTATTGTAACAATAAGATAACTTCTTTCTTTTCTAATAAAACCGTAACTAGTACTCATTCAGAACTTAGAAATGGATCACCATGCCTTTTCTGCACAATTCTTTTTTGTCCCTGTGATCCTAGATTCTGCTGTATTTATTTTATGAAGTTATTCTAGGGTTGTCTCATTTTATTTCACTTTGAATTGTAGGTTAAAATGTTATTTTCCGTCTTTTAGAAAGTTGACATTTAAATGGACTATGAGCAAATTGCCTATACCTGGCTTTAATACTATATGTGAAACAATTTAACTTTTTTAAGGGATGCACGCACATGAAGATAAAAAAGCAACATCTGGCCTCTATTTCTTCTAAAAAACATTATATATACTTGCAGTTATATGCTTGGAGCTGCTTAGCTTGTCCATATGGGAACACTGAAGAAGCTGCTATGAAATAAAATAGAATATACTGGTGGCTGAAAGCAAATATCTGGCCCAAAATGAAGGCTAAAAGCAGCTGCCTTCTGAAGTTGACACGCACAACTTATTACCCAGCTGTTCCAGATGTATCAGTATTCAAATGTTACTTGTGGAGTTAAGTTTTTGGTAGTTTTTGGAGATGTTTCTCCATTCTACCTTATGCCAAATAAAACATTCTTAAGGTCTGCCTTAGACATTAGCTAGCTGCTGTTGTGACACTGCAGCTCTTAATTGTAACTATGGGTTAGTAACATCACAGTGGTTGCTAATTAGTTCATGTTGCAGTCTTGCTATAGATGTGTTTACAAACAGCGTTTAGACTGGGTTAGTCTCTGTTCAGGATAAAAGAAAAAGCTATAGGCAAATGGTGCTGTTTCCAGTGGACTGCTATAGTGTATAACAGGACAAAAACAGATGTGATCTCATTAACTTCTTTATTGCTGAAACTGAACCTAAAATAAGGAATTAATTTTTTGTCAAATTCTATCCAGATCCCTGTTCTATGGAACAGGAATACTTCAAAGAATTTCAGACTAAAAATGGAAACACCCTCTTCCTCTTTTGAAGGTGAAATCAGTGTAGTTTAAAAGGAGAAAAAAAAATACAGACCCTGCGTGTTTAACTTTATATGTAGAAGAAGCAAAATTTATCTCTGACCTAGAGATTTGGTTGCTGAAAACTTCCCAAAAATACCTGTTACTCATCTTTCATCTGGTGATTTTCATGAGCTGCAGGGAATTGTTTGCAGAACTCTGTTCTGCGATTTTAAATGTACTCCTTCAGCTCAGTGTGTAAAATCTGCCTTTCTCGTGCAGAAAAAATGCCTTATCCATACAACAGCTGTCCCTACAGAAGCATAGGGAAAACTGAATCTAGCTCACCAGTTTCTTGCTTAAAATTGCTAAAAAGTTCAGATAGTTAATATCTTGAAGACTCAAAATATCATGTGAGGCATCCAGTACTTCCAAGTAACTTGCATACGAATATCCCGTTTTCAGGCAATAGATCCTATTTAGAAGAGAAGATTTTTTCAAAGTACTAGTACCATTGCTAGAAATCAAATAGTTAGTAGGTACAAATATATAAGAATTTACTAGAAAAAAAAACTGCCATTAGTTTACAAAAGTACATTTAAAAGTGATTGCAAATAAATAAATAAATAAATAAAATAAAATTCAGCAGCTCTCAGCTCATGAGCTGCCTTGTCACGATACAAATTTCTGCTCTGTCTTGACACTTACTGCATGTGTAATCAACTGCCCAGTGTATTGTGCAACTTCCTTCTTGGTAAAATCCAAAGTTAGCAAGAACAAGGAGGTTGTTTCAGATGTTTTAACTTTAAAGATAAATTATTGTTTTTTTAATATTTTCATGCTTATCCACCTGTTATAGAAAGATCCATTAGTGGCTATTGCATTTTCTCATTTTAAGGGCTGTAATGATCATATCTAGATGGGAAGGAAAAAATAAAAGCTGAACTTTCCAATTAACATTTTCTGGTGTTTGTGACTTTTGATATTTCATGTTTGATTTCTTGCCTGGAGGCTGTTCCAGAGACTTTACACATAGAAGCACTGGTACTGCACTAAAGCAAACTTGTGTATTAGGGGGACTAGCTAAAGTTGTAATTTCTTGAGCTAGGAAATTGCTTGGAAACCTGGAACTATTTGATCTAAAAGCACCTTTAAAAATAAAAAAGTAAAAAATAAAAATAAAAAGTTGTCTGTTTGTTTAGCCTGTATCAACACTATTATTTCGTAATTATTGTTTCTAGTGCATTATGCCGCAAATAGTTAAGTGTATTAATAAATACAAAATGTCTGGGTTACATACGAGATACTGATCATTATTTACAAAATAGAAGTTAATATAGAATCAGCCTCTCGACCATTTAGCGCACAGTGTTAAAGAAGAGGAATTGGTTAATATTCAAATTGCAACATAGGGAAAATTATACTCGTATATATAATTTGGTACTTTTGGCATAGGAGGGGATAATGACTCTGAACTCAAAACGTTTTGTTTAGTACTTTTCTTCCATAGTCTGAAGGCTATTCCATTCTGTGTAATCAGCAAAATACAACATAGCTAAGCTTCATTTCATTAACTACATAGAATTTAGGACAAGGAGGAACAGAAGTCGTGACATTTTGGTCATTTTTAACTCATTAAAATCTTGTGGCCCCCAGGAAGCACAGTAAGGTCATGTTTGTAAAAGGTAGGTTTGTAAAAGGTTTAAAGCCTTGCTTTGAGCCATGCTTATTTCAGAGACCTATTTCAGAGAAGCACTCTGCATGAATTACCATACGTCTTTACCAGTATGCATGGTTGCAGGCTAGAGCACTTCAATTATTTCACCTTTGCACAGAATCCTTACACCATTTTCAGGCAACTAATTATAGGTAGTCTGAGGAGTCTTGGATCTCTTTACAGCTGATAGCTCTAAACTGTTAGGAGGATGGCTATATACATGAGCAAATCTCAGATAAAGTAGTAGCAAACGTAGTAGTAAATCCCAGGGTGCTTAGGAGCACTCCACACTTTTGGGACAATTCCCAAGCCCTCAAATGCTCTGACTGCATCTTTGTCTTTTTTTGCAGCGAACTGACTTTCTAGTCAGTTAATCAGATGGCCACCTCAAACAAGAGTAGAGGTATATGCTCTTGGTTTTAAAGGTGCCCACCAAGCTGGGTTTTTGCATAGAAAAGTGTTGCTAACAATCACTATTACTGCAATAAGGGTCTTTGCTTCTTTTCCCTCCCACGCCATCTTCATTTTTCTTGCAGTTTTCAGTAGGGAAGGCATCACTGCCTTGTGCCACAAAATTGGTATGACTGCTTGCTGGCTTTGACACTAAAGCGGTCACCATGAGCTTGCATCCAGTACCTGTGATGGGGAGCAATGCTGTGCCGCCAGGGGAAGCAGGGGCAGGAAAGCAATGCCCACTGTCAGCCTGAGGCGGAGAGCACACCTGGAAGGACCCCACAGGACAAACTTAGCTCAGCTGCTGCTGCTTGCCTTTTTTCCCTCTCTGCTCCAGCTTTTGTCCTCATGGCGTGGTTGCCATTGTATGCAAGTTTTAAGGAATGAAAGCAAATGATTGGTGATGGGTGACTTGATAGCATTTTAAATGGGAATGCAGATTGGCTCCAATAGTAAGCGATACATTAACCGTGACAAAGGCAGCAGAGGGTGCACAATAGGCTTTTAAAGATTGCCATAAGCAGAAATGAGTGACAAAAGAAACTGTGACATACGAATACCAACATGTGCTGAAAAGGGCTCTGATGCTAAAATGCCCAGAATTGTCACGAGTCTGTGTGCTGGGAAACTGGGTGACTTGCAGGCTGTCCAGACACGGCACAGAGAGCAGCAGACCTGCCACCCTGGTGACATTGGGTGTCCCCATCCCTTCGGGATCCTTTCTGGGAATCTGGGTGCGGAACACACACAGGAAATCTAGGATTACAAACTTGTCTGAACTTTTCACTGCCAGACATTAACATGCATACGTGGCAGCCCGTATGTAAATTATGTTATCTGAGCTGTTTTATGCATGTGTTTCCAGGATAAGAAAGGAGATTATTTCATTGTGTGAACTAATTACCTGTGAAGAAAAAATTAGAACCTTTTTAATGGTAATGCCAGGCTGTATTTCTATTAACCTCCATACTCAGTGATCCAGTGTTGTAAGTTTATTGTGTATTTTCAAATATTAAGGGCTTGATACATTAAACTACGTGAAAGAAGTTCCCGGTGTGACTCTGCATAAACAGGTTTCTCTGCAGGGCTGTAGCCACATCTCAGAGCCTTTTCTTTTTTTTCCTATAAAATAGGGTTGCTTTACCAACCATAAAGATGAAGTGGCTTTTAAATGTTATGGTATTGCTGCTTTATCATACACAGCAACCATTAAGAACTGGACAGTCATATTAAACTGGAACTACAGAACTACTGCAAAACAGAAAATGTGTTCTCGTCTGAATCTGGAGTCTCATACAATCAAGGCAACAAAGTTCATGTTCGTACAGCAGACCTGAGCCCTAAGGGGAGCAGCCCCTTTATTTCAGGTGGACAGCCTGTATCATTAAAAGTTAAATATACACATACTGTCGATGTTATGACAGGAGATCTTTTGTGCAAGAGCCCAACCTCTTGTGGTTACTGCATCACAGTCAAAATTCAGCATTAATACTATAATTAGGTAAGGGAGGAGGGGAGTAACTCAAATATTTCATGTTTTAATATATGCATACCTTTTAAACCAATATTTTTTTTTACCATAGTTTGTTAAGCACGATATAAACTGTGTTGTTTAGATTTACATATATATTACACTACAGAGCATAAGTTGATAATAGTAAATTGTATGTAATGGAATGTGCATGCAATATACCAAAGCAAGTTACTGCAGTCGAGTGCAGGTGATGGACTGAGATCACCCAGAGCAATAAAAGAAACTCTCCAGATCTGACTGTATTAGTATGAAAAAGATTTCCAAGACATGCAAATATAACAAAATTGAAAGATGAGTGGTTTGTGGCTGTTGGTCCGGCACTTAATCCACATGAAACCACATGAAAATAATTGGGGGGGGGGGTGTCCTATAAAGTCCCATTTTAAACTGACTGCTTTGTTGCCTCTTTACATGCAACTTGTGGCTGTGAGAGAAACTGGAAAGTGAATATGGCTGAGGAACATTTGTGTAAGATCAGGAAGTGGGGGCTCAAAGTAGCAAGGAGCAGAGAAACCTTGACTTGAAGTGGGGACAAAAGCATTTTCCTTGGAAGAAACAAGGCAGAAGTAGGTCATCGCTCTCTACAGAGCCAATACCATAACACCTTTCAGTGCCTGAGTTACACTTATTATAGAATATATGCCACTTCATTGTGCCTCTCACACACTAGCACAACCTAAATCAAATAGTTTTCTCAACTTGTCATTCCTAGTTTTATGTGAAAGATGTCTGTAGACATGAATTGTCATAAGATGCACTACATTTAAAATTACATCTTTTTCACCTTGCTCTGAAGTGCGCTGTAATAAAAAATGCCTCCTGTGTTCCCCAGGCTTTGAATCACTGAATCTACTTTTCACCAAGATGAAACAACTACTTAGCATTGCCAAACCCATCTAGAAATTCAACTCTGAAGATAATGGTTCTGATAAATTATCTAGTTGAATGCAATATAAAGCAAAACCACTGCCATTTGTCCTGATACTCTAAGCAAAAAGCAGATTGCTAAGAATTTGTTATGCCACATTTTTGTACCTTATCTTTAGTATAGTAGGTTGTTTGGAGGCACAGAACTGCTTAGGAAAAGTAGTGCTGGAGGGTATTTATTTCTTGAATAAAATTTAAAAGTGTCAATAGGCAAAAATTAAGCACACAACGAACATTCATTTCTGAAAAAAATATTTTTTTAAAGATTCAATAGCATCAAGCATTATGTGATTAAAAACTTGTAGCAGGCACTCCATGTGTAAGTATACTATCACAACAGCTTTCAGTGGAGGGCTTCAGAAACAGACTACTATAGCTCAGAGAAATCCTGTGAAAGAGAGTCTGTTTTGCCCACCCTAACCATGCTTAAATTGCTGCAGGACAAAATAATAAAATGGTTTGTGGAGTCCTATATAATCTACTGCTTTGGTGAGTCTGTGAGCAACTGAGCTGGGAACAGACTTCAGGAGAGGGAATCGCTGCTTTGCCTATTAGCAGACACGTAGCACATCTGCAGGGCAGGTCATTGGGGCATTAAGCTAATTTAGGCTTTAGGTCTCCTGATTCTCCAGCATGTTCCAAGTTTCCTGAGAGAGGGACCCTCTGAACTATTTAAATTCTGAATTACAGGAGGGTCACAGTACAACTTAGGGTCTCCCCTGTTATACATATTGAGTCCCCACCTGCTTGCAGCCATTCACCATAGGCCAACAATACCAGCACTTGCTATGTGTTTCTCAAAACTCCTCAGGTCCCCAGCTCTTGGGCTTTTTGATATTCTGGCCCAACTGAGGTCAATGCGAATTTTGCAGTCAGTTCCAGGGAGGCCGGATTTTAAACATGGCTTGTAGGGTTCATCAGAGAGCACACATCTCTGATATTTAAATTAGGTTGCTAGTTCCAAGATCGGAAGTGTCAAAGCTAAATTTCTGTTCCATTAGCAATAATCAGCATGGGCATAATGCAAGTTTCCAAATGTTCATGTTTATATTTCTTAGTGCTTCAAATAAACAGTATTGGAACTCAATCAACCTGTGCATAGTCAAAAAAGCCTTACTTTCTCCTTCCTTGTCTATATCATAAGGACCTCAGCCATGCAGCGATCATTTTCAGTCACATTGGTAAAATAAAAGGTTCACTGCGAATGGAATAGTCTCACAGGTCCCCCAAAATTGGTCTCTGTGGCAAATACCCAGAAGGGTTTCTAACTGCAGCATGGAAGACTTTTCGTTTATGTGCAATGGAATTGCCAGAATTGACCAGATAGATCCCACTGTTGTCAGAGTATGACCCCAAGCAGCTGACAGTGCCACAGAAACCCTCTCAGACTCTTGCCCTAAGGCTGCTGTGCAAACATAACAGCATAAGGCACACTGGCCTGTAACACCTGAGGTAACAGGAGTGACAGTTGTTGCACTGATGGCCTTGGACTGCAGAATGTCCTTGGATAGGTTTTCTGCAGGTTACTGCTGCTGTCTCCAAGGCATTTTTGTTTCCAGGAAGGGCCAACAGGGAATTCAGGAAGGCTAGGTGCTGCCCTGTTAAACAAGAAAGGGTTAATTCAAGAGGAGGGGCAGGGGTACTGAAGGGGGAAGAGGTGTGCAGGAGAATTCCAGTTTTTAATAGATTGCAAGTATTTTCCAGCTTCAAAAGGCAAAAGTGGGGAAGTTTGCGAAATCAAACCAGGGGTATTTGACAAACAGGCACTCCCCTGGCTGTTGTCAGCATCGCAGACAGGCAATGCGGTTCCTTTGGCACAGAATCACTGTAGTGAGCTGATGAAGATCTTTTCAATCCCTGGGCTTCCCAGTGCTGTCATGACAACAGCTACTGTCTCGGGCCTGCTAAAACCCCTTTTCACATGCAGTGAATGCCATGCACAGAAAAGTAGGTTGTTCTCATCAATCTCCCTCTCTCTCTGAGATTTGTTTGATTGAGAGTAAGGAGGGACACTGTACTTCTGTGGATTTGGCTAATTTTCCATGAACATGACAGAGAGGTCATTGATCTTATAGGAGAGGTTTGAAGAGTTATGAATTGGAAACATAACCGTGATAGCTCAGAAGAGAAATACACTAGGTATAATAAATATTTGTCCTTAGTGGCAAATGACAATAAAATTATATTGTAATTGCTACATTAGTTTCAATGACTTTGAGCATGTTGTCTGCTGTTCAGTGAATACTGTAGGAATGGAAAAGCTAGCTTTTGGATGTAGATCTGACCTTTTCTGAAATTCAGGTACTTATGCTTATGAAATTCAGGTACTCAAGCTTATGCTTGAGCCTACCAAATAATAGCTTCTATTTATATACACTAATGTTGTCTGTATCCAGCTGTTTGACAAACATTCCATGACTTGATTTTTTTCTTGTAACATTAGCAGAGTAGGGGGGAGAGAAGAGGACTAGTCCAGTTGTTAAGACTTTGGGAAATCTAGAGTTTGACACCCTGATCCATGGCATCATCTTGTCTGAGGCTGACGAGCCTGTGTGATAAATGCCCCTCTTAAGGATAACCACTCCGCCTTAACTCTCTAGCATGCCAAGATCTGGCAATCACGAAACATACGTATTCTCAGTTGCTGGTCACTTTTAATCTCACAGAATTTAGCAGGACCCTAAATTTGTTATACGTGCTGTCACAGGAATTCTGAATTCACTTATTTGTCTCTCAGGCTGCATCTAAACCTACCTGCAGGGATTCACTACTTGGTCCCTGTCATGAACTGAGGTTCAACCTCTGTAGCTGCTAACTGGGCCTCCCTTCTGCTCTTCAGAAATCCCAGTGATGACTGCTGTGAACATGGTTTTCAACCCCATGGAGACACAAGACAAAGCCAGGATATATGGTTATGTCTGAGAACACAGAAAAATATTTACTGGTTTTGCAGATTTTATGATGGCTGTGTCTTTTGTTACTTTGGGATAGTATCTCACTTATACAGAATCACAGAATAGTTGAGGCAGGAAATCACCTCTAGGGATCATCTAGTCCAAACCCCCTGCTCAAAGCAGAATCAGCTAGAACAGGTTGCTCAAGACCATGTCCAGAAGTGCTTTGGCTATCTTCAGGAATGGAGACTCCAAAACCTGTCTGGGAAATCTCTTCTGTGCTTGACAACACTCACAGTGAGACTATTTTTTTCTTATGTTTGAATAGAATTTGTATTTCAGTTTGTGCCATTGCCTCTTGCCCATCACCACTGAGAAGAGTCTGTCTCTGTCTTCTTTACTTACCTCGTCAGGTATATTTATACATCTTGATAAGATACCCCTCAGCCTTCACGTCTTGGCCTGAACAGTCCCAGCTCTCTCAGCCTCTCCTCATCTGACAGATGCTCTAGTCCCTTAAGCATCTCCAGCACCCCTCGCCTGGCCCACTGCAGTGTGTTCTGGGAAGCCCTGAACTGCCTTCGGAAGGACACGTGTTCATAAGAGTTTGATCTTGAAGAATCATGAGATTCTTTCAAGAAAACAATAATAATAATAATAATAATAATAATAATAAAGAGGAAAAACACTAACTAGATTTCTACAAGGGGATTTTCATTTAAATTTTGTAAATTATGAATGTAAAAAAAAAAAAGATCAGTCTATGACAAATGTGTACTGTAGATAAGACCATAAACTGAAGAATGGTAGTTTAAAGTAATCCTAAAAGAACACGGAAAAGCTGCTGTATATTTATAATCCTTCCAAGCTGTGATTTGTATTTAATTAGCATTTAATTCTTTATTCATTTCTGTTTGGTTGTAATGGTTACACACCGGTTTTGCAACATGCAAGATCTTGATTATTTTTCTGGTTTTGAAAACAACCTCCATGTGTGCAAAGAAAGACTCGCTCTTGACATTACATCTACATTTTCAGAAGGGAAAAAAAATAAAATAAAATAAATGCTGTTACTTACTGCTTAGGCAGAATCATCCCCTCTGTTGCAAAAACCCACCCCTGCTTTTGCTGTAATGATCTGTAGTAACTGACCTACAGAAAATAAATGGACATAGTGGTGGCAACCCTGTATTTGTGGTTGGGTGCACACCTTCATTTAATGCTGGAACCAGCTCTGTTTTGCATAAGAATGCAGAAAACATGCATTCCTCAAATTAACAGCATGTAAAGACTCTTTAATCTGGAAGCAAATATGTTAATTATCTCTGGTTAAAACTAATCTACATGGCGGCCTTTAAGAATGTTGATTCTTCTGAGATGTAAGAATTTTGGCTGCCTTTTATTGAAATATAAAAAAAATGTCAAGTAAATAATGTACACAAGGAGGTATAGGGTACTTTGGACGGATAAAAAAAAAAGTCTGATAATTTATACAAACACATTGTTTGAATCATAATGCAAAAATATTGACAATAGTCATGACAAAAAAAATAATCTCTATTTTCTGTTAAAGTATTGCATATATATATATAATCTCTTCTATGATGCTATGATGTATTTTATTAGCTATGTAAATTTCGCAATGTGGAAAAATTTCTAAATAGTTTCAAAGGAAAGCAAAATACATTTTGAGCAAACACTTAAGCAAGTCCTTGGAACTCACTAAAATTTAGAGACAGGATGACAGGATTAATACTCAGTTAGGTATACCAGTATAGAAGTATTGCAAGTTACTCTTCCTTTTAAAGCAAATTCTGAGCTGGTTATCAATTCTATCTAACTACGAGTTTACCTTGCCTAAATAGAATCTATTGAAATTCTGTGTTTATGTTTCAGTTTTTGCAACAAGCTGTAATAGACATAAATGAACCATATTATGAAGCCTTCTAATTCCTTGAACCCAAAGTTTAAAAATCTTTCAGTTATAAGAAATATTCCTGCTTTCTTGTTTTGCTTCTTGTTTCCTTTCAGTATCATATGACAGCAAATTTAATGTCAGTTAGCATGTATTTTAAAGAAGAGGTTTTATTAATTTGTAAAATATTTTATTCCTTTCCGTTGCATCAGCATACCTATAGAACTTGGGATTCCTCTTACAGTTTGTGCTTATACACAGCTTTACACACAGATACTCTGATTTTGCAAGTTGTTACAATAATACAAATGCAAATATACTTAAGGTTAAGATGTGCTTTTGGATACATTCCAGAACGATACACTGGGGTTTTCAATTCCTAAACTAACTGTTGGTTCTTTGTGTAGCCTTATTTTAATGTACACAGTTTCATTCAGCTGAGCTGTCTGGAGTTTTCTGAAGTTTCTTGATTCAACATCCACAGAATGTCTTTTTTTTTTTTTTTTTTTTTTTTTTTTTTTCCCCTTCTATTACCATTAAACTCAGTTCCTTGGTCTAGCTCATGGCATGAATTTCACAGGCAGCTGTGCTGGCAGAACAGAAGGGGCAGTGTGTCACCATGACAGCTGCAACAAAACAGGGGCAGGGAAGAGAGGGAAGAGGGACCCTAGCAATACCTAGAATCCAAATTCTACATATTCAGTTGCCAAAAAATGTTGTGCAACACCAGTGGACCTCCCCAGAGAGGGTTCACAGCCCACTGGGAACAAAAGAGGACCTCCAGCCGAACATGCATTTCTTGCTGCCTTCCTCAGACTGAACCAACCTAAAGAGTGCTTGAATTTTCCTATGGTCATGTCCTTGGTTTCAAGCAAACAATATGGGGAAAAATTAAAGGTGGCTTTAAAAAGAAAAGAGTGTGGAAGCTGAGTTTAAAGGGAGAATTAACTGGGCGCTGCAGGAGAGGGTGTGGCCAGGATTGCAGAATGAGGCAGTTTCAGTCTGGTCTGTGAAGGGAAGGGTGAGAAATGAGGGCTGGATGCTTATTTGAAGCAATGATAGATTGCAGTCTCTTCCTCCAGACCTTGAATTGGGATGAAGAAGGGTGGGGCAGAAAGAAGGGAAGGGTGCAGTTTCCAGAAGCTGCTGAGCAGGCAAGATATTGTGAGCAAGGTGAGTCATGAGGTGCAAGCAGCAGGAATTTCCTGCAGAGTGTTTAAGACACACATGTGGAAGCAGGAGCAGGAGAAGAGGGCTCAGTGACCAAATGCCTTCTACAGAATTTCCCATGGCATCCTAACAGGTGCATATAATTTTTCTTGTATCTTGGGCCTATGGTAATTTTTTTTCTCCTCTCCTTAAAGGCCTTTCTCACTATTTTGAAGTGGTCTGCTTTGCTTGCATCCTATATCATAGTATTATGATGATGATCAACATTAGGAAAAAAAACTTGAAAAACCTACACTATATGGACCAAATCTTCTGATGATCTCATCTAACTGTCCTTTAAAAAGAATGGCAGAATTGTTGTGACTCAAGAAAAGAAGAAACTGCTTTGGAGTGTGCTCATTATTGATTCTGCTGTCAGTGTGAATTCCCTGCACTCATGTGATCCTGAGGTAAGAGAATAAAAAGTACGCTCTTCATTTCTTCTGCCTGCTCTACTGTGTCTGCAAAGCAATATGCTCTTCTAGAGGTTTGTGTAGGCTGTTTGTTCTTGTACTAGTGGAGAATGGTTCTACTTCAACTCTTTGACCATGACCAAAGTTTTGCTAGCCTACTGATTTTTTTTTTGTTGTTGTACCTTGTTGATAGGTACTTCCAAGTACCACAGATTATTATTTCTCAGCAGCAGAACTATCTCAGCTTTAAAGTACTGTCCCTGTTGTAATGATCATACCAAGTCAGACCGAGAATACCAGAAGCCCTTTGCGTGAATTGCAGAATAACATTCACACTTGAAGTGTAACTGGACGTATAAGTTACTTTTTCTAAAGGATTTCCTAAAAGGACGTCTCCTGCTTTTATCTTTTATCAGACTATTCAAACACAATTCATTTTGACACGTTTTCAAGTTCTAGACTCACCTGTTTTCAGACCAACCTCTTCTTTCAAGTCAAGCCAGTGTATGAAAAAGTCAAAAACCTTGGAGAAAAGGGAGATTTGCCTTCACTAAGCTGGATAAATTATTACAGAGGAATCTCAATAACAAGAAACTTAAGTCATCGCTCCTCCTTGTGCATGATTAAGACTTTATTATAGAGCTCGAGGACTAAGCCTGCATGCAGAAATTTGTGGTTTTGAAAAACTGAGAGCAGGGCACCAAAGATCATCAGTCTTTGATGACTGACCTCTTCGGTGCTGTTCTCTTGCTTAAATGCTAAGTGATTTCCATTAGGCAGGTTCGCACCATCCTTCCTATTCATTTGTGTCCCGAGGTTTAATTCCCTGACCCTCTTTGAATACACAAATTACCTAATGAGCTGGCGTCTCTACGGCTCTACTTAGGGAAGTGGAAAGTGGGCGGTCTGAATCACCCTGTCAGCTTTCGGTACACGAACACAAGGAGCCGTGCGTGCACACATGACCTCGGGGAATCTAGCGAGACTTGAAAAAAACATACGGTGACTGGCTTGCTAGCAAAGGGTGAGATAGTGCTGGACAATGCACCTTAGGATACACGGAGTTCTTTGAGATACATTTTTCCTCCTTCCCTTTTTGCTCATTGTCAAGATGTGAAAGCTGCCTTTTACCTTTTATCTTTTTTTGGGTTCTCATGACCTGATACCTCTCCAATTCTGTTCCTCGCTACAGATGGCACTCAGAGAACTCCAGCAGGGGTCAATGGCATAGGAATGACTTCAGTTACTGCTATCTGCTGACTGAATCAAAGGGTTTCATTTGTTTTTTAAACCTCACTCTTTGTTTGATGAGATTAGTGACAATAACACTCACAGGAGTGCCACACCTTTACAAGCAAAGAGGGAAGTATGGAGCACTTTTTGTTTTGGGGGGGTAGGTGGAGGGAGTGAGAGGCAAAGAGGATGTAAAAGCTCAGGGTTTTGTTTGGTCACTATTTTGATAGAGTTAGAACAGTGATACATATACTACGTATACATATACTACACAGATGAAACAGCATCACAGCTGTTCCTTTTTTTTTTTTTTTTTTTTTTTTTTTTTTTTTTAAGCATTCTTACCAATTCTACTTTTCTAGCTGAGGCTTGTTTCTAGAAATCTGTAAAGCTAGCATGACTTTTCTACTGCTGTTGGTTTCATAAATTTGTGTATGCTTCTCTGCAGAAGATGTTATTAGTTTGTTTTGAAAGACTAATTCAATATCGTGTCCTTTTGCTCCAGTGCTGTGGTGTTATTTCACCACTGTGGCATTATATTTTGGTATTGCTACACTGTGTGTTGCTGATGTTGCTACCAGCTACATACATTGATGGGCTAGGAGACATCCCCAATTAAGCTGATGCAGGTTTTAGGAGCACCCTTTCCAGACTTTAATCCTATGTGGTTAACTCTTCCTTGAATCTAGGATCTCTGTGGATATGCCAGGTATGCCTGCAATAACTTGAAAAAGTGATATTCTTTCTATTACGCAGAATGAACAACGTTTTTCTGGAATGAGATGTGTGTTTTGTCATTTGTTTTTAAATGAAACTACAACCACTTTCTGATTTTTTTTTCTTTTAATGTGGCAAACTCTGTAAGAATTGGTTAAAAATTGACAGATCTATATGTGATATTTTAAATCAATGCAGAATACCGTTTTCTGCTTTCAATTATTTTTGTCATCCCTCCAAAAATGTCGAATTACCTAACTTGATCTCTGTGCTCAGCTTCTACCCACCTTCCTGTTTCACTGAAAATCCCCATCCCATAAACTTTTGCTAATTGCTTCCACGTGACAATTTATCAACTCCTCTCTTGATGTCTATGCAGACAAGACACTTGGAAAGAAGCAATGCCTGGCGTGACCTACCTTTAGCGAACTTTATCCCATTTTATATTAAAATGTCATAATTTTTCTCGTGGTTTTTTTTTTTTCATAAACCCGAGGTGGGGATTGTTAACTTGGTTGAGTTGGGAATTGTGCCCTCTGAAGGAAGAAATAGCTATGTACTTGTAGAAGGGGAAAAGCGAGCGATAGATGAACAGAACGATTGCCAATCCGATACAGGACTATCAAAAAAAAAAAAAAAAAAAAAAAAAAA
>CM021765.1:67834299-67947777 GCA_011076525.1 Nettapus auritus
TTCCTCGCAGCAAATGGAGGCTTAAGGCGGCGTCTGGCCCACCCTCCCCGCTCTCTCCCGGCTGCGCAGCGGGACCTTTTGGCTCCTTTTTGCCAGCGTCGCTGCAAACCCCTTTTTCTGCCTCCTTTGTGTCTCGGCCGGGCTCGCCTTTCGACGATTCCCCGGGACGATGCCACGGCCCAGCCGGGGGCCCCGTCCCTCCCCTGGGGTCACCCCACGTCCCGTCAGCGCAGCGCCTCCCTCCCTCCCACCCCCGCCCGCTCTCTTAGCCCGGAGCTCCCCGGCTCGGGACCCCAGCATCCAGTCCGGACCCGGTCCCGCCCCGTGCCCACACGACAGCCGTTGGGGCCGTTGGCTCGCCCCGCCCCGCCCGTTACCGCCCTCTCCCCGCGGCCCCGCCCCGCGCGGCGCCGCCGCCCCGCCCTCCGCCCCTTGTTTGTCCCCGGGCGCCTCCCGTAGCGCGTGCGGCGGTGGAGGCGCTGCGGCTCCTCCTCTTTGCGGCTCGCGCCGCCGCCGCGCGATTGTGCGGGTGAGGAGGGCGCGGGGCGGGAGCAGGGGGGAAGAGAGAGAGAGAGAGAGAAGGAGCGAGAGCGCGCGGCCGCGCGCACGCCGGGCACGCGCGCGCGCCCGGCTCCGCTCGGCTCTTAGCGACTGGCAGGCGCCATGGCGGCCGCTCGCAGCGACATGGCGGAGCCGGAGGGGCTGCTTCCCGGCCAGGCGGCAGCCGCCGAGGAGGAGGAGGCGGCTGCCGCCGTCGCTGCTGCCGCCGCCGGCAGCGGCTCCTCGTCGTCGTCCTCGTCGTCGTCGGTGGCGGCCGCCGCGGAGCCGGAGCCGCCGCTGCTGCTGCTGAACGGCGAGGCGGAGAGCATGTCGGAGCCCAGCCCGGAGAGCGCCAGCCAGGCCGGGGACGGGGAGGATGAGGACGACGAGGAAGAGGAGGAGGAGGAGGAGGAAGACGAGGAAGAGGAGGAGGAAGAGGAGGAGGAGGAAGGCGGCGAGGAGGAGGCGAGCAGCCTGGTGGGGAGCAGCAGCGGCAGCACGAGCAGCGGCTGCTGCAGCGACGAGACCCGCTCGCTCAGCCCCGGCGGCAGCAGCGAGGCCGACGCCAAGGAGGAGCCCAAGGGCCCCCGGGGCAGCCAGGAGGCCGGGCTGGGCCGCGGCGGCGGAGGAGGCGGCGGTGGAGGCGGCGGGGGGAGCAGCTCCAGCTCCTCCAGCAGCAGCAGCAGCGTGTCCAGCGGCGGCGACGAGGGCTACGGCACCGGCACCGGCGGCGGCAGCAGCAGCTGCAGCGCCACGTCGGGGGGCCGGCGGGGCAGCCTGGAGATGTCGTCGGACGGCGAGCCCCTGAGCCGCATGGACTCGGAGGACAGGTCAGTGCGGGGCGCGCCCGCCCGCGCCGGGCCGGCAGGCCGCCGGGCGCCATGTCCTGCGGGGCCTCCCCGCCTCGCAGCGCCGGCTCTGGGTGTCCGCGGCCCCGAAGGCTCCCCGGGGCGACGCTTCACTCTCCCTGAGTATCCTCGGTGTTATTTCAGGGAGCTGGTGTCGGGAGCCCCGCGGGTCGTGCCCTGGTGCGGGGAGGGAGGAGGTGCGCTGGGCACGGGTCCTGCCTTCTCCGGGCACAAATGGGAGCGGGGATCCCTCCCGCCTAGGGCAAAATCCCGCTGCATCCAAAGGGAAAGGGACCGGCCTTTCAGCACTAAGCACGCGCGGGTGATTAGCATGTGCTGGATTAAACAAGGCTCAGTAATTTGAGGCTCAGACTCATTTTTGAATGAATGCTGAATCAATAAATTTTAAAGGTTGCTCCGTTACTTTTCACATGCTGAAGGTACATTCTGCCATGACTTGGGCTTGATTCTTGTGGAAAGGCACAAGCAGATTCTCACACATGGCTGAGTTCTGCATTTCAGGTCTCGTTGAGCCCACGAAGTCGAGCATTTCAAGGAACATGACTTAGTGGCTTTCTTGGGCGCGTGTGATGCGGTTTATTTGGCAAACGGGAAACAAAATGAAAAACGGAGTAGAATTTTGTCACTCCCTTCACTAATAAATAAGTCCTTTCAAATACTTCAGTAAACTTCTATTTTTTATTTCAATTTAGCATTAAGAAAGTATCAGACTTCATTGTCGAGTAAGTTAGTACAAACAATTCTGTTACTTCTCTTGGGAAGGTTTCATTATTAATTGTAAAGAATTACATATTTTGGCTCAGACATATACTTCAAATATGCTAGGTCAAATTCTGAGTAGTTATAGAAATACCCATGTTGCAGAAGTGTGACATCACTAGATCTAACCTCAAGGGATAAAACAAACAAACAAAACCCCCATGAGTCAGTTCCCCAAAACTGTGTAATTGCCTGAAAGCCATAAGAGAGGAAAAAAATGGTTCTTCTGGTTTTCACCTGACTTCTGAGGCTTCAGGACTCACAGGCATTACATTTTATTTCCTTCTAACTTGTGCAAGATAGGAAAGTGGTGTTCTTTTTTTTTTCTTTTAAACAAACAAACAAAACCAAAAACTGAGTTTTTTATACTTGAAATCCCCTAAGTATGGAAGTAGATTTCTGGAGAAACAAAGAGGTATATTGGTGAATTTTAGGATAATGGTGTGTGTGTGTTTTTTTTTTTTTTTTTTTTTTCCTCAAAATTCAGTGCTAATCTTGACCATTTTTGAGTCTTGTCCATTTATAGGTTAAGGAAATAACAGAAATTAGTTACGTGGGTTTTCTGGCGGTACAACCCCATTACATTTTGTTTGTATGCTCCAGAGCTAGTGTATGTTTCTTTCTCTGTCATTGTTTTCATGCTTCTCTTGTTATAGTGGCACAGTTAAATCTGTGTGTGTATTCTTCATTTCTACTTTCCAGTACCATTGGTGCAAACTGAGCTGCTGAGTGAAACCCTTTGTGTTTAGTGGTTTGAGTGAAGGCTGACTCTTTGGTTTTAATCTTTGCAAAGTTTCATCTTGGAACTTCCACGCTGAAAACATAGATGCTGAGAGGGAATTTTGTAGTGTAGTTTCACAGCCTGCTTGTTGAGTTGGGTAGGAAAAGAGCAATACTAACAAAGAGCGCCACTTATTTCTGATGATTAAAAAAAAAAAAAAGTTTTGAGTACACTCCTTGCTGCGGTGTGGTAGACTGCATTAATATTTTTGCTATGTATAGTCCAACAAGTCACTTGGCCTGCTGATAAAAATGATTGCTGCCCTTAGCAGCTGCTGAGAGCATAATATGCGTCTTTAAGATGATCAACCAGACAAGCAGAGTGTTGGGAAAGGTAGGAAATGTGCAGAAAAGCTGGGAACAGTTTGGGTGTAGAGGTGGAGATGCAGGTTTATGATAACGTATTAAATTCCTTAAAGGCTTGACTGTTCATTGGTTTGGTCACCTCTACATTAAAGTATAAATTCTGTAAGTACTGGAGAATATTTCATCTGTGAACTTGTTTTCTATGAATAGTATATTGTACAGCAGTCTGTGATCTCTGCTGTCTACCTGTGTCCTGAATGAACAATCTAATTTTCTGTCTCTGAAGTCCTAAGAAACTTGGTGCCATGTTGTCTCAGAGTGTGGTATAGCAAGATTACCTGTGGGAGGGAGGAGAGAGGGAGGTTGCACTAACACACTTGAATTCACAGTCCTTAGGTTAAGCAAGAGGAAGGTGGCAGAAGGGTGTATTTGGTAAAGATTTGCCTGGTGTAGGCAGGTTTGCTAGCATTCAGATCATGCCCCTAGGCTTGGGATTTTTTTTTCTTGTTTCCTCTTCAGAAAATTTGAATAAATAAGAGGGTGTGGTGAGAGTGCCTGAATTCCTTCAGTGATCAAATTCCTCTCTGTGTACAGCCTTTATCATTCTCTTAAATTAACAGTGGATTGTCTGTTTAAATTTGTGTTAGCGGTATGAACTACAAAACAAACTACATGTAAAACTGAACAGGAAAGCTTGCATGTAATCAAGATGCAGCTACTGTTCAGCTACTTCTGATACTGATGTTTTGGAAGTATGTTGAGAGTCAGTCTGCTAATAGAGAATAAATAATTTCATGTGTTACTCTAGGAAATCTGTAAGCATTTTGGAAAAAAAAAAAAGTACAAGAAACAAATGTGTTAAATAATGATGCCCTAAAACTTGGGGTGGATTTTAACTAGCTGAAAAAAAAAAAAAAGAGACAACACGACGCTCTTCCGATCTTCATGTTGTCCCCCATCCCCCGCAAAACCAAAGCAAAACAAACAAACCAACAAAAACCTGATACCTAGGATAAGAAGGTGGCATTTTCAGCTCAGTGGTATCAGCAGAGGGGAGTTCAGTGCAGTAACTCTGGAATGATTACAGATCAATGAGGTACCAGGCCCAGGTTTTTCCTGGGAACCATTCCGTGTTCCCATTACTGTGCTAAAGTTTGCCTACTACTTTTGAGTGAGCTCAGATCAGCTGTCTCACTAATAATGGGCTGCATTCAGGTCTAGTTATCCTCCAGATTTACAGTTAGGAGTAAGGCTATTATCAGCATGTCAATGCTGGTAATTTTCTTGTGCCTTTCTCCAACTTCAGACTAGTGCTGAAAGGATGGATACATTTCCGCAAAGTCCTTTGGAGCTTGTAATTTTTCTACAATGCTGAGAAACTTTTGCAGTGTCTTTTAAAAGCAAAAATAATGATTCAGTTGATTATTTAAAAAAAAAAAGCTGGGTTCATCACTGGTCTGCAAAGCTAGACCTAAGTGTATGCAGGGATTTGTGTTTAAATCGCTGATATGAATGCAGTGAAGGTGTGTCTGCAGCTCAGTTACTGCTGAACTACAATATTTACTTAAAAACACTGAGGATGCATACATTGTTTAAATGTTGTTAGGTTGAAAGCTTATTATGGAAGTGTATTTCAATCTGAAATAATTTTATCAGGTTGTTTGATTTAGAAAGCAGTGGTAGACCTTGCAATTGTAGTAAAATGTGTAGCAGACGTTAAAATATCATGGCTTTACTTTTTTTTTTTTTTTTTTAACCCTTGTGCATTTGCCTTGTAGTTTGCTTAGAAGTTACCCCTGGTCTTTTGTGCTTACATCATCTTCAGCCTTCTTTAGAAGTTAATCCTTTGCTCCCTCCTCTTACTGACCCTGTAAGAGGCACTGAAATTATGTTTCAGCTGGAGGTATGCACGTGCTGTTCTCCTGACCAAATATATGAGTGCTCACTGAGTAGCTGGTAGGCTAAACCTAACAGTTGGCTGCTGGACCCACGCAGCAATTAGATGCAGTCTTTTTCACAGAACAGCCTTTTCACCTCTATCATTATTCGCCCCTGAAATCAGTTACTGGGGGGACTGACAATGTGACAACATAGGCCTTAGCTTTCTAAGAGAACCTGACTAAAAATAATATTCAAGGAAACTTAATCACATTAGACCTGTAGAATGCTTCTAGAAATACTTTGTCCCAGTGTAATAGGTGAGCAGCTCTTCACTCAGCCTTGAAAATGCCCATTTCAAGAAAGGTTTTCTTTAATAATAAACATTTTTATGCTTAAGATTTTTATGATCTTCATTTTATAGCTTAAGATTTTTTCTTCTTTTTGTAGAATGAAATAAAGCAGAGTGAAACCAACAGATTGAGCAATAAGAGGTTTAGATGAAAAGATGAATCCAGAATCTAGCCTTAGTTTTTTAACCTTGTTTAAAATGAAGGTGTAGTCAGTGTTCTAATATGCATGCTGATTTAAAAATATTAGATCTTTAGAGTTCTTATTGTAGTTCTTATTTGCAGTTCTTATTTGATCTAGTTCTTAAACCTTCAAAAGTGAGTAATCTTCAAGGCAGGCTAAGCAGTGACACATTAATTGTAAGAGTGATGTTTATGAAGGCAGAATGGTAAAACTGAAACATAATCAGGAAGGCATATGGTACTAATAGGTATGCTTCATGTATCCGTGTGACCAGATTAAAAAGTGCTTCAGGCCTCTCTGCTGCATAGTCTCACTTCTTCTTATCCAGGAAGTGAAGAATCATTCATTAACACTTATGGTAGGGTGGTTAAGTCATTAAATTTTTGTAGTGTGTGTGTAATACTGATGCATCACAGTGGGCAGCATAGAAGATTACATGAGATTCCAAAATTCTGCTGAAAATTGTATTTGTATTGTCTGCATTTGTTGTTCTTTGCTTTCAAATTACAGAATAAAACCGCTGTTTCTGTAATTGTTATGCTCAGTCCTTTCTGGCGCTGAAGAAAATAGCTTTTGATGGGAAGACAAAACAGCCCAGAAACTTTAAACAGCTAGTATCTTTATTACTAGAGTTGTTGCTTGGTTTAATTGAGTGGTTAACATGAGGTCTTTTTGTGGACTAGATGAAAGAGCTCGCTGTAATGAACTGTGTTTATAGTAATATTTAAATGCACTTCATAGAATTTGAGAAATAATTTCCTATTCAGTGTAAGAGATAATTGGTATGACTTTTATGTTGGGTTTGTATATTCACACATGCTTACATTCGTTTTGCTTAACTTTGTGACACCGTTAAGTCTGGCAACTTTCGAATGTGAGGTTTGTATTGGTGAGCAACTTTAGGGGATTTCCTAGGCAGTAGTGGAAGGAGCTGTGTTGATTTCCAACGCCCTCCCCACCCAACACACACTTTCCAGTTAAGCTGCATATTCCGTGCAGCCAGAACATCTCTTTGGGAAAAGCGTGATGTGCATTTCTGAAGTTGCTCACAGATCAAACTTCTTGGGTAATGCAGTAAAAATATTCTACTCTTGCTGCTGTTACTCAGATCTGCACATCTTTACAATAGCTTTATATATTTATTTTTTTATTAAAACAAATAAAACAGTATCCAATTATTGAATTAGAGAATAATGGTGGGGGAATGAGCAGTATTCAGAGCTGACGTGGAATGTGGCAGTATGGGAGTAAATGCAGACCCCAGTGTGTTGCGGTGATTGTAGTGCAGGCTGTTACTGGGTGAAAAGTGGGGACGTAGCTTATAAGGGAGCAGATAGAGCATTTGAGAATGGAATAGGTGTTTCCAGCAAGGGGAAAAAGTGAGATGCATGCAGAAAACTTTCTGGTACGATAAGGAGTGAATTATACCTAATAGCCTGAGGAAAAAGTGAGAGCTTAACCTAAAAGAATGGAAAAATCAGTGCCTGCCATACAGGAGCCAAGTAATTGCAGGGAAATAGGTGGGAATGTAAATCTACCTACCTTGAGCAGCAGATCTTTTTTTTCTCACCATTACCCCTCTTGCTTTAAAATAAAAAAAAAAAAAAAAAGGCTTGCCAAAAAAAAAGCCAAAGTGGTAGTTTTAGAAGCTTTTTCAAGTTAGAGATTTTTTGTTTTGTTATCCAGCTGTGTAATTGGTTCCTTTTTATCCTTTTATATGCTTAATGTCCAGAGTTGTTGATATTTAGAAAATGAAAATGTTCAGATAAATTTTCCTTATGGAATGTTTATATTTCATTTTCTGTTATGCCTGCTACCATCGGTTTTGTGATGCATTAAGATTGTGTTTACAATAGTCAGGTTGTGATTCTGCAAAACTAAAAACTAAATAATTGGGGAATGAAATCTTCAGCCTCTCACTCAAGATGCGGTATGCTTTTTTTTCCTTCGTGGTGGTAAAATGCCAAAAAAAAAAAAAAAGGGCAACCTGGGATTTAGTTTTCTATGTCAGATTTGCTTCTATATGGTTCTCTTTACACTAAAATTTAATTTCTTAACTATCATTTGCTAAATCTCACTTGATTAGTTGTATAGTTATACTGGATACTTTCTTTAATGGAGTATTACTTAAGGAATATGCTAAGATACTCGATAGTGATATAAAGCAAAGATTTATTTTGATGCTGTCTTGAAAGTCATGTAGTCATCATGATGCACTATATAAGGCTGCTATAATCCAAACAAGCTTGTGAAGTACCAGTAAAGTGAACCTAAGTGATCTTGGTTTAGAGGCTTGTAAAATACAAGATTATTGTCACATGTTAGGGGTAGTATCATTTATTAAGTATACTTCAATAAGAACACAATATAAAGATTCTCCACTTACTCTTAAGATTAATGTTGTTCCATGCAGCATCTTGTGCAAATTACCAGTTCCCCTGCAAAACTGCAGTGAGGTCCTTATTTTGATCATTATAGTTTGTGTTGTAAATAAGGCTTCAAATATAAAAGATCTTAAGGAAATATTTTAATTGCATAGTAAGCAGAGAATTGTAAACTTTTTTTTAAACAAAAATACTTCTGATGTTTCTTTGGTTGATTTCCTGGGTCTGATTTGCATGCCAAACTGTAGATTAGACAAATTATACAAGTTGTTAATTTTGTGTCAAGTGGAACAGAATCAGACCATAATTAAGACCGTTCTGTTATGAACTGAATGAGTTGGAGAAGTAAAACTCCATCGGTTTCTCTGCTTTTGATACCTGATTAATACTTGAGAAGTAGCAACTCTTCACTGAAGTATGAAGTTGCTATTTCATAGAAGGCTGTCCTGTCTGTCTGTATTTTTCTTAAGTCAAACAACAGAAACTGAAATTGGAGGGGGGGGGGGTTGCATCTCCTCTGGGACTCCTTAATCTTTTTCTGGTTGTCTTCTGCTTATTTTTTGAGTTAGATGTTCAGGAGTGGGGATGAGTATCCTGGGAATGGGACAGTAATGGTAACACATGGTGGAATTTCCTTAACACTTTGCCTGAAGGTTTTTATTTCCAGTGCTTTTATTTCCACTTTATATTAATCATGGTTCTTAGAATGGAAAGCATGCTAAAAGAAGTGACAGATTTTAACTACTGATGGTGTTTCAGTGAAGATTTAAAATGATGAAGCACTTGTTGCTGTTCCCTAACTTTTGAAGGTGATAATCAGGTTGAAGATGAATTGTTTCCCAGAAACGAAAGTCAGTGTTATTTGTACCTTTAAGGCAGAACCACTTACAGTTTCTTGATTTGTGTAATGCTTTTGCATATGTAGTCTGTTTGCTGTTGTATCACAAGGCATGCATATTTAACCTGCTGTAGTTTGTCAGTGCTCTTCTGACACTTTGCATTCCACGTTTCCTTACAATATTATCTGTTCCTCTGTATGCTACAGCTTAGTTGATAAACTGGTCTTGTTAAATTAATACATAGCCCAAATATTCTAAGGCTGACAATCTAAATAATCAAAGTAGGTGATTCAATAGAGTGGAAACAGCTCTAGAGAGGTAGTGATTCATAACACGCTTTCTCAGTCGTGTTTTGTTTCCTGTACATATTTGTTATTTTAAGTTTCTTTGATTTCTCTATCTTGAAGAGCTTTTCTACCTTCTCCCAGTTTTATACCATCAAACTGAAATGTTTGCAGTGTTGCTCCCTTCTCCAGGTATTTACATTTAATTTAGAAATAGCTTTACTCTAAAATTAGCTGTTGCTTCAAAAAACTTCAAAACAAATTTTAATATTACCAGTAGTCACGCTAAATAAAACTATCTCCCTGACTTCTTGTTTTCCACTGTAGGTTTCTTAGTAATCTACAGATACCTATACAGATACTCAATAAATAGTTTTCCAGACTTGTTTTTAAGATTGATTTATAGCATTATAGAATCATGGAATATCCTGAGTTGGAAGAGACCCACAAGGATCATGGAGTCCAACTTCTGGCTCTGCACAGAACTGCCCAAAAAACAGACCCTATGTCTGACAGCGGTGTCCAAATGCTTCTTGAACTCTGGCAGGCTCAGTGCCATGACCTGGGGAGCCTGTCCCAGTGCCCGACCACCTTCTGGGTGCAGAACCTTTCCCTGACACCCAGCCTGACCCTCCCTCGTCCCAGCTCCATGCTGTTCCCTCGGGTCCTGTCTCTGTCCCCAGAGAGCAGAGCTCAGCGCCTGCCCCTCCGCTCCCCTCGTGAGGGAGCTGCAGGCCGCCATGAGGCCTCCCCTCGGCCTGCGCCGCTCTGGGCTGCACAAACCAAGGGGCCTCAGTCACTCTTCATACATTTTGCCCTCTACACCCTTCACCATATTTGTAGCCCTCCTTTGGACACTAACAGTTTTAGATCATTCATAAGAAAGATCTAGATTTAAAAAGATCTAGATTACACTGTGGCACCCAAAACTTTATGCAGGACTCAAGGTTGCAGAATGCTTAAGCCTAGTTCATTTTAAAAAACTTGTGTTAGAATAACTTAATCTGTGTGAACATAGATTTGAGTTAAAAACAAACAAAAAGCCTAAATGACTCAGAAGCACAAGTTCTGAAGTGATTAAAACATGTTACTGGCCTTCATGTAATTATGTCTTGTTTTCAGCCAGATATTCTCATTTCTTATTGCCATATGAACGATCTTATTCTTTTGCAGCCATTTAGTATTCTGCAATCCATTTTTGTTTTAATGATGATTTATCCCCATATGCTATTTTCTTCTTCTGGTAGCTTTTTTTTTTTTTTTGGAATTCAGGAACTGGTCATTATCAGTCATGAAATGGTTTTGGATGTGTTCTAAGCAAAATTGATAGGAAACCTTCTCAGAAATGCAGGTAGGTTAAGCTATTTCAACTTTGAAAATTCTCTTTGGATTATTTGCTGGATAAATGGAGAAAACAACAACAAAAAAAACAGCCTCCAGGAGCTCCAGACCATCATGACATTTTAATGCTGCAGTCAAACTGCATCCATTAAAATAAGGGGAGCTGTTTTGCTTGTGGAACACAAATATTTGATTTGGGGAGTTAAACTGATAATTCTGCAAATGTAGTAGTAGAAATATGTGTTACTAATGTAGATGTATCATAAATTACTGAACTTGCCAAAGGTGGAAAGGGGAACAAAAAAAGATCAGGCAAGTGTTAAAGTTCTTCATTCTGTTGCTGGCTCATAGTGGTTGCTCATGTTCTGTGAGCTCTCCTTTTTTCTCTGGATCTGCTTTAATCGCACTTTTAAATTGACATGTTCATTTGGAGACCATAAAGCAAAGTGAACTGCTTTTTATTAAGTACTGGTAATCATGATGTTGATGTTCTGGTAGTAATACTGTGAAGAGGTTGGTAGTAAAGTTTACTTGATATTCAGAGTCAGCAAAAGTTAAATCTTAATGCAAAGCCATATTTACTCTTTTTCTGCTTTCATGTCAGAGCTAATTTAGCAATTTCTGGTATTTACAACTGAAATTGTTAGCTCTTTTGAACAATGTTTGTCCTACTTCAGTTTTTAACAGCTTTGCTCTGCAGTTCCTATTGTTGGGCAGAGCATAAAGAGACAAAAGTCTATAATGTGGTGATGCTTAGAGATATATAGCTGCTCCTATGTTTGGAAGTGATAGAGATTTATATAAAAAAATAAAATCTTAGGGCAGATGCAGGACAGATGTATCCTATCAAGGATGGGAGCTCAGGGTTCATCATGTGATCACTTTCATACTTTGAGGATTTATCTTCACCTGTCCATTGATTACATAGGAATTCAATAGGAAATAACAAGCATAAATCACTTTGAACTTGGTGGCTTCAAAAAGCTGAAAAACTGCAAGGTGGCCTGCTGTTTTTGTGGAATTGGGCTGTTGATCTGGGCTGTTCCCCAGACTTCTACACCCTGTCTTGAAAAGGGATAGAGAAATGAGGTAACTTGTGAAGTGTTTCTTTTCACTCTTGGCTTGTCCTGGTGAAATGAAGATTATGTAGTACTCAGGTGTGTCACTAGGCAAGTCATTTTTTTTCCTTTAAATTTCTGTTCTGTTTTGAATTGGCATTTGTAATTGAATGATTGGGATTGGTGCTGTTTGTTTTGTATGGGGATTAGTACCTAATTGTGATTTGGTCTTCCATGTTGTAAAAGCTTTTCTTTAGGAGTTCTAGGTTTTAACCATTGAAGTTGTTGTAGGAAATGTCTGTCTTTCACAAGTTTTCCATTATTCTAAGTTTCTTGAGTGTTCAGTCTTCTTAAGTTTACCTCATATGAATTGGAACTAAAAAGCTGAAGCTTCATGCAAATAACAAGGTATTTCAGAAGGTAGTGAAAGCTAAAGAAACTAGCAGGGTATTTTTTTTTTTTCTTTAAAATAGCCATCTACTTCCAGTGAGGTTGACAGTATTTGGATTCTTGAATGTTAATTATGCTTCTATCTAGTCAGAGGCAGTCTTCTGTAGATTTCATGCTTTGACTTCATCACTGTGTAGTTCAGGAGAAACTGTTTTAAAAGATTCAGTCCCATTTAGTGCATCTTGATGGCTATTCTGCAGTGTTTTTTAGCAACACTGCACCATATGTTCCCTGAAGTCTATGTTGGTTTAAAATTTGTTCCATTACAAGTTAAGTTTATTTATTATAGGATCTGTCAAGTCATTTCCCTTGGTGTTAGCTGAAATCATCTGGGTCCTTTGCTTATGTACTTAACATCTGGGGACTGGAGGCTGAGCATTCTCAGTGGAGGTACTGTATCGCTGCAGTGAGTTCCTGTTGATCAGGCTGAACTACTGCTTGTTGACCCTCAAGGGCATGGTATAAGGCCCATCTGTTAGGTCTGAATTTTGCCTGAGGGAAGGTTACTTCAGTTAAGGTCTAGAGGGATTATGTCTAGCAGACATTAAAAATATAATAGTAAATGGATTGGGCTTTTGTGCATGTGTTTGGTGCCTAGCACTACTATTTCTTGAAGTACTCAGTGTCTAATGGGGGTTCATGGAAAGTAAAAATGCAATTATGCTGTCCTTGCATCTTTTTTTTTTTTGGTATCGATACTCTTTCCAGACTCCTCCTGTCCGTTGTTCTGAAAGATTAACAAAAACAGTGAAAGAAAAAATTGGGGGCATTTCATTCATTAAATTCAATGGAAGGGATTACTTGCAATAGTGAGGGAATCAATCTCCTTGGGGAGCTAAGTGTGTGTCAGGACTGATGTGCAATACACCACTTTCTTGAATGCATTAAATCAGAGGCTTGTTATATTTTCATTCACATTTAACTGTACGCAGCAGTTAGTACCCAAATGTGAATGTGGTAAGCTAAGTGGTTGGAAACTTGTGTGTCTTAAGTTGGGAAGAATTTGCAGTGTGTTTTTTTTTTTTTTTTTTTTTTTTTCCTCAAAGGGAATACTTGTACTTGCACGACTCCCAACAATGGCTTAATTTCACTCAAATCCTTAAAGGAGAATAACAAGCCAGGACTGAAAATTCTTGAAGAACTTTTGTGTCTCTAAAGTAGAAATGGCTGCTAACTTCTAGCAAGTTTTTAAGCTACAAGTTTTTACAGCTAAGGTTTTAGATTCAGGATTGTTTCTAAATACAGTTTGGACTGGATTTAAGCAGCAAGATTAATTTGGTTCACGTACACCATCGACTGTGCAGGTACTGTTTTAACATAAAAGTGATGCTTAAGAAAAAATCTTAATACATCCTCATTATCAAGGTGATTATTTTTAGCTAGAGGTAAAATGCAAAAATAAGACCTCAAACTGCCTTTGAGGTAATGATTCTTCTACTTAAGCTTACGTTGTGTTGCTTAATGAATGCACTTTAAATATCAGTTTCATTTCAAAGCTGTTGATCTTCATATAGGAAAAATTGGAGAAGGGGAAAAGGTCCAGCTCTTCTGAGAAGACTGTATTGTCAGTTCTACCTTGCTGCATCTGGAAGGAAGGCATTGTTTGCCAGCATTTACAGGCTTGTTAAAAATTAGGTAGTGGTTTAGTAGGTGTTATGGAATGGCATTTGGTCCTAAAAATCTCGCTGATTTATTTATTTATTTTAACTTTAGGTTGATTCTGATGCATGGATTAAGATGAAAGTGGGGAATAACAAACTGGAAGACTATGTCGTTGTGCTTGCTGTAACAGTTTTAAATTTTAGTAATTAGTCAGTCTTTTGAATGGTGCTTCTTAAGAACAGCTATTGTGTATGCAGGCTCTCTCCAGCAGTGACTGTTTTTGATGCTCTATTGTTTGGGATGACCTCTGAGTTGAACTCTCTGAAACTCAAATGTCTAACGTTCTTCATCAGGCTATGGTCTATAGATCCATTACAATAGAGCTGGAGCCTGCTTACAGCTTGGGAGCAAACCCAGACCTGTCTGTCACTAGCAATAGGGAAATGCCACAAGCGCTTAAGTTTGACTAGTGTCATTCTGCTTTGATAGTGGTAGTCAGGATTTAAACAGATCTCCTGGCTGGGGAAAAAGGGCTGGGGGTGGCAAGGGAAAGCTTGTTTTAAATTATTCAGCTAAAATATGTTTCAATATATTTTTTTAATCTGTAGTTTTCCAAAATATCTCTGCTTTCCTTGCCTTTTTCTGTTCTTTTTGATGCATATTATTAGTTCCTCATTTGGAGGCATAGATTTCAGATGGGAAAGCAAAAAGAAAGCTGAGCAGGAGATATACTTTCCATTATTACCTTCCCTTTTGTTACAGGACTTTTCCCTTCCTTCGATCATACTAAGCAGATAGTGTCAGATTAGATTGGAAATACCTATTCAGAGATTGAAAGATACATGGACATTACCATAGTGGTCCAGCCCTGTTTGGGCTGGGTTGCCATGCTTCAAGTTGGGAAAAGACTCAAGTGGGTTAGATGAAATGTTGGAACGTGTGCATACATCTTACCCACTTGAGTGTCCTGCTCTTGTGTCCTTTCTGAAATCCAGAGGAATGACACAGTGGGTAGGTAAATCGGCAGATCTAGTAAAAAGCATTGCAGCGAGCTCTTGACAGACTTCAGCAGCAGCCACTGTTCTGGTTATGAAACCTACCGTCATTTTTCTCCTTCATCTTGAAATGGCAATTGAAGAGCAAGTGGCCTTCCAAGTCAAGTGTCTTCTCTGGTGCCATATATACTGTGAACTTTTCTGTGAAAAGCTAACTGATACTTTCTCAGCATATGACCTACTAGAGAAAATGTACACATGCTTGAGCTGTACACATGTCAGATGTTGCTGGTCTTTAGGTATTTCATGGATTCTCTTCATAGACTTTACCTTTTTCCCAGGTGTCTCAGAACTCACTGAGAGACTCCCTACTTCCCTTCCCCCCCTCCAGTCTAGGTTCTTAGAGTACAGCAGTACTAGATGGCTGATGACCTACCTGCAATAGGTTGCTCCTGGAGAGGGAAAAAAAAAAAATTTTGGTTATTTCTTGAAAAGGAATGTATTAGAATAGCAAGTTTCTTGCATTTTATGGGAACGTGTCAGAAGAGCAATCAGAGAATGGCGATCTCCTGTTGTGACCCTGGCCATTTTGTTTTATAAGCAATTTACCTATTTCTATAGTAGGTTCTGTTACAGCAATATTCATCTGCACTTCTAATGTCTTGGTTAAGCAAGCTAGAAGAAAAGAAGGAGTTCTGTTAAATACTGGTCTATTATCACTCGTCTGGATTTCAGTTACCCATTTTTAATTTTTCATATCTCTTGAATAGACTATAGTAGCATAGTGTAACACTTCATCCTTTGCTTCCAAGAAATTCTGTATATTACCTCTTATTTTAAGTGCTGTGGGCAACCTTTTTATTGTAGTTGCTCTAATACTAAATTTTGATCATAGAGTCATAGAATAATCTAGATTGGAAAAGACCCTGAACATCGAGTCCAACTGACAGCCTGACCTAGAGTCCTGCTGCTAAACCGTGTCCCTTTGTTGCACATACACACGTCTCTTAAAATCCTCCAGGGATGCAATGCTAATGTTAGCCTTTAGCAAACACTTAGGCTATTAGAACTAAACTAAGCAAACATTTACACCATTACAACCAGATTGGCTTTCCAAGTGTTACTGGTTTCTCCTGTTGTTAGTAAACCTACCCGTTGTGTTGTTGGCTGGATCACTATTACTAGTTCCAACTATTACATATTTTTCTCCAAAAATAAGAATATTTTTCTACAAGTAGGGCAGCATATTGAAGGAAAAGAAAAGCCTGAGTATCTGCATTTCCTGAGCTGTAGAAATGTAGACCTGTGGTTTGGAGGAGGTCAGTGTATGTTGCATTGTACTTATAATATGAAATAAACTCTCATGCTACAAACTGATCGATGATTTTTTTTTTTTTTTAATTTTATTTTATTTTGTTGCAGCTTAGAAACTAATTGTGCTGCATGCCTGTGAAGTAACCAAACCACACATGCAGACATGCACACACTCATCCTTCACAGAACTTTCTAATTGGTTTCCCACTCAAGACCAAGCTTTAAAAGCAGGGAACCCTTGAGAGAACTTAGCTGAATAACCAGTCTTAGACTGTCCTTGTGGTTGCCAGCACTGTGTTGCTGCTTAATCTTTTTGCAGTATGCCTGTTTGTGGGGTTTTGGGGAATGGTAGTAATGCTGTCAGTGAAACACAGACTGACAGTAAATAGCTTGGAAGTTTGATCTCTTGCAGAAAATGTTGATAAAATCCCGTACATTAGTACCTCTCAGCCATGAGAAAGCTAGGGCTTTTTATTCACTTGAAACGATCAGAGAGGTCTATTGTAGGAGCCGTGTGTCTGTAGTGCCTCACCAGTTTTCATTAAGCAACTTCCTGTTGGAACCATTGATCAGCGTAATGCTACTTTGTTCAACAGAAGTGGTTGGGCTGTGTCATCTTGTCTGGGTTCAGAGCTGCTGCTGAATGCTGATTTTGTGGAAACTATTTGGGTAACTCTAGAACTCAGGTATGTGGGAGCTGCATTAAGTTATTTATATAATTTTCTTTTTCATCCCACTGGTAGATTTTGCTTCCGTAACTTGATTTTACTTTCAGGGGTAATTTTTGGCATGTGTATTAGCTGAGGAAGGAATGTCAGTTCCTTGGTGCATCTGTTGTAGTGGGCCTGGCGTGGGGGAAAAACTGGGATTGAATGCAATGTATTCTAGTCTTAAAGCATGGCAATTTCTTAGAGAGATACTAATGCCTATTTACAGTGGTTTGCAGTTAGTGGCTGTTAGGAGTATAGCTTCAGCTCGGTGCTAGTTGCATTTTTTGGATGTTTCTGGTGATTATAAAATAGGCTTTTGGGGAAAGACAGAAATATGGAACAGATTCACAACCATATCTGTAGGCTTCTGTTGGCCACCTTTGCTTTATCGCTAGTCACAGATTGTGAATTTATGTTATGAAAGGAACCAAGACTACTTTTTGTAGAAAAGTAAGGTGGGGAAGAAAGAAGGTGGGGAGGCAGGTGGGGCATGGAAAGCTGGGTGTATTCAGGATATAGAAAATAGAAGAGAATAATTGTGGGCACATGGAAAAATGCTCTGTAGCAGGAAAGTGTCAGTATGGCTTTCACTGAGAGAAGGCATGCCTTTTAAGTTGTTAAACCTTTTTTGAAAATCAAAAATAAAGCATGGTATTTGTATAATACTTAGCAAGTTCATTTTTGATAGACTCCTATTAAGGCCCAAACCTATTGACAAGGTCTCTAAAACTTTCTCATTTGGATTAACTTGGAAAACAAAAGCCTAATAATAACTTTTCAGTTTTAATAATATAAGGAGATCAATGGGTTGGCAGGCAATTTCTAAGGGTTGTCTGGGTAGTGGTAGTCAGTGTTTTTCAAAGTGTTACCTTACTGCTAACTCCCCCTAATTATTTGGGGTAGTTAAAACTAAATCTTAATGGGAAAGCATTGCAAAGGGAAGTTGTTTGTTTGTTTGTTTTTTAACTAGGGAATGAAATTTGATACTGAGAAATGCAGTAGAATTCCTATGGTGGGTGAGGTGAGGGGAAAAAATAAGGAAAATGATGATTTCAAAATCATCAGAAACATCAGGAAAGAACTGTTAGCACAGTTTAAAAGAAAAAAGTACAGATGATGTGAGATTGCTACTAAAGGATTTTAGAGCAAGAGAACAAACATCCTAATGATATCCTCTAGTTTTGAGTAATGATGCAGTTTTTGTTGCATCCATCTTAAAATAAGTAATAGAACAGGGTATGGTAATGGGTATGTAAACAGCAATGGTGTCAGAAATATGGAACAGCACCGATGCATTTAAAAACAATGCTTTAGCATAGGAATCTGTACAAGAGGTGGAAAGAAAAGATGTATGATAAAAGTTAGAAACTTATAAAAACTATGTAGAGATGAATAGGAAACGATATTCTGTTCTTTTAAAGTAACATCATTAGTTTTTTTGTTTTTCCTTGCACTTCACTCAGAAGGTGTCTAAAGGCACTTACATAAAACACTGCCACATGCTGTGTTAGCATAAGGGTATCTGTCAGGTCAACAGAAGTGTTTCTTCCTCTGTACTTGGCACAATTAAGGCTGTGTCTGGATCACTGTGCCTGTTTTGGGGCTCATCCCAGGTACTTACTGGATAGTGTTCAGAGGACCTCCAAGATGGTTAGAAGGCTGATGGAAATCCTGTACCTGGAGAGGCTGAGAGATTGGGTTTCTTCAGTTTTAGAAGAAGAAGGGTAGGCTTATTGCTGTTTTCAGTGATCTGATTAGGGATGTATAGGAAAGGAGGAGGTAGTCATCAACTGTTCACCTAAAAAGATGAAGGGTAACAGAAAGACGTTACAACACTGGAAATTCTGATGAGACACTGGGAAATTTTTCCCTCTCCCCACAATGAGGTTAATCAGACATCGGAAAAACTGTTCAGAAAGGTAGCAGAAGCTCCAACCTTTGAAAACACGTATTAAAAACTTAACTGTACGAGACTATGAGCAACCTCATCTCACTTGGTCCTGTTTGAGCAGCAAATTGGACCAACCGACCTCCTGAGGTCCTCTCAGACGAGCTGTTCTTTAGTTCTGTGACTTTGTGGAAGACAGAAATGTGAAGGGTTCTAAAAGGCAATGAGCAAATTTACAAGGTTTTAAAAAAATAAGTTACGTCAGTAGTTATTTAATTTTTATCCAGAAACAATATCTGTCTCTGTGCTTTTTGCCTTAATATGAAAGGAGTACTCCACGCTTTTTTTTTTTTCTGCTGAGATACAAAGCTGATAAAAATGACCCTGCAAAGTTTCATAAGACAAACAAAAACCACAGTAGTTTATGCATGCAATAGATGTGCTGCTGTGCTGCTGTGCTTTGGAGTTAAGTGCAGGAGTCTCTTAAACTTTCTGCAAAACTTCACTTCTGTATTATTTTTAAGGCTTTGGTGTTAGTTGTGGATGCTGGTCTAGATATATATGTCTGTAGAAGATATGTCTGTATGCTTAGCAAAAACAATGAATGACTGACGTAGTTTAAAGATAACCATGTTAACACACAATTTTCTCACAAGTCAGTGAATGGGAGGAGAGTTTTCCAGCTCTCCCTTTTGTTGACAGTGTCCAGAAGAAGTTATGGAGAGATAGTGGTTATGCCCTGACTGAATATTTTACTGTATTTAAGGTGATGAGCCATAATAAATAAGTTTAAAGTCTCCTTTTGAACCTGTCTAAATGAATCTGATGCCCTAAAGAGCTGCAGTTTTTATCTGTTCCATTAATGTGTAACAAACACAAACATTCTCATTTTCTTACAGCATAAGCAGCACTATTATGGATGTAGACAGCACGATTTCCAGTGGGCGTTCAACTCCTGTAATGATGAATGGGCAAGGAGTTCCTGCCTCCTCTACAAAAAGCATCGCTTACAACTGTTGCTGGGACCACTGCCATGCTTGCTTCAGCTCCAGCCCGGATTTGGCAGATCATATTCGCTCCATACATGTGGATGGTCAACGAGGAGGGGTTGGTGTTAATTTTTTTTTTTCCTCCCTCTTTCTTAGTGTTGTTTTATTCTGTGGTGACAGTAGTAAATCATATGTTTTATGTTATAAAGTATCACTTGTTTAGCTACTGACAACTGAGATTGGGCACTCAGCAGTGTGGCACTAGGCATTCAGCTGCTGTGTTTTCCATAACACACTTGATTTGATATTCTGTGGTTTTGATTGAACGGCTACTTTTAAGAACATGGTGTGTTCATAATGAAATATTCAAATTTATTGGATATTTGATAGATTTGCGAATTTCTCAGCATCCTCAGGATGCTGGTTTTAACTGCCTATACTTGGAATTCATTTTCTTACAACTTTTAGTGTATGTGCTTCTGCAAAGTTATATCATGATTATTTATAAAAATAGAATTTTATTAGAAATAATATATAAACAGAATATATTATAAGGCAGATGTAAGACTGGTCATCTTGGGAGTACAAAGTCTTACCAAAACAGTTCTGGTTATAGTACTGACAGCAGGTCTCTGGATGTTGTACCTTCAATATAATTGCATCTAGTATTTTTTTTTTTTTTTTTAATTGAGGTACATATATGAGCATACATCTTTTGGTCTAATACCTGGTCAAATGGTGCAGTTTGGGTTGGTCTCACAATTTTAATGTTTTAACACCTCTCCAAATAGCTTAACTTGAATTCTGCACTTAACTCCCTGCTTCCCAGCCTCCCAAATTACCTTTAAAGTCTGGAATATTTCAAGTATTTTATATCAATTTTATATCACCTTTATATCAAACACAAGCAGTCTGCTTTCAGTGCTGGATGTTGCATGTCTTTAACTTTTTGGACAGCTAATACCAACTGTTAACCTAGAATAATCTTTATCTTCAACTTTTGTCTTGCTGCTTCTTTAAAATGTAAATATGTCAAATGTTAGGTCATTATGTATTATCTTAAGGGTACAAGAGACTTAAGTAGGATGCAAATTTTCATCACATTATATAGTTTGTAATTGTGTCAACGTGACAGGTGTGACTCATTGGTTGCATTTGCTAATGTTTGGTATGACTGAACTTCCAGCTTCATATTTAGTGACTCTTTTTCAAGTCCAAGCTTTAGGAAGAATCATCCAGCTAGTGAGCCAGCTTTTTAGTCACCTGTGAGATTCCGGTAGTTCTATTCACAGTTTTATAGAAGTGTTACGTGAGTCCTGGATGAGACAACTAAATGGATGAGGTGTATCAGTATCCTGGGGGCTGTCAACGTAAATGCATAACCTTTGTCCCATCCATAATTCCTTTCAATTTCTTAAAAAGCGAGTGGAAGATTTTCTCAGTTTTTTTGTGCTATTTTTCTGCTCGTGTGGCATTATTTGTGGTTATTTTCACGTTGAAAATGTTAGACTGTATGATGTCTTTCTGAATGAGACAGTTGTTGGAAGCACCAAAGAAGCGCCTGAGCGTTGCCCTCAGTTCACTCTTGTATTCCCCGTGGTGTGGAGTTAGTTTCTTTTTCAAAAAGTGCTTCCACTAGATGCTATGGGAAGGGACTGATGCTGGCTGTTTGGTTTCAAGGATTTGTCTGCCACCTGCTGGCGAGGCGTTTAAGTGTTAGAGACCGTGTGGTTTTGGTAGAATTTCAGATATTACTCAACTCAGTGACTATAAATTTGAAGGAAAGTAGTTGTAGTATTTGCTTCTTGAGAACTTAAAAGCAACATGATAAGCTTGCTTCTATGATAATGTATTGATTTCAACCTAATATTGAGATAATGGTTCCAAACCAGCCCAGGAAGCCCAAACCAGAATAATAAAGAGCCCAGGAGACTGTAATGAAATAATTTTACTTTTCTGAAATACTTTGTCAGAAATACTTGGGTTCAGATTTTAGACAGATATTCACAAGAAGCTTTGCTAGGGCTTCTGGGGGGTTGTAAAACCAAATGCATTGTGTTTTTTTTTTTTTTTTTTTTTTTGAGGGGATTGAGTTTCAACTGTCTGTTTTCCTTCGAGTGCTCTGCAGTTTGCAGTTGATGGTGGAAATTTTGAGATAGTTACGTAGCTGTTGCACTGACAGGAATCTCAGACTTCAGGTCTATGGCTGCAGGGGGATCTTAAAACTGATGCTTTAGTGTCTGCTGCTCATCAGTTCAGCCTTATCGGTCAGGAGACCTTGATCGGTCATACAGGCATGCATGCTTTTCAAGCTTTGCTTTAGTAAGTTGAGGTGTCTGTATGTTATAGCAAGCACATCACACGCTCGTCTGGCTGTTCTTTTGTTTTCAAAATACAGTCTTTTGATGATTCACTTTTTTCTTTCTGAAAGAGGACAAGAAGCTCAAATCCAATTAGTTCCCTGCAGTTCTGAAAGGTATTCTGAAAGTATTTTGGACAATGCTATTCCTGGGGACTGTATTCTGCTGCTGAAAATCAGGGCTGTATCCATTCCTCCTTCCCTCAGACTTGTTGAGGAAATTCTAATGAAGGCCCAGTTCATTGAGCTTTTTTATTCTCTAGGTTATAGATAGACACAATGAGAGGTGAGAGAAAAGCAGCGTGAGTAAGTTCTATTCTTTAATGCACTATTGTGCATGTGACTAATCTGTATACCGGAATAGCCAAACACCCATAGGTTTTGTCCTATGAAAAAATTTCCCTTTCTTCGTCAGGAAGGGAGTTGAAGGCCTTAACTAGTGGTATCTAGTATTCCGTAGTATAAAACTGATATTTAAACAACTGGATTTTAATACTTTGTCATTCTCAAAGAATGAAATCATTACTTGCTTATGAGCATAAATCATCTTTCTATCTTTGCTATCCATAAAATGTAAATTTTATCGCTTACATATTTTCTATCCCAATATCTCTGGTCATACTGATATGCAGTACTAACAAACTGTGGCTGGATGTTGTGGCTTTTTGATTGTGTTTATCTGAAGCATTTTCTGGCTTTTGATACTTGTTTCACTGACCTGTTGTGTGGTTGTTTTGTGTTTTTTTTTTTTTTTGAATAAATTATTTTTGCCTTGGTGAGATAAGAAGTGTATTGCAAAATAAATGGTGGTTTCAAAATATACGAACTAATTTGTGGAAACAAGCTTCTTTGCTAATCTGCTTTTGAAAATTTGTTTTCTTTGACTTATGTAAACTTACCACATTTTTACTTTATTAGGTGTTTGTTTGCTTGTGGAAAGGTTGCAAAGTATATAATACACCTTCAACAAGTCAAAGTTGGTTGCAGAGGCATATGCTGACACACAGTGGGGACAAACCTTTTAAGGTAAGGTTCATAGCAAGGTATATCATCCTTTATTTTAAGAGCGATCCTATTCATGTTTTCTGATAGAATGCATTAACTGAAAAATGCCATCACAGGAGGATTTCTTAACATGTCAAGCTAGCTGAGCTTTGGTCTTTGCATTGATGGTGCCCAAAAATCATGTTCTGTTATGAAAACAGTTGAAGATACCATTATTTCTTTGCTGTCCCTGTTGCTTTTAATCTATAAATGGTAGGGGAATCTAAAACTAAATAATGAAGTTTTCTTTTGTGTACTTGTTGAGTTGTTTACATGCTGTAATAGTGAGATATTTTGCTTCATGCTTTACACTTCCGATGATGCCTCGTGGTGCACATTCTGTGCTTGAATAAGAGAATTCTTGTTAACAAAATTCAGTTGAAACAGTCAGTGACTATTTATGGTTAACCTCTGAGAATAATAAGGAAGTCAGGAATGCAGGACCGTTGAGCTGACAGTATTTCCTGCGTAGTATTTTCTAACTTTCTCTTTCTTTCTCCCCCTAATCTGTACCTGCAATTCTAGGTATAGTAGTGTTTATCATTCCCATATCCACCAATCCGTTATTAATGAGTTGCTTCATCCTCTTATGGATACAGTTGGGGCAGTTCATAGCTGTCAGTCCTGGATCACTTTATGGTAAGTTCCACCCACACTACTTCAGACTGAAGTTCTCCTTCCATCTAGGATTTAAAAAATGAATTAGGGCTTTTTATTAAATGTAGGTAGCATTTTATATCTTCCTTCCCCTCCCCGCCCCAACCTCACCAAGTTTTAGTCACTACTTCTCTACTACCCTCTCCTCTCTTTCTTCTCACGTAATGTCATCTGCTTATTTATTTGAGGGCTTTTTTTTTTTTTTACTAAAAAGTTCTTTTCTATTACAGTGACCTCTTCCAGAAGTTACTACTTCTGCACAGAATATAACAGTTATGATAGATAACAAAACTATACTCAAAGCTTAAAGAGTAAAAATAGTTCAATGCAAGTGAAAGCTTTTTTTTTCCTAGTCTTGTGAAGACTAGACTTTTTCTGAACTGCTTACTTTAGTCTGAAAACTTCTGACAGAGTGAATGATAGTGGGAGAAACTTGCTCTGGAGTTTATTCCTTTGTTCGAAGGAGTTAAGTTAACGTATTCTTGAAAGCATAGTGTAAGGATCATAGATCCCTGAAATCTTGAACATGTGATTGTTCTGGTAACCTAATTGTAACTGCTGATCCCTGAATCAAACTTGAAAATCAGTCATTATAGGAAATTTGTACCTTATTTCTTCTCATTTTAGAGCTAAGTAGTTTATGTGCCTTAAGGTATAATAGCAGGTTTAAAGAAAAGTCTTCTAGTAGGTTAGTTTGTAGACTTGCCTGGTGTAGATCAAAGAAACTCAGTTTAGAGGAATGGGGTTTAAAAGAGGTGGGCATACTTTAGGAAATAATAGTATTTCTTGAGACTAGTGAAGTTGGTAAAAGCTGATATCCCATTTTTTTGGCTAAGCTGGTTACAGCTAGAGCTGTAAGACTTCTGATAAGCATCTTGTGTTAACTAGCTGGTGAAATAGTACATACTTTTCTGTAATTTCTAGTCATACTACGAGAGAGAATAAAAACGTAGGCGAGGATTGCAGTAGTTTGTCATGGCTCAAAGTCTGTTACTTCATTTTTTTTCCTACTGTTGTCTTCGGTGTTTCTGTTTGCATTTTACCTCTGTATTTTGCAATCTGTTCTTGAGGATAATTCTGGTCCTGTAACTTCTTTTGTTCCCCTTTCATTTATGCTGAATATAGGCTTCAGAGCCCCCATGGTTTAGCCAAGTATGTGATTGTGATAACTTGTTAGTTACCTAGACCCCTTTATTCACTTGATCCTTTTCTTTTTCAAGCTTTTGAAATCTATTGTCTGATACAAAAGCATTTAAGAGTACTTAATATTAGTCTTGATCAGTTGAAGAACAGTTACTAGTTCATTTTATGGCAGTTTTTCAAAAATAAAGCATTTTTTGCATTTAGCTGTTCTTATAAATCCTAATGGCTCAGATTTTCAGCAAAACCCATTTTTTTTTTCTATTTGGTTGTATTAAAGACTTCTTGTTCTTGATTACTACAATGTCTCATACCCCCCCCCCCCAAAAAAAACAAACAAACAAAAACCAAGCAAGAAACAAAACAAAACAAAACAAAAAACCCCCAAACCAACAACTATTGTTTTATAAGAATACATTAGCTCTAGTATAAAAGGAGGAGTCATTGTCACTTTATAGTACTTACTGAAAATGCCAAGTTATTCAGTGTTTTGTTAAAAATAAATGTCAGGATTTGTGAGGAATTAACTTAGAAGGCAGTGGAAATGATAGAGCTGTATGCTATTGTCTAGAGAACTGTTCAAAATAGTTTTAAGAAAGGCAAAGAACATTAGCTAGGAAGAGGTGATGAAGCTCTTGTAAAGGGAAGACTATTGTAAAGGCAGGAGGAAAGCCAAAATTGTTTAATGATGAGTGGAGATTAATAAATGTATTGCAGGCTGCTACATGCTTATACCTCTAATGAAAATAAGAGGAAAAAAGTATTTTCTGAAATTGAAAGGCAGCTGGGGACTGTCTCAGGCATAAAGCTATCTTTTGCAGAACTGTTCTGTTGAAGAATAGGTTCTGGTCCTGTCTGCCTTTTGTTTGCAAATGAATTCATTTTATGTAGTTGCCCATTTTGGGTGTAATTCTCAATTTTTGTGATGCATGTAATGCTGTCCTTTGACTTAAAGGCTGCATCCTACTGTAAATTAGCTTCTCTGCTTTTATTTTAAAAAGTCTTTGTGGATTTACCTGCCTTTTCCATGCATTCAAATAAACTACATGACTGCGTGGCTCATTTGTCACCGAGATGAGCCCACTTCTAAATTGCAAAGACAATTGTTTAATATTTTCATAAATTTCTCCTGTGGTTTCTGCTCACGTGGTTTAGCATGTCCCCCTCGATATTACAATACTGGTGACATAGAAAAGGTAAATTTGCTTATGAATACCTATTCTTGAGATATTAGTTCTATTTGTATATGGGGCAATTTCCTAATAGTGTGGATCAGATAATTAGCAGACATCTTACAATTGATTCATTTGCTAAACTAAGGCAAAAATTACAAGTTCGATCTTGGGGGTAGAACTTCGGACCTTTAGTCATCAGATTTCTTTGCCTTTTTTTTATTTCTTCCCTTTTTCTAAACATTTTTAGTGCTGTTGGCTTTAAGTTTCATGTGGAACACATGGATTTTATGTTATTTTTATTTGAGGCCATCATCACTAATTTTTGTTATTTAGAAAATAGTCTTACCTAGGGCACCCACGAATCCCTCCAAAGTTAAGTGTGTCAATTAAATGAGTTACCATTGATGCTAGTTCTCAGTCTCTAATCAAGTATGTCTGCAAAGTAGTATGCTTTTCTAGTCATTCTTTAGGTGGGCGGTTTCCTAAATTTGTTTCTCACGTCAAGAGGATCAAGGACCAGTCTTGCAAAATATTTCTGATCTGAGAACTTACTGGCCTTCTTTGGGCCCACTGCTAGGTATTTCTGGAGTTATGCTACTCTTCTTAATACCTGGAGTTCATTCCTTTTGTGCTGATGGAAGTTCTCATTTATAACAGTCTGGCTCTGGCCATTCTCCCAGCCTTTTTTGTTGTTGCAGGCATTCATTTAATATAGTTGTTTTCAGAGCTTGTAATTGCTTCTCTGTAGATATTCAGTATGTTCATGATTGTATATCCAGAGTTGAGAGAAAGCTAGATACTACTTTTTTTAAATAGTTTTACTGCATAATTTTTGCAGCTTTTTAGAAATGGGTGGAATACTGGAAGTATCATTATCATGTAGTAGTTGTCCTATCTGAAGCTCAGCAACTTAAAAACTTTCAGGCTTTCAGAACATACAGACAGATGGAACTACAGGAATAATCTGCTGAAATAGAAAACTGAGGCTGGTAGCTGTCTTTGGCAAGCTGAGAAAGGATTGTCTGAACTTGGCTGTTAGAAACAGTTGAATAGTTATCGTGCTGTGACAGTCTGCATTTTTTTTAGCACTGTTTCTGGTACTCAGCTTTTCTTGAAGCGCTACTTGCCACTGCAGAAGGCATTAAAAGTTAGTTGCTTGTAGACATACCAAAAGAACTCTTAGCATGTAGTATAGATGACCAAATACAAGGTGCTAGGCACAATGAAAGGACAAATGGTAGAGCGAGCTCGAATGTGTGGGAGATACTATAAAAATAATTGCTTATAGCAATCCTCTGCAGAGGAGGACTCTATGAAAATATGCTCTTAATGTTTAAGATCAGCCATGCAAGGTTTGCTCACATGAGATGATAAATGCTTTCAGTAGCAACAACACATAACAATACACAAACTTATTGTAGGCTTTCATCCTTTGCTTAAAAGGGGAGAAAAAAAGTAGTAATAAAATTGAAATTTTATGCTCGTTTTACCACCTGTAAATTCCAGAATTCATTAGGGAGTGATTCATTAAGGGATGACTCCACTTGATATGACTCTTAATAGAGGAACATTTGTTGAAATCTAGACAACAAAGCCAAGCAAATTCAGTCCTCGTTTGGCGTTCATGTCAGTTATTCTTTTGGCAGAACATCTTCTGTCCATTAGAACATTGCAGATGCAGATAGAAAATGTAGTCATTCTGCCTGAACGCTTAGATGATGAGATAGTAAGGTTTATCCAGATGTCTAAAATATAGATCTATTGGAAAAAAAAAGCACATTAAATATTCTAAAAAGAGTACTTGATTACTTTGAATTTAATAGAAAAAATCTGTATTACTAGATATTTTTATATCCTGTTTGTTAAAGTCACTGGTCACTATTGCCCATTAATAATGGTGGGTATGGGTACACTGGAGAAATTAAATTTCTTACTTGTTGACTTATTTTCTCTTGAAGTAACATATCCACCAATCCGAACCCAACCTATCATATTGCAAATGGAATGCAAAATTTTGAGATGCAGGGTTTTGGGGAAAAATTAAGAGATTGGTTTAAAGTTGTGCATAATAGTTGAGTCTGATTTATTAGAAGCCCTCTAGATCTGTATAATTATCTGGTGGGAAGCTGATTTGGTGTGACTTACCGTCCAGAGATCCTGAAGTGACAGCCTGAACTGCTCATTTATCTTTGGAGAGAAGAAACTTTACCCGTTAGTAACGGATTGCTGGATATATTATTTTAGAGAAAAAAAAGAAAAAAACAGGTAAGAATTTTTTCCTCTTCTACTATTTTCTGTCCACTACAAAGGCATTCTGTGTCATCTTTTATATAAATCAGCTGTTGATTATTCGATGACATAACGGGTAGTGTCAAACTACATAATACGTGAATGTGATGGTCTTTGAAAATATTTTCTACTGAGCTACAGACTGTAAGTAGGCTTTCTGGAAAAAGATAATTTCTAATTGTAGGTTACATATATTGAGGATGTAACATTTGGGGCTTTTAAAAGTAAAACTTAAATGAAGAGAAGTGGTAGCTTCTGTAGAGAATCTGTATTGGATATCCGTGATTTTTTTTCTCTGCCCTAGACAAAAGTCAACTTATGATATTGTGTGTCAAACTGTAGTTAGTCATAAAACCATATTTCCTATCTGACTTGAAATTCCGTGAGAAGTCTTAAGAACTTGTGATTTAGAAATGTGGCTGACACAATGTTTATTATTTTCAGAAGGTGTTGCCTTTTTATACTGTAATTAAGTAATTTGGCATATGGTAATGCATGCACTGTACCAAGACTTCAGGTTATGTTTTACTTTTAGCAGGCATTGGCAAGACTGATATTTTAATCTCTCAGTAAGGTTGATCTTAGAGTACTTTTGTTTTCATTTTCCTTTTGTCAGTGTTTGTAGAATCAGAAAGAGCTAGAAGCTTGTCAGCATCACCTTAATGAAAGTTAGACCGAAGCTTGGATTTAGTTGCTTAGTTTGGTTTCATGAAACTACTTTTATAAGCAATACAGCTGCTTCAAGGACTACGAAACTGGAGAATAAAAAAAATTGGCCAAACTAATGCATGCATTTATTTTGTCTATATCTCTTGATTGTGGGTTTGTTCATCTTTAATACAGTTGTGTAAATTTTCATCTTTAATATTAATTTGAAGTAACAATATTGCTTTGAGGTTCCTGTACCCTAAATAAGAGCAAGACATGTTGTTGGTTTATTTTGAATTTAGATGTGGCATGGTGGCTGCTATGGTGTAAATGAGCAATATTGCTGTTTGATTTTGGTATATTGTAGGGCAAGGTAAAAATTTACAGATAGTTACAGGCAGGTTTTTGGTAGAGATCGGAACAAATTTAAGATGCTTATTAGTGGAGGAGACAGAGAGGAACATACACATTTACATTAACATTACATGTTTTTAGTTAACTTAGTGCTTAAACTGTCCTTAAGCTTACTAAAAACATTTAAATAAAAATGTCCTCCTATTATTTGTCTTTCACTGTCTTGTAATGTACTTATTTTTTATTCCTGTAGCAAGTATTAAGTCCTTGTAGATAATGGAGGTTTTTCTTTAGGAATATAGTGTTCATGTTTTATGATGATCAATGAAAACCTTTTGCTGGGTCTGAGATAAAAATAAACTTTTCAGTTCTTTTACAGCCCCAGTTGGAAAACAGCAAAGTTGGGTATCAGGGACAAAATACGCTGAGTGGTATTCTGCTGTTGTCCTGTCTTTCAACTAAATGTGCAGGCTTGGGACAGATTACTTTAAGCTTGCAAATACTTCAGAGAAAATTTTACATTGTGTATATAGTTGCAGTATTACTTGCTGCTGAACTCCTATCACAGTTGCCTCATCAGTTTGCTGTCGAGGGGAGTGCTAGAGAAGAGAGATATGAATGAGAAAGCTAAGAAAATGGATTGGGGGAAGCAAAACAGATGTGGAAGAAGGAAAGCTTTTTAATGGTTTAGAGTGGTGATGGGTTTTTGCTACTGGATAATGAATTCATTTGTCCTACTACTGTTTAATCAGGAGAAGAAAAATCAGTCATGTGGATACACAGTTCACTGCAGCCCATGATGAAATGTGTATCTTAATTATTTTTTTTGTTACCCTTCTAAGCTAAGAGCACAAGGGAAAAAGTTTGTGCCTTCCACCCCAACAATATAATTCCAATTATTTGTATATAAAATAAATATTTAAAACATAAACCAAGTACTTATTTTTTTAAGTCAGTACTTGTTTAGTTGCATGTATCTTGTGATTTCTGTGTTTCTGCTTAGTTGCTATTGGGTCTATTCTTATTTTTCTGTTCGAGAAAGAGAGGCCATTTTCTTTGAGTGAGAACTTTCTTAAATACTTCTGACGTAATTGCACCTTGCAAAATAAGTGTGTATATATAGTGTTAATAGAATTTTCAAGATACTGAAGTCCCTTCAAGTCAGAAAGGAAGGATATTGACCATGTATGGCATTTATAAAAAGCATTAAGCTTTGTTAAATTCAGTGTTGGTAGGGATGCTTTTTTTATTTGAAGTTTACTTCTAATCTCTCACAAGAAAGAGGGAGATTAGAGAACACTGCTGTTATTTGCCACTAGGGAAGACTGTAGAGCTGTTGAGAAATACAGAATAACTATGTAGTGTTTTGAAAAGCAAGGGAATAATGCTGGTCTGTAGGGAAAAAAATCTTCAGATGCCTTTTTCTGTGAAGACAGACTTACTGCATTGTTCAAGATTAATTTTATGCTATACAATACTGTAGAATATTATATAGCATTAATATGGTGATTACACCACAGAAAAATTATAAGTTACAAAGTTCAGATGGAAATTTTAGATTATTTTCGTTTCTCTTTAGAATTGCATGGTCTTTAAGAGTTTATCTGTCTTTTGGTGTGTTGGAGGCTGAGCCAGAAAAGGCAAACTGAAAGATCTATCAAACCTCTGTGAATGAGTTTGATAGTGCAGAGTGCACTCATACGGTTGTTTTATTTTTTTCCTTATCAGTGTGTAGTTGGTGGGTGCAATGCCAGCTTTGCATCTCAGGGAGGACTTGCCCGTCACGTGCCCACACACTTCAGCCAGCAGAACTCTTCAAAAGTTGCCAGTCAGCCAAAGGCCAAAGAGGAATCTCCATCTAAAGCTGGAATGAATAAAAGAAGAAAGTTAAAAAACAAGAGACGACGATCATTACGTAAGTACTTCTAGACTTTTTTATATCCACAGCAACACATTTTATTAGTGTAATGACACTTTTATGAGCATAACAGAGGCTTAATTTTGAAGAGATTTGACTTGCTGTATTATTAATTTTTCTCTGCGCGGTTGAGGTTTGTTAATTTTATATGAACCAGTGCTCTGTGAAGTGTGACTTACCAATTTAAGGTGAATTGTTTCCTCTAGCCAGGATACTGTCAGTGGTAATAATCCCTTATCCGCTGTGTTTTCTAGTCCATTTAGATCCAGTTGTTTGATTCCTGAATTGTCCTAGTGTCAGACTGATAACTATTTCAGATCTATTCAGAGATTCTTATGTACAGAAATTCTTAGAAAAGGCAATTGTTAACAACTTTTTCATAATTGCTTTGGCTACAACTTTCTGCTGTGCCTGTTGTGTTTCTGTGGACAGTACAAGATGTAACTATGTTGATAAGAAAGCGATTGTCTGTCTTGTCTCCAGCCTGGCAGTGTGATTTTAGTGATGGTGCGTTGGAGAACTTGTGTTACTTCACTGGGTCAGCAATTACAGTCTTATTTTGCTAGAACTTTTCTGTGGTAGAACACTAAACTGTATTGATCTTCCTGTTTCTGTGAAGAAACACAGTTACCAACTATTCAAATGATACTACAGCGATGGATGCATATACTAGTGGTCTTAAGTGATTACTACAAATTGGTTATGATTTTTCTTATTTTTAAACCTTACCTGTGTTACAAGTGACTGGAAACTAATGAAACAGTGGTTATTCTTCTGCCTTGAACTAAAAGAAGTCTGTCCTGGAAAGTTACTGTATCTTCTAGAATTCACCATAGTTTATTCCTGTGGGTTTTTTTCCTTCTGTACTCTGTGGCAAAAATGCAGTTCAGTGCTGGTAGAGCCATTGTTAACTTCAGTTATGATGGTGGTCTGTATTCATTTTTTGAGGGGAAAGAGGGGAGGTGAGATGGGAGGGGACACTTGAGTATCTTTATACATGAGCAAATTATATTTGTTCACATATGTAACTCTCAAGATTTCCTCTAGTTTTGACACTAATTTACTGTTTAAAGAAGTTAGCTATTTCTTCTATTCTTCTCAGATTCTGTCTCGCAAAGACATTTCCCTTTAGCAAATCCATGTAAATGAGTAGGTTCAAGAAGGGAAGGCTGATCAATAGAGTTAACTGGTCACTTTGCACCTTTTAGTTCATCTTAGGTGTAAAGGAAGAGACTTACTTAAAGTAATGTATGTTCCTAGAATGCTATCTTGATTTGTTGACTCTGTTACTCAAGCAGAATACAGATATCTAAGGCTGGTCATTTCAAATTAATTCACTTTCAGAGATTCCCAAGTTGCATCTTGTCTTGTATAATTATATTGATCTTTTTAGGTGGCTGATTTAATGCATTCTAATTCAATTTATTCCCCAATATGCATAGAAGTATTATTACACGTTTGCATTTTATTTGTAATTGATAAACATTATTGACTTAGCAGTTTGAAATCAGGGCTTTATAGTTAAAACTTTGAATTATCTGCTAATATGTCTCAGTCATAACAGGAATATACTGCAGAATTTGTTCTGCAGATATGCACAGTCCACTTCATGGAGTGGTGGGGGAAGTAAATAGAAAGGTCTTGAATGAATTGATGGCAAAAAGAAATATAATTGGTCTTCAGCATTCTGATAATATTTACTCAGCAGTAGAACTTGAATGGTTTGCTGTCTTGATCAGGTGTTGCACAGGAAGAAAAATGTCAGCTGCTCGAGAAATTTATCTTGTTTCCTCTTGAGACAAATGTGATGCTGGCTGTATAGTTTTGCCTTCAGGCAAAAACTCATCTCTAACCGAGTTGGGAACTGACTACTGTAATGTATTTCTCCAGAGGGTATGTGACCCAGAAATGTATCTGAAGTTGATGACATTTTCTGAAAATGCTAAGTATTGGCAGCTTTTCTTTAAAACTTTTTGTGAATTATTGTTGATTTGCTGAAATTGACAAAGGGCTGATATAATTTTGCTCATCTTACTGTTTCTTAACTTAGCTTTACTTTTAGTTAAAGAATGAGGTGTGCAAGTGTGTAGATTTTGTTTATAAGAAGTAGGGGGTGCAAGAAACCTTTTGCAAGAGACCAAAGCAACAGAACTAGGGTATAAAGTATTTTCAGTCTAGAGTACTTAAAGCCAGGAATGTGGATTTTATATTTAGATATTTAAAAAGTGTCAAAAAGGAGAGACATTATACTTCTGTACCATTTTCTCTGCTAGTAGGGTTACGAGTTATGACAAATAGGTATAATCATGGAATGGCTTGGGTTGGAAGGGATGTTGAAGATCATCTAGTTCCAACTCCCTCCCTGCCATGGACAGGGATGCCACCCACTGGATTGGGTTGCCCAGGGCCTTGTCCAGTCTGGCCTTGAACACCTCCAGGGATGGGGCATCCACAACCTCTCTGGGCAACCTGTTCCAATGCCTCACCACCGAGTGAAGAATTTGCTTGTAACCCCTAATCTGAAGCTCCCCTCTTCTAGTTTAAAACCATTCCCCTCCTTTCAATCAACCCTTCCCTAAAGTAGAGGGCAGCACCCCCTCACGTAAAGCAAGATGCTGTTCAGTAGTGTACAATGTTTAAATAATTCACAAATAATTTGAAAAGTTATTTTTATGTCAGGAGACAAACTTTCTTCTAAAAAAACATTGCTAGCATATTCTTTCTACCTCCTCATGGTCTGATTACACACTTTTTTTTTTTTGCAACAAGCAAATGGCTTAATATTTATTGACAATTAATTGCTAATACATGCTGCAGTTGAAGCACACCCATGTATAAATTAAAGGTTTAAACACAGCAAAACAATAATGTTGCTTCCTCTGTATAGACCTGTGTTTTACATCTGAAGGTTTGAACCCCTCTGGAAGACATTAATGCATAAGTAATTTTTAAAAAATTGGAATACTTTACTGTGGCTTTATATATGACAAGAACATGTTCTAACTTAAAATATGAAGACAATTCAGGCAGCTGCTTTTCTTTCTTTCTTAACATCTTGCTCTTCTTAACCTGTTTTGCATTTCTTTCTTCCTCTCTGTGAACAGTGTGCTTTTAAGCTTGGAAGTGAGTGCCTCTATGATAAAAGCATGTTTTACTATACATACAAAGCATAGCTTTTTACATTAGTAGTGATATAAAGACTAGCTGATTTGTCATATAAATTTTGATGTTACAGAATAATTCAGGATCACAGTAGCTTTCTTTCTCTTCTATATACCTTTAAACATACTCATTGGCACACTTCCTCATTTATAGGTAGAGAGCCAAATATATTGAAAGTGTCTCACTAAAACAGGTCCTAATATTGCTATTTTTAAGCTACCTCAAAGTATTTTGTAGAACCTGAGACGTTATTTCCAATATTACGTTGCTTCTCCAGTAGAAAAAAAGACACTTTAGTTGTTAACACCTGTATCAATTGAGTTTACTAGGAGATACATGGGATGAGAAAATCTCCTGTTTGTGGAATTTACAGTGGGAATATATTAGTTACACGGGACTTGGCATTTCATTTAATGGGCTTCTTATCCAAAGCTTTTAATTTACTTAATACAAATTCCACATACACTTAAATTATTTAAATAAGAAGGGAGATGCCTTACTCCAAAAATAATTTTGAGGGAATAAATTCAAGAGGAGCAGAAGATACAGGCTGAACACTCTAAAGAATTAATAAAGCTGTTCATGTGCATTTTACAAATTGTGCTCTTCTGTGTCTGTTGCATGTTATCTGATGGTAAATCCTGGAAAAAAATGCTGTATGAAACTTAAAGCAAAAATTTGGAGTTGTCCTCTCTTCTTCTCCCTCCACATATGTATTTATAAGTATTTCACATAAAAATAGTTGCCATATATTTATGTCACAGGGTGAGGGACACTGCTCTGTAGCTGATTAGTTTGGCAGCTGGGTGTAGGGGGGCGAATGTTTCAGAGCCAGGGAAACCTCAGGGTAACAGAGGCCTGCCATGAGCCAGCAGCTCCTGGGAGAGAGTCTGGTGAGGTTTGGGAGGCCAGTCCCAGTCATGGAAAAGGCAGCCTTAGAAAGGGCTTGTGAGCAGGAGCACTGTGACCAGGGCATGCATGCAGACAGGGATGTGGAGGGTGCGGCAGTTTGTGCAATATTTTGTGTGGAAGGATGTGTGGGAAGAGCTGTGCACCTTGCTTCTTGACAATGCAAGTTCCAGTAACAGTTGCCTAGAGGGGACAATGGGCACTGGTCTTAGGATAAAGGCTGAATTTTGGAGCTGGATTGTTTCATCCACCTACCACAGGACTGTCTGACACTTTGACCCAGACAGAGCTGCTGAAGGGGAAGGCTGCATGCAGTGCGCAGCTCTGACTGCAGGAAGCACCTAGACCTTTCTCTTGTGGCAGGGATGAGTGTCAAACCTGCCTGCTTTGATGGTTTTAACCTGCTGGGCAGCTAAACTGCACAACAACCACTGTCTCACTCCCTCCTCCTCAAAAGAAGAGTGGGAGAAAGTATGATGGAAAGAAAAAAAGTTCATGGGTTGAGATAAGGGTAATAAGGCTAAGGGCCCTCAGTACAAGAAAGATATGGAACTGTTAGAACTTCTCTAGAGGAGGGCCGTAAAGATGCGCAAGGCTGAAAGAGCTAGGGCTGTTCAACCTGGAGAAGAGAGGGCTCTGGGGAGACCTCATCACAGCCTTTCAATAGAATCATAGAATATCCCGAGTTGGAAGGGACCCATAAGGATCATCAAGTCCAACTCCCGGCACCACACAGTGCTGCCCAAAAATTCAAACAATGTGACTAAGTGCACCGTCCAAACGTTTCTTAAACTCTGACAAGCTTGGTGCACTGATTACTTCCCTGGGGAGCATGTTGCAGAGTGCGACAACCCTATCAGTGAAGAACCTCTTCCTGATGTCTATCTTAAACCTCCCCTGCCTCAGCTTGACACCATTCCTGCGGGTCCTATCACTGGTGACTAAAGAGAACGGGTCGGTGCCTGCCCCTCCGCTCCCCCCTCGTGAGGAAGCTTCAGGCTGCGGTGAGGTCTCCCCTCAGCCTCCTCTTCTCCAGGCTGAACAGGCCCAGTGACCTCAGCTGCTCCTCATATGTCTTCCCCTCTAGGCCCTTCACCATCATCACCGCCCTCCTCTGGACACTCTCCAAGCGTTTTACATCCTTTTTGTACTGTGGTGAATACTTAAAAGGCTCTTATAAAAAGGATGGAGAGTCCCTCTCCATCCTTCCTCTACCTGTGTATTAGCTACTTGTGTAGATAATGATAGGACAAGGGGGAATGGTTTTAAACTGAAAGAGGGGAGATTTAGATTGGATGTTAGGAAGAAGTTCTTCGCTCAGAGGGTGGTGAGACACTGGAACGGGTTGCCCAGAGAAGTTGTGGATGCCCCATCCCTGGAGGTGTTGAAGACCAGGCTGGATGAGGCTCTGAGCAATCTGATCTAGTGGGTGGCATTCCTGCCTATGGCAGGGCTGTTGGAACCAGATGGTCTTTAAGGACCCTTCCAACCAAAGCCCTTCTATGATTCTATGATAATATAAAGTGAAAATGAAGAGGTGGGGAAGAGCAAGCAAAGGCCACGTGGAAGCAAAAGGGGAATTGGGGAGGGAACAATCATTCTCTGTTCATAAATTAATGGTATTTGGCCATGTCCTGGGAAGCAGGGCCTCAATAGGCATAGCGGTTATCTGGGAGGACAGATGAAGATATGAAGATAAGGAGAGCCTACCCACCCTCCTTCCACTTCCCCGCATTTTATTGCGGAGTGTGATACCATATGGCATGGGATATCCCTCTGGTCGGTTTACGTCAGCTGCCGTGGTGATATCCCCTCCCCATTCCTGGCCTACTGGCTTTGGGGGGTTTGGAGTGGGTCTTGGTGCAGTGCCAGCACTGCTCAATGATAGACAAAACACTGGTGTGATACCCATGCTGTTCTAGCTACAGGTGCAGAGCACAGCACAATATAGGCTGCTGCAGCGAAAGTTAACTCCATGCCAGCCAGACCCAGTACACTTGCAGAAGATGCCTCCAGGTGGAGGACCTCGTGCAGCTTGGCCACCTGGTGAGAAGGAGGTGCAGGAGGTGGTCAGAAGGCTATACAGTATCGGGAAAGCTGAGGAGGAGTTAGGTGGTTCCATAGGTAGTCTGCAGTGAGCTCACAGCCAAAAACTCCCCCCAGGAAACATTGCAGAAGGGAATGATACCAAAACCACAGAGGAGTGGAAGTTTGTTATAGCAAGGAGCAGCAGGAGGAAGAGACATCCCCCATAGCCTGAGGTGCCCTTGCAGAACTGTTCCACTGCTCTGGGGACTGCAGAGGAAAAATCTGTCCTGTTGGGCTTGCCAAACTGGTAAAGAAAGCTTTAAACTAAGGTTGCTCAAGGAGGTGAACCTCAGTTGACCCAATTTACTGCTTTGAGGGGTTAGAGGTCAGCAGGGAGAGCACCTGAAGAGCAGCACAGAGAAATTCCAGCCACTTCACCAAATGAAACAGTCTCATTAGGGGCCAAGCTTAAGTGCATCTACACAAACACACAGCATGAAAAAATAAATAAGGGTAACTGGAAGTTTTAGTTTAGTCTTACGGCTGTGTTATCATTGGCCTCTGTAAAATGTGGTGGGATGACTCACCTGCTTGGAGGGTTGGAATAGGTGGTTTGGGGCTCTTCAGGAGAGATGGGGAAGGAGAAGACATGGGGTATCCATGTATGTTAGGGAATGCCTTGACTGCAGGCAGCTGAGCGGTGGTGATGAAAGGATTGAACGTCTCTTGGTGAATCACAGGAAAGGCAGCAAGGCTGGTGTTATAGTAAGAATCTGTAATAGACCATCCAACTAGCATGTAGAGATAGATGAAAAATTATACAAGAACTAGAAGTCTCCTGAACTAACCATAGTTCTCATGGGGAACTTTGGCTTCCTAGATGTTAGTTGGAAATAGAGTACAGCCGAGAATAAACAGTCTAGGAGATTGCTGGAGTGTGTGGATAACATCCTCACAGGTGGTGAGTGAGCTGACAACAGAAGGTGCCCCACTTAACCTGTTGTTTGTGAACAGGGATGAAGTCATGGGTCGTGTGATGGTTGGAAGCTGCCCTGGGCACGGTGATCATCAAAATGATAGTTTTTGTTCCTTGTTGAGGTTAGGAAGGTGATTAGCAGAAATGTTACTTTTGGTTTCTGGAGGTCAGTCAAAGGCACAAGAGCAGACCGTCCCAATGTGCTGAACGTTGAGCCAGTGAGGGAGAGGAATAGCATTGCTGAACAAAGAGCTTTTTCTGCAATTTGTGAAGAAAAAGAGTTCAGGATTTTTTGAAAGAAGGGGCAGTCAACTCAGGAGAACTATAGAGCCATTGTCAAGCTTTGCAGGGAGTAAATTAAAAGGGCTAAAGTCCTGGAACTCGATTCGGTTAGCATAGTAAAAGGCAATAAAAAATGCTTTTATAAATACATCAACAGCAAAAGGAGGATTAAGGAGAATCTCCATCCTTTATTGGATGTGAGGCGAAAGGTAGTAATGAAAGATGAGGATAATGCTGAGATACTTAACGCCTTGTTTTGCTTTGGTCTTTATTGGTAAGGCTAGTTGTTCTCAGTGTACACAGCTCTCTGAGTTGGAAGACTGACAGGGAACAAGAGGAAGCCCTTACAATCCAATGGGAAGCTCTGAGTGCACTCCTGACATTTTTTGAATGTTCGCAAGTCCATGGGGCTGAGCAGGATTCATCCAAGGATACTGAAGGAGCTGACAGGAGCGATCGCCAAGCCACTTTAAAAATGTATCAACAGTCCTGATTAACTAGTGAGATCCTTGTTAACTGCAGGTTAGCAAATGTGACTCCAGTGTGCAAGAAGTGTGGGGAAAAAAGATCCAGGGAATTACAAGCCTGTCAGCCTGACCTTCGTTACGGAGCAGATCATTTTGAGTACTATCCTATGCAAATTGTCAATACGTGACAATTGGAGTGATCAGAAGCAGTCAGAGTGTGTTTTTGAAGGGTAGGTCCTGCTGTACTGACCTGATTACGTTCTGTGACAAGATGACCTGCTTAGGAGATGAGGGAAGTGTTGTGGATGTCATTTACCTGGTTTTCAGTAAGGTGTTTGACACCATCCCACAGTATTCTCCTGGAGAAACTGGCTGCTCATGGTTTGGGCAGGCGTGCATTTTGCTGCGTGAAGAGCTGGCTAGATGGCAGGGCTCAGAGTCCTAGTGTGTCATGTTAAGCCAGTTGGTGGCTGGCCACCAGTAGTTCAGTCCCTAGGGCTCAGTTCTTGGGGACAGTTTTGTTCTAATGTTTTTACCAATGATCAGCACGAGGGGTTTGTATACCATCAGTAAGTTCTCAGACAGTACTGTGTTAGGCGGGAGTGTTGATCTGCTTGAGGGTAGGATGGCTTTGCAGAGAGGTCTGGATAGATTAAATCAATGGGGGCTGAGTTCAGTCACAAGACATTCAGCAAGACAAACTGCCCTGTTCTGAACTTGGGTCATAACTACCCAATGCAGTGGTACAAGCTTGGAGAAGAGTGGCTGGAAAGTTGCTTGGCAAAGGACCTGAGGGTGATGGTTGATAGCCTGCTGAACTTGAGCCAGCAGCGTGCCCAGGTGACCAAGAAGGCCGATGGGATCCTGGCTTGCATCAGAAATAGTGTGGCCAGCAGGACTACAGAAGCAATTGTCCCATTATACTGGTGAGTACTATGTTCAGTTTTGGGCCCCTCACTACAAGAACAATGTTGAGTTGCTCAAGGGTGTGTGGAGAGGAGCAACAAAGCTGTTAGAGGGACTAGAAGATAAGGCTTATGAGGAGCAGCTGAGGGAACTGGGGTTATTCAGTCTGGAGGAGACTCTCTACAACTACCTGAAAGGAGGTTGCGGTGAGAAGGGTGTTAGTGAGAAAATTTCAGGTGAATTTCTTCACCGCTCTTCACAGAGAGGGCAGTCAATCATAGGAACATGCTGCCCAGGGAAGTGGTGGGGTCACCATCCCTGGAGGTATTTGAGACATGTGGGCATGGCACTAGTTTTAGTGATGGTACTCAGTAGATCACGCTGATAGTTGGACTTGATCTCAAGTATCTCAAGGGAAATAAGGTGCTTTTTTAAAATTATTATTATTATTATTATTTTAAGAAGAGTAGAAGGGATATCTCTTGGAAGATGCTGAACTCTGGAAATTTAATGTATCATATCGGTTACTACTCAGTACTTTATGGTAACAATAGAATGTGAACCCATTTTCTTTGGTCTGTTTGTATATACCAGCTTGTGTTTTTCCCCCAAACTTGTCTTTAACTTTGCCTGAAGAAAGAAAACTTAGTACATGCCCAAAAATGTGACCCGTACTCCTTTTTATGTGATAGACTAATAGTTTCAATGTAAGAAATGGTTGTATCAATGACCTTCTGTAGCATAAGAAGTGACCACTTACAGCGAGAAAACATTTCAGAGATGATTGCCTAAATGGCAGTATCCAATTGAGATACAGTAAGGACAGAACATAATATACAAATGAACGCTTATCAACAGTTAGTCCCTGGAGCGTAGAAAATACTAGTTGAAAGGGGGTTTTGTAATTTATTTTGAAATAAAGTATAGATAATCTTGATGAAAAGGAGTTGTTTTAATTAAGGACAAGAGAATGGCAAATTGCTGTTTTTGCAGAGTATAGGATGATACAGTTAATAACGTAATTTAACTACTGTTCTTAGTTTTAATTTCAATGTTATATACTGAATCATTGCTCTCACGTAATGCTTTCATTAATACTTTTACTCTGTCCTGGTTTCAGTTAGGACATGGTTAATTTTCCTCCTAGTAGCTGGTAGAGTGCTATGTTTTGGCTTAGGATGAGAAGAGTGCTGATAACATGCTGATGTTTTAATTGTTGCAGAGCAGTGCTTGTACCAAGCCAAGGACTTTTCAGCTCCTCGCTCTGTCCTGCCAGTGGGCAGGCTGGGGGTGCAGCAAGAGCTGGGAGGGGACAGAGCCAGGACAGCTGACCCAAACTGGCCAAAGGAGTATTCCATACCATCTGAAGTCATTCTAAACAATATATAGGGGTGGGTAGCTGGGGTGGGGGGGCCGGCTACTCAGGGATAGACTGGGCATCGGTCAGCGGGTGGTGAGCAATTGCATTGTGCATCACTTGTTTCCTACACATTATTATTATTATTATTATCTTCCTGTCTTAACAAACTGTCTTTATCTCAACTCTCAGGCTTCACTTTTCCGTTTCTGTCCCCCATCCCAGAGAGGGAAGGGGGAGGGTGAGTGAACATCTGTGTGGTGTTTAGCTGCCGGCCAGGTTAAATCCCAACAACTCATATAGTTCTGCTGTTGTAATATATGGTATTTTTTAGAAAATCTTGGAATGGGATATTTCTAAGCATGTGCAAATATGTGCTTAGTAGCAATTATTTTTCAGTTAGATTATTGTTAGTGTGTAATTAATAGACTTTACACTCCAAATTGGAGCTCTGTAGTTTTTTACTGTTCAAGAAACACTTATCTATGAAATTATTTACTAGTGCATGCTGTTTATAGACTACTCGTAAAATATCGGATGTTGATTGCAGTCTGCTCTTCATAGATTGAAGTGTAGTTTCTGATGTAGAAGGTGCTTCTTGTCTAGGATATGTTTACTACTAATCAAAGTGTGAAACGAAAACTTGTGCATAGAAATGTCCAGCAGTGTTTTTTTACATGACTATTTATTATTACTCTTCAGAGATAGTGTTTTTTTATTAGCTTGTATTTTCTGTATGTTAACAATAATTCTTATTTAATCCTCTGCTTCGTGTTCCACTGCAGTACCGAGCAGTCTTACTGCACTGTCAGTGCAGGTCTTTGCAGCATCCCAGTATTCCTTGGCAATAGCTGTTTTGTGGTGTTTATTTATTTGTTTGTTTGTTTATTTTTTAGTAATTATAAATTACATCAGGGTAGATTGTTTTTAACAAAGTTCAAAAATAAGGTACAGATTTTAACATGTAGAGTGCGCTATCTTGTTTTGAAGTATTTTAATACTATTTATAAGAAATTACAGCAGTAATACTGAAACTATTGATGATGCTCTAAGGGTGATTTGACCAATTAGGTTGTAATGTTTATTGGAACCTTACTGGGCTGTTCTTGTCCCAGAAGTACTCAAAAAAAAAAAATGAATTCATAATTCTGAAAGGTAAAAATGAATAAAATTCACTCGAAGTTTAAAAACTTGACAAGTGTAATTCAGTTTGTCAAAACAACTATTTCATTTAAAGGGAATATAGTTTGACCAGACTTGAATGGATCGCCACTCCACATTTGGTGTCAGTACATACTCCTGGTTAAGTTAGTGTTTACAACTCTTTGACAAGATAGTCCTATTTTTTTTTAATGATAAATGGTTTACTAATGACAATTCAGGTTTACTTACATGCCTGAATATGCTAGAACGCTTTCAATGTGTTCATCACTAAGGATCTCTCTTTTATTTCTAGCGAGACCTCATGACTTCTTTGATGCACAGACACTGGATGCTATAAGACATCGAGCCATCTGCTTTAACCTCTCAGCACATATAGAAAGTTTAGGAAAAGGCCACAGTGTTGTATTTCATAGTACTGTAAGTATTAAATTATGCGTTGTTACCTATGTCTCTGAAAAAGCTAATGCTGTGTTCCTCTTAGTAATGCAGACTTGTAATCAGAAGTAAGTAATAGTGTGTAGTTTACATTGTTGATTTGCCCATTTCTATTAGTAAATCAAGTTTTTAAAAGTGGCGTTAGTAGTAGTTCTGTGTCACATATTGAATAGCTTGCAACATTTCCTGTCTGATACGCTTCAGGAAATACCTGACAGCAAGTATGTTTGACAGAAAAAAATACAGTTAAATCTTCTAAATAAGAACGCAATTCAGATGGCATTTTCATGGTCATGAATCACAGTGCTTATTTATTACAAGGCATTCTCTAAAAGTAATTGAATATTTTAAGATGTTCATGAAAAATTTATGTTTACTCCTTTTTCAGTTTAAAAGATGTCATACTATATAAATATATTGTTGTTACTTTCATTTTTTTATTTAATAAACTTCCACCCAAATGTCAGTAAAGTGCAGGGAGGCACGTACCAGATGGGAAAATGTTCTTCAGTCCTGTTTCCATATCCTTTTTTGTTAATTTCACCCACCTGTGGATAGGATTGACATCAGTGTTCATTAAGAAAAGTTGAAAAATAGGGAAGGAAGTTCTGAATTGGGATAGAGGGATCAGAATTTCAGAAACCTTAATATTTCGTGTTTTCTTACTAAACTGAGAGATATGGCATATAAGAGGTAGAGACTCTGCTTTAAGAATGAAAGAATTAAAGGATAGGACAAAACAAGGGTCTTAGTGAATTGCCAGAGTAGTGTAAGATTAACTGCAGTCCAAGGAAGGAATGCTGTGACTGGTCTCTTCCCAGCTATGGCTTAATCTTAACCAGTGATTCAAACTATTGAACTGTCACTCTCTTTCCATAAACAAAACACGATTTTATATGCATGAAACTTAGTTTCCTCCCATTCTACAAGACTGATGATTGTTAGAAATCTCTGTAGCCTGTGTTGGACGTTTTTCCAAAAACATCACTGCTGAACTCCTGTGCACCGAGCACCTGCTGCAAATGGAGATTTAAAGGAGCCTTATTTTGTTGTTACTGAATTTAGATCTTATTTTAGTTTTCCTGGCAAAAGCAGAATTTAAAATTCTTTGATAAAAGCAGATTGTCTTTCAATTCACAGCTTGCTTTAGTCTGAAAGGTTATACAGAGAGACCCGTTCAGTTGTGGAAGCTCACCTCTGTCTGTTGTAATAATTCATAAGGAGATGGAATTAGAGGGAAGAATGTGCTCTAGAAGTGCTTTGAATTAACTTGGAGGAAGCAGTGCAGACCCTTTTAGTTCATCCATGCTTGTGCCACTCAGGATGGTAGGGGGTTGATTAGATCTGAAGATGAGAAATTACACCTCAGCTGTGGGAGAAGTTGTTTCAGTGGCAGAACTGCTTTAAGATTCTGGCCATACAGTGCACTTTGCTACCGTATTAAGGTGCCACTACACTTGTGTGGAGCTGTGCTGGCATCAGCTTTGCTGATGAAACTGCTTAAAATTTGCTTTAAAATTAAAAAAAATAATAATAATAGAAGCAGTCTTATGGATGTATGTTATTGTACTGAGCTAAAGGTCCCTCAGATGCAAACAGATCTTGCATAATTTATAAGCATTAGGAAATTAAATTGGAATGCTCACTGGTTAAATAAATAATGTGGTATGGTTTGTGTGGTCTACCTTTAGATTAAGAGAAAATGTATAGTTATCAGGGGCATTAATTTGAAATGTGAAAAATAAGAAGATAGCTGAAAACTGAGGTAATTGGTGTAAGTTTATTTTTTTAATGCAGCCTAAGAATGTCAGCATAATGCAGTGTTTTACAAGACAGATATACTGAAAATTTTCTAATGTAAAGAATTTCTCTGCAGTCACTGTAGGTAAATCCACCTTTTTTTGGAACCCATTCTTTTCTTTATAGACATGGAGAATTGTAAAACAGTCATAAAAGTATTTTGCAGAAATGTTTTTGCTATCCACAGTTCACCTATGACTTCATTATGAGCTTTTTTATTGGTATCAAATTCTTGTTATATTGATTCTCTGCACTGTCATGTGGAAAACATCAAGCCATTTCCATTTAACCTAAAGAGCAGGTATAAAGCTGTTAAAGAACGTACCTTATATGTTACCCCATCTTTTTTTTTTTTTTATGGATAGGATTAATTCTTTAAAATATATTTTTAGAGATTTTAGTTCAGTGATGACATGCATTGATACTATTTACATACGTTCTGACATCTTAAAACTTTGAAACACAGTGAATGAATAAAGATGCAAGAGCGTGAAATTTGTTTCTTTTTCCAGAAGAGGTCAGCAGAACTCCACTTCTCATTTGAGACAACTTTGCAGGTTTCTTCTTCAGAGATAAATTCAAAACAGTTTGTTTTCCTTCCAAGGACAGTGCATGAAATTTAGACAATATAGTATTATATCAAATAAAACTGTATTGTGCATCTACTGGATGAACTATGTTTTTTAATGTAAAACTTAAGTGGACTTAAAATTACTACTTTGTAAAGAACTTTGTAAAAAAAAAAAAAAAGCTTCAGAGCAAGAAAAGCAGTTACTGCAGACGAGCTAGATGTCTTCCATTTCAGGTGTAACTTTCACAGACCTGATTGCAACACTGATTATTTGTGCCAAAATAGTGATTCTTTTCTTCAGTTGGCCATTTTTGTGTACATCATAGCTGCATTTCTAACTCTAGCCTGCCTAGGAAACGATAAAATTCTCATTACACTAATTATAGTTAAAGTAGTACATTTTATATCTTAAAAAACAAACAAACACAAATTTAAACTTGATGATTTCAAAATACATGTTGGAAGAAGCAATGACAGCTCTATCGAAGTATTTCTGTTGTCTCCTAACAGCAAACATACTATTTTAATATTAAACAACACCAGAGTATTTAGCAAGGATAAGATAGGCTGATAATAGGGAGAAACAATCTGCAAAATTCACATTGGATACAAGTGTATCTGTGAAAGCATCCCTAGCTCTAGGTGTCATAGTTTGTGTTGTATATGATCAGCTCTTTTGTTCCAAAAAACTACCTTTTTTATTCCCTACAGTTAAATGTTAGTTTTTCCTCTCATTGAGCTTCTTTGTGTGTATAATGTTGTTGCTTTAGTCCCTTTTAGGCCTTTTTCTGGGGGGTGTTGAGGGCAAGGAGGAATGCAGAGTGTAAGTTTGTACAAACATATCTTTTTTTGCAGTCTGGATGACAGTACAGAAGAGTCCTGAGTTCTGTACTGTTTATTTCTGAAAATGAGAAATTGTTAATGTCAGAGCTGTTAGTTTATCCATACTATTTGTTGTTCTTGGTGTTGGAGAACGTAGAGGAGTGCAGATCCGGGATGGTTTGCACAGGTTCTCTGTGAGGTTCTGGAATCACCATGTGTTACACTGTAAATCCCAGTAGATGCAGCAATTCCAGTTTCAGTTAGTAATTAGGTGTAATATATAAGTGGGACTTGTTTATTCTGGTTGGTTTCCTGGCATAGGATGAAGAGTGGTTTGTGGAGAATATTTCTTCCCTCTGACTGGGATATAGCTAGTTTACTATGTCCAAATAATATTTCACAAGGTAATCTGTAAACTTTTTAATATGATATCCATGATATTTGTATTACATGAGAGAAAATCTGCCTCTCCTTAAAACCTGAAGGTTAATTTGAAAATGAACTTGACAGTACAGAAAAATATATGGTTTTGAATGGAAAAGCTGGTGAGCTTTGTTTGCCCTGTAAAATGAGCTATAACATTATTTGATTCTAGGTTCAGGTGCTCCAATCTACAGCAAAGAAACTGAGTTTGCAGAATAAGAATCTGAGTTCTGGGCAAAGACTAAAACTTAAAGTTGGAAGGGACTGGAGAATTGCTCTCTAAATCTTTATTTTAAAAAAGAGGTCAGGGTTTTCATCCCTGTTCCAAATTTAGCAAAATGATGTATCGAGTTATGGATATGGCTTGAGACTTGAGAGGAAAAATAGTAGCAATAGTCCAGATAGCTAAATTTAAGGACCTGATAATATTTTTAATGGAAAAGTTGATTAAATTTTGTCTAATTGGCAAAGATTACTGGAAAATTTATTTTTACTGATATTTATGTACCATATCCTATTATTACAGGCTCGTAGCATGGTTTGAGTTGGGAATTGAATGATCATCTAATTCCAACCCCCCTGCCATGGGCAGGGACACCTCCCACTAGACCAGCTTGCTCAAAGCCCCATATAGCCTGGCCTTGAACACTTCCAGGGATGGGGCATCCACAGCTTCTCTGGGCAACTTGTTCCAGTGCCTCACCACCTTCTGAGTGAAGAATTTCTTCCTTAATATCTAATTAAACGTACCCTCTTTTAGTTTAAAGCCATTACTGCATGTCCTATTACTATACTCCCTAATAAAGAGTCCCAACCCTTGTTAGGGACTCTTCTGAATTCAAGAAACTCAGTGACTCAGAACTTCTCTCAGTTCATATCTGCTAGTATATTTATACCTTCAGATACCTCAAATGTGTCTGTATTAATAATCTGGCTGTTAAATCCATGGGTATTTCTCTCTGGCCTTTATTTTTGTTGAGGAGATGGCTGCATAGTTGTAACAATACAACTGGAAACAAATTTGTGAATTCCTTAAAATGTCATGACTACATTTAAGTTACCACAAGAGACCAAGTTTAATTTACCATGATACTCAGTTGTGGAGAACTACTTTGGTTGATGGAGAACTACTTTGGTTGATGCAGTTTATGGACTTCAGTACTTTGTGTTCCATATACTGCATTTTTGATTAGACTTTTTCATGAAGAGCATTTGCCATCCTGCCACATTTCTGTGCTTTAAAAGTTCTATAATGACTTTTTTTTTTAGTTTACAGTATTTACAGTGGCTGTGTGTAGAAACTTTGAAAGATTTAATAAACGTTGTGCCTAGCAGAGCAAAAAGTAGGACTGATGTTTGAAGCAAATCAGAAAATCTGTGTGCCTAAACTGTATGGAGTACAGTGACATATAGGAAAGGAGAAGCTAGGGGCAGAACAGTAGAAGTGGAAGCTTTTTGTGAAAGAAAAGTGGCTTTTCCTTGTTTTCCTGAATACCATAATATTTTGGGTTTATCTTTCGAATGCCGTTTATTGATGAGTATATTTACACCTGAGTGAACAGATTCATTTTTTTATACTTCATATATTTCTGACTTTAAATTTTGACTAAAGATTGGTGTTAAGCTTCAGGGTCATAGCCCTGAAAACATTGTTCTCTGTGAGAGCATTCTGTGTGCTTCTCTACTGTGAGCTAGTTATGAGAAACTGTAAGAAAAGAGTTGTCATTTCTTAGCTGGAACTTTACAAGAGGAATGTGGATGTTTTGCTTAAATATTATGGATTGTCAATAGATCTTTGACATGCCATTTGTACTCGTCATTCATATAACAGTAGTAGTAACATACACTCTACAGTATTTAAGGTCCCTGTTACGTATGTGTTAAATGATTTCTGTGAGCCTGTGAATTCTTCCAAGGAGCCATTGCTTCATTCAGTTCTTGGCTTAGATGTTGAAAGGGAATGAATCAAGGTTACTTAGGTTACACATATGATGGTCCAGATGTCAAAGCATTTTTGAGAGAATGTTTCCTTACGTCATACTAGAATTAAAATATAAGCTGCATTAATTTCTCATTTTCTATAGACATTTTGCAAAACAACATGAATGTATTCATAAAGGGCATTTGTGAACCTCATCTAAGAATGTATGCACCTCAAATTTTTAAGCCGCTACTCCAACAGCTTTGAACCCTTTTAAAGAATACTGTGTATGCGTGTTTGTTTGTTTTTAAGGGACCACTTAGTAAGCAAATACTAGAACAAAATTTTAATGAAAACACCAAACCTCGCTAAGAACTGCTTTAATAGTGACATGTGCATTCTACCTATGTATAGAATTAATAGTACTGCTTAGAGGTAAAACAGTTTGCATTTTCTGAATGTCCAGTTGAACATGAATACTTAATTTGAGCAAGAAAAAGAGTGGATTTGATTTTAATTGATTTATGTAACTATTATCAGGTAATAGCTAAAAGAAAAGAAGATTCTGGAAAAATAAAACTCTTGCTTCATTGGACACCAGAGGACATGTAAGTATATTACTAGTGATATGATAGGATTTAAACAGGGAAAAATTTACAGCGGGGTAAATGAACTGTCACTTAATTGTTATGCCTTTTTTATATACTTCATGTTTTTTTGTTTGTTTGTTTTAAGTCATTTGGAAGTTTAAAAAATAAGTAACCATATTATACTTTTAATTGACTTTAGTTTAGTTACTAAGCCTTCAGATTTTGATAACGACGTAAACTTTAAGCTGTATTTTTAAAATGCATTTTGCCACTATGGTTATAAATAACAAAGTCTTCTAATTATTGAATGTGAGAAATCAGATTGGTTTTGCCAGCCACATACCTAGGAAAATTTATCACTGAGACAGCTCTTTTGCCCATTAATTTGTCATGATCCTCAAATATTTTTCAGCACGGAAAAATCTCTAATCATCGGTCTAATGGTAGAACTACAAGAATCTTTGTATAGGTGCTACAGTTTAACAGTGAAATAACTACAGTTGGTCATTCAGAGTGTCCATCTCATATTACTCTTTCTTTGGGTTTTCCAACTGAAGTTTGGAGTTTCTTTTCCACCATGTTTGCTTCTCCTCTTGTTTTTTTTTTTTTTCCACGTTCTGCCCTTTTCCAAGTAAGTTGCCTCTTAATGCAGGACACAAGTATTGCCCTCAGATAGTCTTGGGATATATAGAGTAGTAATATATCTAGTAAAAATACTTTAAAAATAATTTATTTACTTCTTTGAAATAGCTGAGATCTACTTTCCTTCTCCTGACAAAGGAAAGAATTTATATGTAAATATTATGATCTTTACTGTATGGAAAAGTAGAACAAATACTTGCTTTCCACTATGCTTTAGGAGAGCAGTAGGCAGAGTAGTTTTAGGAGAGGCAGTATGAGAAGTAGTTCTAGCAAGTATTGCATGATCCATGTTTTCCACAATTTTAAAGATAATTACTTACTTTTCTTTTTAAAGGTAAGTATAATTATAATAGTTTATTATTGGGTCCATACGTCTGCACACAGGTAAAGTTACCGAGATACTAAGATTGCATTAAGATAATAGCTGCATAATTAGGTAGGATGCAGAGGTTTAGAGATTCATTCTTAAAAGTAATGTTCTTACCTGGAAAATATCTCTAACTTGGTAGGAATCATTAGATAAGGATTTCTAAGTTTCAGATGAAATAGTCATAGTTTTTGCAATTAGAATTTAGAACAAAAGAATCTTTTTAGATTCAGTGCTGCCTTTTAAGTGATTGAGTGGGAATGTGAGGCAGAGCCTTAGTGTAATAAACCTCTATCTTTTGCTTTCATGAAATGGTTTAAATTACTCAGTTCTCTAGTGTCCCAAATTAGTCATGTGCATTAGTGTGAACTCAGCAGTGCGAATCAATTATAACTTTAATCTGTAGAGGAATGGGGTTGCTGGTAAGTTACCTGCCACAGTGTTTGGCATTTTGGTGCAATTTTAAACTGTCTGTAGCTTTTTCAGCTCTCTGCAGCACTTGTAGACTACAAGTTTCAGTTAAATTTGAGAAAGAATAGCTAAAATATTGTAGTAAAAGGTTTCATTCTTTGCTGCCTTTTAGGTCAGCTTGGTAATACTGTATGTAACAGTATTTTGAGATTATTCTTGCTAAAATATTACAGATAAAGACTTATTTTCATTTTAAGATAAAAGAAAAAGCATTATAAAACAGAGAGCATGAAAAGTAAGTAATTAAGGATTTTTGTTCTTTAATACAGTTAAATTATTTTTTTTGCTCATGCAAATGAATAACATGTTAGATTCTCTACATTGAAGAAGACTGTAATGTTAAGACATCGCTGATAGATGTAGAGCTGGTTGGTCAGTTCAAAGGGATAACGGCCTTTGTGTTGATATTTCTTACATATTGGTTGGATTAGGTAGAGGGTGTACTTCCTTCACGGAATGATGCAGTATTGAATTATTCATTAGATTCCATTTCATCTTGTTTATTACAGTTAGAAACAGCAAAAGCAAGATATGGCTTATGTCACCAGTTTGTCTTACAAAAGGAATGTACTTACACTTTAGAAAAGCTGAATACGTTCATGATAGTTATTTTCCATCGTGCTGAGCTGTTCATCAGCCTTGCATATGGAGCCAGCAGTAATGATTTCACCTTTTCATATGTGAGTCACTTTGAAACTGTTAAATTGCTCAAGGTTTTCTGTACATTAAGTATTTTTTCAGAAAAAGTAAATAGTCTTTAACCAATTTCCTATTTCACTCCTTTATAACTCGGATTTTTTTTGGATCAGGGATTTATCCTGATTTTTTTCCTTTTTTATTTTTTTTGGGGGGTGGGAGGGGGACAGTACTTATTTTACCAAGTTTCTGTCTTTATATTTCCAATGGTCTTTAGCAAGGTGCGGATCGGGCATTTCTTCCAAGCACCAACAGATAAGACAAGGTGAAATGGCGTCAAGTTGTGCCAGTTGTTCAGGTCAGATATTAGGAGAAATTTATTTTCTGAAACGGTTTTGCAGCAATGGAATAGGCTGCGTGGAGAACTGGTTGAGTCACCACGTCTGGAGGTTTTCCAGAAACGTGTAGATGTAGAACTTAGTAGCATGGTTTAGTGGTGGACTTCAGTACTAGGTTAAAGGTTGGATCTCAGAGGTCTTTTTCAGTCTGAATGATTCTATGATTCTTTGTGAAAAGCTTTACTTTTTTTTTTTAACCACTTTGTATCTTCAGCATACTGTTTCTAATTAAATTGTTTTCCTAATGTTTCTTTTTATAAAAAGTTGATACTCACTTTTTATAAAAAGTTTTATAGACAATATTTTTTAATCTTTCATGAGCCTGAATAGAGAGATACATGTTTTTTTTCCACCTTCATTTGAAAGGGGGAATAGTATCAGTGGAGGAACTCTTTTTCCTTCTGTGATAGAAGTTCTTTTACCAAAAAATTGAATTTGAATTACAGTTAACTTTCAATGCTAAAAAAAAACAATTTTCAGAAGTATGTAAAACTGCACATAGCTTTGGTTGGACAAAAAAAAAAACAACATCAACAAAAAACTGTTTAGATAGCTTTAGATGTTGTTCTTCTCAAATTTAAACTTGTTTCAGAATATTAGGGTTCTTAATTAAAAACTTTTTCCCCAGCCTGAAATGATTTTTTTGCCCATGGGTAATAAAAACAATAAAAAAAAACTCATTTGTTTTTACTTTTATCTTAGAGATGGGAATTGTTTTTTCATAAGGCAGTCATGACCTCTGTAAGCCCAGTGTCTCTCTTAACAACCTGACAACCTCAGCAGGGTGTTAAAAACTTAATTTGCTTTCCGTAAAAGAAGCAATAGTGCAATAAACAGCTCAGAAGCAGACAGGTTTGGTTTCAAAGATCTAAAAAACAAAACATTGATCAATGTGTGAGTTAACCTCCAGCCCTCTTCCAGTGGTTTCACTGCAAGTGGCACTGAAGCAACGTGTAAAGACCTTTCCTTTAATGTGTAAAGTTTTATTCTGTCTCACAATAAAAACTGTCACATAGCCAGAATACTTTATGATGATTGCCTGAATTTCCTCAGGAGACAATTGAAGAATTAACATCAGCTAAATAGGAGCATTTTGACAGTGAAAGCTTTGACCTTGGAGGAAGCAAAATAGTGTTGATTTGAAATTCAGTGGCTGCACTTCTGGCCTTTCCTTTTCTTTGTCAGCATCAGATCATTTGAAAACAATTTTTTTTACTAGGTATAAGAGATCTGTTTAGTTCCTGCCACTGTTTTCAAATTGAACTGTTAAAATAGAGGTTGTAGTTTTACTACAATATTAACATTGTATGTTTGTTTTAATATTCTTCTGGATTAATCTAAATACTGTTTAGCATCTTTTTCGTGCTGAGAATTTGAAAGACTTTGAGGTGAAACATTAAATGTGTAAAGATTGGCTGTCTCTTCCTCGCTCCAGTGAAGGTGTTTTTTATCCAGTGAAAAGTGGCGATTACATTTAGAAACTTCATATGTACTAGTTTACCACATAATTTTATGGTAAGAAAAACATTTGATCTTTTTTGAATATTTTATTTTATTTATTTATTCATAGTCTGCCTGATGTGTGGGTAAATGAAAGTGAGCGACATCAGTTAAAAACTAAAGTAGTTCATTTATCAAAGCTACCAAAAGATACTGCCTTGCTTCTGGACCCAAACATATACAGGTAATGTCCTAATTTTGAAAATTTCTTTACTTAAGTATGGTCTTAAGCCTCACTTAACTTTTTGACGTTGGGAAATCAGGATTGTTAATATATTATACACCAGAACAGGGAGCCTTAATCCTGTCAGCGTCCAGTAGTTAAGTTCTGAGGTCTTAAGTTGTTTCAGATTTAACTTCTTGAACTGAACTCTAGTTACTGAGAAACGGGGAATGTATGTATTTACCAAGTGTATTTTACTTTTTTGTGCTTGGTGTACAGAAATTCTAGTAAAGGAGGTACATACAGTGGAATCCTGAAAGATCACTTCTGTTAAGATCACATACTGGTTTGTATACCAATTTTTTTAAAGTCCAAATTTATCTTTACATAATTTATATTCAGCTGTAATACATGCAGTATTACCTTGAAATCTGTACTTGTGTACAAGTACTGTTATTTTTTTAATACAAAATTCTTTAGAGGGGGACAGTACATATCACTTGTGTTTAAGCTACATTCACATTTGTGGTTTTAGGACTTGATTGGCTTCTAATCCATTTTGTTTCTAATAATTTCCTGATTTTCCCCCCTCTCTATTAATGTGTTCTCGTAATTGTCAGTACCCACAGTTGTATGTGTGTACAGTTTTTAAAGGTAATCTGAAATGCTTAATTCACTCTTAAGTTTTTGAAGATGCAAAGATATATGTTTATAGAGTTATTTAAAAATGCATGAAAATGGCTGGGGAGGGAGAAACAAAAAAGCCTCAACCAAAGTTCATTGTTTCTATGTTTGTTAACATCCAATGAACGAGTGTCTAAAGGAGTACCTAGAATGCTAATCTGAGATTTTGATATGCAATAAGCCTTTCAGTTCACCTTTAATATTCAGTGTATTTCACTAATCAAATTAATGAAAGCTTGGTTTACAATATGAAAATAAATCATCATACTGTGTGCGCTTTTAAAATTTAAGTTTTAAAAATACTTAGTTTAGTGTATGAATTATTATTGTTAATTGTAAATCATACAAATGTTACGAGGAAATTGGATTATGTATTATAAAACCACTTAACACAGTGACTGTTTTATAACCTAATTTAGGTGTTAGTCGCCTTTATATTGATTACCTTTGTAGAACTTGATATATTGGTTTGATATGAAAAGAAAAAAATAACCTTTAAAAATAAAAATGATCTTTGGGATGAAGTCCATTGGGAAAAAAGAACAACCCGTTCTCCCTCTTCTGAAAAAAAATTAACGTCCCTGCACATAACCATTTACTAGATTTTTTTTTTTATCAGTATAGATCAGTATGTGATTAAAAAGAGCTTTCGGACTGACTGACGGAGCTCAAAGAAATAAAAATGAAGACCAAAAATTTGCATAGAGGAAAAAAGTGGCTAGGAGAATTCAGTCACAGTTATTAATGTCATGATAAAATGTTGACACTAATAGAAAGTTTGAAATCATCACCTGAAATACATGCTAATTTGGGATCATATAGAATGTCCTTTAGTTGTAATCAAATTAAATGAAAATAGATTGTATATAGTCATGATTTCATGATACACTCTAACAGACTTGGATTTACATCTCAGGGTGTTTTCTTAAAAACTCTTCTATCTTCTTTTACAGAACAATGCCCCAGAAGAGGTTGAAGAGGTAAAAACCAAGCAAGTGGGGACACCTGCAGTCTTAGTCACTGACAATGGATTTAGAAATAAAGTTGCACATTAGTCAAATCCCATCCTTTTTTTCTTTTTTTTTTTTTTTTTTTAGATAAATATTTATGCTTAGTGTAAACATTCTGTGAATGAAGTTGATGCTTCCGTGGAATATATTAATATATTGCTGTATATCCACATTTTCATGGAATGGTACAGTGGGAGACTGAGCAAACACTCTTCTGGCAACTTAGTGGAACAACTAAAAGGCTTTGCATGCTTGCTTCCTTAAGCTGCTTTTTTCTTTAGTGAATACAGTAGTTTATACTTGATGAAAACAAAAAGTAACCATCACCATTTACTCATAATTCCCAGGAGAACTGTTAACAAGCTATTAGGCTTCTTGTCAATATTAACAAAATATAATATGCCAGACAATAAAACAGCTAGCAAGGGATTATCCTGTTACCCTTTCAGTATGGTGGATAGTAATCATTTGTCATTTGTAACCTCGTGTCCTTTCTCAGATCCATAAGATATGTTTAATTATAATGTTTTAAAAATGTTGATGGAGTGCTTGTCTTTTCCAATCAACTACAAATACATATAGTATGGCTTAAAGATGTTAAGAGTGTTGCAGTATGTCTGATCCCTTTTTCAGGAGTAGTATAGTATGTTAATGAGATCTTCTCTTATGTGATCTGTATCAATGGACGGTTTTTGAAAAACCTTTACTTAGCAGTTAGTGTTACTGGTGTTTTTACTTTTTTTTTGTCCCTGTAGAACCCCCATTCACTTGTAAAGTATACTTTTTTATTTGGCCTAACGTTTTTCAGATGTAAAGAAAATGGTATTTTTTAAAAAAAATATCTAGAAAATCAATCCTTTATGCACCAAAGTTGGCTTTGAAAAGGAAAATAAAATCATTTTCTTGCTTAATAAGCAAGAAGCCATGGATTTTTTTAACTGACAAATAGAGATGTGTCTAACCTGTTAGTCTTTGTATGGAGACAAAAATGTTGCATATAGATAATAGGACATTGCTTGTAAATATTTCAGCAGATTTGTAATATATTTTTATATTATGAAATGTACTGTAGATGTTTTTCTAGAGGCATGAAAGTTAAAATGTATATATTATGGTAGAAATAATATTGAAGGATATTGTAATTCACTAGTGCTGCCAGAAGAATTGTTTAAAAAAGCACCTTCCTTAACAATAAAAAAAACTTCTTTTACATACCTAAGGGACTATATACTACTGTTAATATCTGTTGTAAGAACAAAAATACATTGAACATCCTTCCCAGAAATCTTAGAGGGATGAATAGTACCCATAATTAATTCATGGCGCTCCTTTCTAATAGTGAACAAGAAGTTAGTTTTTTCCTTGCTATTGGAAGGAACTAATATGTAAAATTTGTATGGATATATGCAGTCAAACTGCAGAGTTAGTCCTCCTTATTGGGGAGGAATTTACTACAGTGAAACTAATAACCAGCAGTTTTTACACTAAATTTTTATTAAATAGAATAAAAGTTAGAAGTAACCCTTTGGTTGCAAAAGTGAGCGTATCCTAATATAATACAAATGCGTTCCGCATTGGTACTGACACGAGAGTCTTGCTTAGCACCAGTGGGTTAAAAATGTTACTTATATACATGAAAAAAAAGTCTTATCAAGCAAAATAAAGTGCAGATTAAAAGCACCACTAATATAAGATGTTCTGGAATGGTTGTTTAATAAGGGTATTATTCATAAATCTGTAGTGATGTGACTTTATTTTTGGAAAAAAAATGCAGGTAGTTTTTTTTTTGTTTTGTTTTTTTTTGTTTTTTTTTTTTGCTTGAGCACTTCACCTACTGCTTTTTCTGTACCTATACAGTAATCCGCAATCTTTATTTCTTTTATGAATTTGTTATAAAATTGCCAAATAGAAGTGTTTCAGATATAGTTTGTATTTGTATTTTTTTAATTTTATTGCTTCATGAGTTTCTTGTAAGTCATTTATAATTGACAGATGATTGTAGACCTTGCCTGAGTATTTTTTCTAATAAAACAAAGCAAACAAACCTCATTAGTTTCAAAATTGTAAGATTTCAATGAAGTTTTCAAAGGTAAGCACATCACTGTCTCTTTTATTTTGCCCCTAAGTGGTGAAACATACTTAAATATTTAAATACTTATCTGACATTTTCATAATACAACTTCTCTCTTGGAGGGAAAAAAATTTAAAGGTTTAAAATAAAACACCTGGAAACAAATAGATACACTGGGATTAATTAACCCTGTCATAGTAATCAAAAGGTAAGTGGATTTCTGGCAACTTTAACTTGAAGTCATCCAAGTGAATTAATAAAACCATTTTAACCATGTTTAAAAATTACTTACATTCTAAAAATTATGTATGTACTTGATGGTGTTTTGTTTCAGTTGACAGTCACTTCTCTCTAAAGGTCTGCTTTCAGATCTTTTGCTTCAGACCTTTCTGCTTTTTTGCTTTGGCTCTGAATTCCAATTTTGATAGAGTACCAGACAGATGGAACTGTCACAGCATGCCAGGAGAGATTTATTAGTTCTGAAAAAAAATACTCTCTTTTCCTTACTGTTTTTCTTGAAAAGCGTTAATGAACTTGCTTTTTTTCCCTCCACCTTTTGAGTAGTTCTATATACCTTATCTCTGGATATAACACATAGAGGCTTCCTTCTGTCTTTCTCAGCAACTTTTCTTTTGGAATACATTTTCCAATTGCCTAGAGAATGCATTTTCTCCAAGTTGGATTTTTTTTTTTTTTTTTTTGGTAGAGAAATGCCATCCAGAAAAACCTATAGTTATTTTACTATTTACTATTTTACTCTTACCTTCGTTGTAGTCTGTTTCCAGCCTGATACAATAAGTGTATAAATATTCCCAATTTATATAGTTTTGGTCAGAGGTTCTGTATTACAGAAGGTGAGTTAAAGAAAATTACTAATTTTACAGTTGAAGTTAAGTCATGGCAAACTATGCAGGAGCGTGTACCACCAGGCATAAAGGAACCGGACAAGTTCAGACTGGAAAAGAGAAGGCTTTAGGGGAACCTAACAGAGATGTTCCAGTACCTTAGGAGTTACCGAGAACGTGGTGCTAGAGCTGCACAGCAGGAGGATGAGTCAGTGGTCACAATTTGAAATAGGAGATGTTTTTTCAGTATGAGGAAGGTTGAGCATTAGAACATGTTGCTTCCAAAGATCGTGAAGTCTCTGTTCTTAGACATTTTCAAGTTCCAAGCAAAGCCTTGAGCAACTTGGTCAGGATTCAGTGTTAGCATTGTGCTGAGTAGTAGATTAGATTAGATGCTTTCCAGAGGTACCTCTCAACATGAATAATTCTGTGCTTTGATACAGAAATAAGGGTTTTCTTCCAGCCTACATTCTCAGGCAGGCATCAGCTGTGTTTAGATCATGTTAGCAAACAGTTCATATGTTCATAGATCATGGTTGGAGATAAAGTTGTTTGATTTGGAAATTCATTAGCTGTGGCAGTAACTTGGATCGGAGGCTTTAGTCTTCATTTGTTTTGGCATGCTACATGGTTAAACTACACTGGCACAGTTTTAAAGTAGATGTTGGTGCTTGATGATATGGAGCAAAAAATGACATGGGATGAAATGCTTACTCATGCACTGTTGGTTGACACCAACAAGGATTTACAGAAATCCCAAATGAGTTTGTGTATGTCTTAGGTCATCCTGTTTCTGAGGCACCTTTAAAGACCAAGTGCCAAACCCAGCTCTGAAAATTACAGTTTCAAGGAGTTGAAGTGCACTCAAATAGCTGTACCCAAAATTGCCAGTCCTTTTGGAATACATTGGCTTGACTCTCAAAGTTTTCTAAAGATGAATAATGGGATTTTGAGTGAATTTTGGGGACAAAGAACTACTCTACTGCTTAAGTGGATGGCAAATCTTGTTTGGAAACAATGGATTGAGAGTGGCCCAGAGGAGGACTTGAGGGTGTTGGTTGATGAGAGGCCCAACAATGTATGCCTGCAGCCCAGAAAGCCAACCATATCCTGGGCAGCATCAAATGTGTGGCCAGCAGGTCAAGGGACGTGATTCTCCCTCTCTACCCTGTTATTGTTGTACTCCACCTAGACCAGTGCCTTAGGTCTGGGCCACCCAGTACAAGAAGGATGTGGACCTGTTAGAGTGAGTCCGGAGAAAGACCATGAGAATGATCAAAGGGCTGGAGCACCTCTCCTACGAAGACAGGCCAAGGGAGTTGGGGTTGTTAAGAAAGGCGCTGGAGAGACCTCATAGCCTTCCAGTACCTGAAGGGGACCTTGCAGGAAAGCAGCAGAGAGACTCTCTCAGAGAGTGTAGTGATAGGACAAAGAGTAATGGCTTTAAACTGAAAGAGGGTAGATTTAGATTAGATATAAGGAAGATTTTTAAAATTATTATTATTTTCTGTGATGGTGGTGAGCCACTCAAACAAATTGCCCAGAGAAGCTGTGGATGCCCCATCCCTGGAAGTGTTCAAGGCCAGGCTGGATGGGGCTTTGGGCAGTCTGGTCTGGTGGGAGATGTCCCTCCCCATGGCAGGGTTTTGGAGCCAGCTGGTCTTTAAACCATTCTGTAATTCTTTGAATACTTCCTAGCATTTGGGCATAGCTTACAGCTGCTTGATTGATATTAGATCTCATTCTGTCTACTAAATCACTTTTAAAAATGGGGCAGAATCACATCAGCTGCATCTAAGTAGTTTCTCTGAAGTTAATGGGATTTTTCATGTTTTGGCTCAGTTGCAGTATATGCAACACTTGGTGTATTTTTCTTGACTTAAGTATACACCATAAAGTGATGATGTAACTAGTTTCCAATTTAAATTATTAATTACATCTGGACTAACTTATTTGTGGACAAATAGGTTAATTATGTTTAAATCTGCATTGTTTTTAATAAAAGGAATGTAAGTGGGTGATTCTGTACCTTACAGCTTTTACATGCATCATGTGAATTGTTTATTGTAGAAAACCAATCTTATTTTATACTTCAGTCTGAAATTGATTTATCCTCACTTAATGCTTTCTTGCCTTGACATTTTTCACTGGTTTATGAACCTAATCACAGGTCTTTCTCTTTTCACATTAATGTATGACAAATGTAACAGGAAAAAAAAAAAAAGTCTCATTGGGAACATTTGCTTTTAAAAAGGCAGTGAGCTATATCTATGGTTTCTTTCAGTCATTTTCTGTAAGCCGTTAAGTGGATGTTCTGTGAATGGCCCCTATATGCACATGGCTTTGAAAGTAAAATATGTAGTTTGATCCCTAAAACAATCTATTCCAAACAAAACATTTCAGCAGCAGAAGATGGTCTTGACATCACATGGATTTTCTTGGTCAAGTAGAGATGCCCTTTGGTCCATTAGTTATCCTGGTATTTACTTATTCCCAGATAATACTCTTCAGTAGACCATGTTACTTCAACTTTTACTAAAATTTTTTGAATTAGAAAATTTCCTAATTGGAAAAAATTAAAACCACACACCTGTACTATTCTGTTTTGTTTGAGCAATATGATGGTAAAATGTTTTAAAGTCTTCCAGAATATCTTCATGCCTTTTCAGTTGGGACCCTTTTTTTTTTTTTTCTAAAGACTGCTTGCAAATACATAAACTGTATTGAGACTGGAGTCATGTTAATACAGCTGCAGTCTTCTAATGCTTATAATGAGATGAATCAAAGTTCACAGGTATAAATACAGGAGTTGACTCTCCCAGAATATATTAATGAGAAGAATCATTACAGTGCCAAAGAGTTTCACTGTTGTAATCGCCATTATAGTATTTTTTTCTAATATATGATAAACTAAAATTTAACCAACAGTGAAACTTTTTACTCTGAAAGATTAGGATACTTTTTCAACCATCTGTTCTGTTAATTTCCATGAAAATAGTTTAAAAAAATAGGGTGACAGGTCTAGATATGCAGTAAAATCTCAGGATATCTTCTGGTGGTGAGCATGGGAGGGTGTGTTGGGAAAAAGAGATTAATGGTTTGTGTTGAAAGCAGAACACTGGATCGAGGAAATAGCAGCTCAGAATTTCCTCGTTCTAGGTGGCGATGATTATAGACCATTGTTACTACCTGTATTCTTTGGCTTTTTGGTCAGAATTGACAATATGAAGAACTTGCATTTGTTCAAATACAAATACTGCAGCTATCCTGACAGTGAAAAATTCTCCCCAGACTGTATGTCTAGGTGCCTTAGTTTTTATACCGTTGCACTAATCTACAAAGTAAGTATGTTTGGGTTTTGACCTAATTTTATTAACATCATATGTAATCGTTTTTTTGTTTGTTTGTTTTTTAATTTTAATGAAGAGTGTAGTTGGGATACTGTTATCGGCCTCTCTTATCTCTCTTAATGTTTTATAATCCTTAAATTTTAACTAACTAGCTTATGTTTTCTGTCCCATCTCTTGAATAAATTACATGGCCTGAGGTACTTTCTGTGCTAGTCCATTTGCAATATGTTGTAGTACACAGTACTACAAGTATAGAGGTGGACCAAGGTAAAGTTCTGTGTGTATCCGTAATATTTGCATGCCCTAACTTTTCAAAACTGTTTGTAACCTTATCTTAAAGTACTTTTATCTGTAATCTCCTAAATGGCTTTGAAGTATATACTAATTCTAGTATATTTTACTCATTTTACCATCATTTTCAGGGATGATAATGAACTGGGAGGTATCTGTTGATATCCACAAGGCTTATTGTATTGAGCTATTAGAGCTAACAGTAACTGAGACCAGTAGTGGATGTCATCTTTCATGCAGACATGGAACAAGAGGGGATGGAGGAGACACTGCTTGTGAGTTAGGTATGTGTAGGCTGAGTGTTAGGAATACTGGGTTCAGTTCTAGGCTAGAAATAATTATGAACTAGATTTCCAAGTACAGGAATTCTGGAAGTTTTTGTGAAAACTGTTTTCAGTGTAAAAAATGATAGGTCATTGTACATTGGAGGTCTACAAGTCTGTGCCTCATAACATTATGCATGACAGAGTAAGTTAATAGCTGGCTATTTGAGGGGAACCCAAAAGGTAAGAACAGAAAAGGGAATGTACGTTTTGGAATTAACTGGGCAAATACAATTGCAAGTTAGTGAAAAGACCATACTCAGAAATTATTTAAAACAAAGCAAAAAACAACAGCAACAAAAAAATGGAGAGTTGGCAGATGAGTGGGAGGTCCTTATCCTCTCCTCAGGTCTGGAATGTAATGCTCCCACAGATGGCAAAAACACCAAAGAATGAGTAGTTGTCTTCTTGTTTGGTGACTGGAATTTGGCGTTATTGGTGATAGGCTTAGGAAAAGAGCTGATTTTTAAAGGGTGAACTTCCCAGATTAATGCTTAGCAAATTGACAAGACTTGTCCATTCCACAATGTTAGGTATGTCTGTCTGCTATCTTTTAGTGTAGGTTAGTTCACCAAGAAAAATGCTGTAATATACCAGCCAGCCTCAACTATGATGATTTCAAGAAATTTTCCTCCTAAGCTAATTTTGCTTCAACTATGTCACAGCTGAATTTGTTACATTTGCCAAAGCCGGGCGGGGGGAACATGGCATGGGACCACCTACTCTTGCAGTTGTTTGTGAATATTAACCTGCTCTGATGGTTGTTTTGTTACTGTATTAGGGAAACAGGTGAGCTTGAATGAAAATGTCACTAAAAATGTCACAACAGGTTTGTGAGAACAGCTGATTTCAAGATTATCCAGCAAAAGACTTGAAAGATATTGTACCCTTTCCCAGCAGTTGTCTCCAATGACAGCCATTTCAGATCAGTCAGCTTTCAGGTCACTGTTGGATGACACCATGGTGTATTTTTATTGCTGCATTTCTGAGGGAGTGGGTTGCTTCAGCTTCAGTGAGTTAATGAAAATGATGCTACCTAAAGCCAGATGCTATGCTAGTCTAACTACAGACTATGTAAATGTAATCACTTTCTGACAATTTTTGACTTAGAACAAAGTCTTAAATAGACTTATGGAACACTTGAATACTAGTAATGTACAATTACAAAGTCAAAAGCTAATTCTGTAACAGATTCGTGGAATGGTTTGAGTTAGGAATTTAAAGATCACCTAGGTCTGGCCCTGCTGCTGTGAGCAGGAACACCTTCCACTAGATATGATTGACCAAATCCCTGTCCAGCCTAATGCCACTGACCAAGGTTATAGACCCCATCTGTCAGGATATCATTGCTCACTTGATGGTTTTTTTTTTTGGTTGTTTTATGCGTGTTATATCTAAGTTCACATAGTTCAGCTAGATTTGTACATGTGTACTGTTTCTGCTCAGAGTCTCACTGACTTCAGGAGGACTTAATTATGGATACTTGCCTTGTCTACCTCAGTTCAAATCCATTGTCTGAAACAGATTGTGAAATAGGGTAATGGGACAGGATGTTGCTTGATTCATTTAAGCCAAAATGTTCAATGTGAGCCGCTTATATGTGTCTAGGGATTGAAATATATATTTGGATTTACATAATTTCAAGGCCAAAAGATTAGTAAATATGTTGTTTTGGAGCAAAGCATTGGAATGTGAGATTAAAGGCTGCCTTTCAGCAATAAAGGCATGTTAAATGGTTGTAACTTTAAACAACAGTTTGCAGCTTTTACTGTCAAGTGACTATGAAGCAGGGGCTTGGACCCTGCTTGCTTTTTTTTCCTTCATGTCATAAATCTCTCCTAGAGCATGGAAAATATGTCAATTACACTTAAAACGGTGTTTATTGCACAGCAGATGTGTGCATACAGCAACTGTATTGGAAAGCCAAAGTATTTAATTAGCAGTTGCCTGGAGCTGGATTTTTTTAAACAAGTGGGGAGGTGGGGAAACATAAAAGGATGTCAGGAGATGTTCTGCTGACAGTGAGCAAGCTCATGTGTACTTACTAAAACCTTACTCCCTCTATACTCAGAGCCATCATGTGATATTACTTCTGTTCATTATCTGTGAATGTCATGTCCTCACTAACTAAGATACATGTACTGTCTGATACAAATAACATTTGATTGGATTGTATACTTTTTGTTTGTTTGTTTATTTGTTTTTAAGGAAGGTAATAGGTATGAAGATTTTTAATAGTTGTGTGCTCCTCTGTTAGTTTTCTTGTAGCTGTTCCCTCCTTGGTTGTTGAGAGAATGTGGTTGATTTGAAGGGTGGACACTTTCTAAGTTACAGTCATCTGGATTTACTTCCTCACATGTTGCATACGTTCTCAGGTGGTAAGGTAGAGTGCCACCTACATTACAGTACTCCATGGGGTCAAATCTACAGTGCACACCAGAGTACCCCAATGGGTCAAATCTATGGTGACAGCAATTTTTAAAAAATGTTTTACTTCTCATTGACTGGTTGGTAATAGCTTTCAAAATAAACAGCTGAGCATAAAAGCTGAATGTATTCTGTAAAAACATCAAAGAGATGTTTTGGGGATGGAAGGTGGACTCTTAAATTAAATAGTTCTTTTTTATTGTTCTTCAGAAATGAATTATTATGGAGGAAAGTACAAAACAAAAGCTTTATATTGACTAATGCCTCATCTGGGTAATCTACTACAAGTTTTACAAACTACACAATGCAGTTTCTGATGTATTTATCTCCATGGAGTTGTCTGTCCCCCCAAACTGATATACTTACTAATTTTAATCTTAGAATGTATTTCATAATTCAGTAACCATAGTATGCATCACAACAGGAGCTGATTTCAGTGGTAGAAAATAGAAATATATTTTAAGCAGGAAGGTAAGTGTATTTCAAGGCATTCAACCACACACTGTATTTTATGGCAAGTATAAATGTTGTTTGTCCCAACTCCACTGTTTCCCCAGATCCTAAGACCCCAATTACAGTATATGATTGTATGTTGTATGCGCAGTATGCAACATTGTATGTTAAGTTTAATTTCATAGCAATCTATAACCAAAAGGTGGCAGCAATCCACCATGTTAAGACTATCCATAAATATATCACTTGGTAGTGATATGACTTGAGGTGTTTACTTTTTTTTTTTTTCTTCTAAACTGGTCTCTTTATGTGTAATTTGTTGCCTTTGTTGATATAGGACGGAATTATGTATTGCTGTAACAGATCTCCTGTAATACTGTACGGTCTATGTCTCAATATTGCAAAAGAGAGTAGAGGCTGCAGAGGAGAATGGAATTCACTAAGTGAAAATACATTAAAGAAACACTTTATTTTATTATCCAAGTGCTCAAAGAATTGAGCATCCTCAAATTTTCTAAAATGAGGCTGGATTATTATGGTACTTGGTCAGTTCTTTTTGCTATTTACTTTTTTTTTTTTTTTTTTTTTTTTCCCCCAGTGATACCTAAGACTGTACTTTTGACCTCTAGATTATTTTATTGAAGGTGCATGACAGAAGTATGTTTATAGAGTTTTGTATCTATTGCTGAAGTTGGTAAGGTCAGGCTTTTTCCTGCTTAAGTGAAGATCTGGCACCTTCAGCATGGGTTTGGAGAGAAAAAAAAAAAAAAGGAAAAAAAAATCCTGCCAATTGCAAGACTTTTCATACAAGTATTCACCCTAGGAGAATGGATAATGCGGCTGCTAAAATCATAATCATAGCTTCTATCTGGATTGTCCTTTTGGCAGGGTGGGATTTTTGTTTGTAAAATGGGTAACCCCATACAAGACAGGATTAAAACAAGCTTTCTGAACTCATAGCTACAGTAGAAGTTTTTACTAGTTAGAAGCATTGAATTAATAACAGCAAGATGTATCAAACCTTCTGCTAAGCTGGTCTTTACAGAACTTCTCTGAATAAGATGTTTTTTCCGAGAAGTGGGATTACAGCTGGTTTGCTTTCTAATGTATTTCCTCAATGGTGTGAGGTCTCTAATGACGTTTGATGCACCAAAACTTTGCTGTGCATCTACTGGTTTGCAACCACTTACATAACCTTTATCCTCTAGTAGATGAAAGGTGATGCAACATAGTTCCATTCCCAATAAGAAAGATAATTATTTTGCAAGATAGTGCAGTAAGTATTGCAATGTCCTTACTGCTCCTGATCAAAGCCTGAAATTTTAAACTGGCATCTCAGAAATTATCTTCTATAGTCAGACATAGAAGAATAACATAGCAGTGGCTGGGCCATGCTCCCTGCCAACACCAGGAATTAGTGCCAGTGAGGAACTGTAGAAACTGTGTCTTACCTTATACCAAGTCATTTTTTGATTACAGCCCTTTTTACTTTAGCAGTTGTCTGGACAATTGGCCAGCCTATGACCCTCTCTGCAGCTTTCCAGGGATTATGATAGTATTGTCTTCAAGTTTCTGAAGTTCTGTATTGTGGTTATAGTCTCAGGCCCTTTGCAATTTCTGGTGGAGATCAGTACCTTTTGCACACTTGGGTCATGCTTTCCAATTTCTACTCAAAACTATGAATACTACAAATATGTGAGTAGCTTATCATCAGACAAGTCTGACAAGCTGGTGACCTGAGGACCTAGACTTAAATCTCACTCTTGCTATGGCAAGGATTTGCACAGAGAAAGTGGTAAGATGCAAGTTTTTTACCCAGCCTCTTTTCTGTGTTTCTGCATATCCAGTTCTATATTTGATGGTGAGTAAACCTTAGTTCACGTTCTTTGTGGCAAATAGCTATGCAATAATTTGTTGAGCCAAATCAGCATTGCTTTTCTATTTGGTAGTCATCCAAAATGGATGCAAAATGCTGCCAAAGAAGAAGTATAGGCTTTATGTACTTTTCTGCCATTATTTGAAAGGCAATGGATGATTAACTGTGAAGAAGACTAGAAATTATAATGGGATAGTGTTGGAAGAGTCACAGCTGAAAATAAGATTTGGATACTTTGGGGATTTTTTATCCTCTGTTTTAAAGCTGTTTCTTTTTTTTTTTCTGTTTTCTGTTTGTGCAAAGGAAGATGTTTTCTTATGATCCAGGTGTTTTTCAATTTTCACATATTAGCAAGATGCTTATCGGAAAGTATAGAAAAATCAGATAATTTTTGGTTGGAATTTATGAGATAAGGCCTTTTTTTCCTATTCTTACATATTGTTGTGTGTAAATATTTTGCATTTTACAAAATGTAAAAGCATAAGGTATTTTTACTCTGTTTGGTTTCTTTCCGTGACCCCAACAGAAGTGGCATAGTGGCATCACTAAATAATCTTCAGATTTAAAAACCTATGTTTTTATAACTCAGGTTACAATTTATTGCATATGCCTAAAATAGCTAGTAAGTCTAAGTACACAAGCAGTTGTTGAGCACTTGCATGTGCATCACAAAACCTGATGTTATTTCATAAAAGTGGTTTGGGTCAAAATTGTGTGTGTTTTCATGGTCCTTGACTATATGTTTTGTATGATGCACTGCAGACTTTGTAGATTTTACTGTTCTTTCCACAGCTAAAAGGAGCACAGCAGTTACTGTTTTTTTTTTTTTTGTTTTTTGTTTTTTTTTTTTTTTTTTAATTTAAAAAAACAAATCTGTTGGTCAATCTGTGATGTACACATGGACAGTAATTTGGCAAGTGGTGGTGAATATAGTTTTGAAATGTGTCACTAGATATTGGCTGCTTATTTAGGAGCAATCCAAGCTTTCATGGAGCTTTTAGGAAACCTCTATCTGAAGCTTCAAGTCAGTTATTGATGTATCTTTTTTTGTGCATTGTCCCTGTTTGTTTTCAATTATGGATAACTTTTTCCAAAGCTGATTTCATTCCAAGGAGTGCCTAAGCATGAGGTCAGTTAGGAGAAATGATTGCTTGGGCAGGTTTTATCTTTTCAGTGGTTAATTTATCTTCTGTAAATAAAAGATAATCTGGGCTCTGCATTCTTTTTATATTTCATTGTTAAAACCCCGACATGCCAAAGAGTAGAGATGGGCAAGATATTTTGCAGTCCTATATAGCACAAAATCGTCAACTGATAATCCCATGTTTATTCCAGACAGATGAGGTGAATTCCATTTTGTATCCACCACAATTAGAGCTTGTGAAACAGTCAACTCAATACACAAGCTGCCATCTGCACTTCATCATAGTTTCTTATATATTAAGGGACAAAATTTTAGTTCTCAGTCTTAAAGATCATACATTTTAAATATAAAAATCCAAAAGTCAATGTGTCATTGTGTCATTGCATTCTTGTGTGCACTTTCTTCCTCTTTCCCCCTTTGAAGATCGGTTGTCTACAATTGGGGGCTATTTTTTTTTTTTTCTCTGTTGCTACCTTACCACAAAAGAAACTGCTGATTTTCATGGAAAAGTGGCACCCACAAGGGAAGGAACAAATGGTTTGCAGGCAAAAAAAAATGTTCATTCTTACCTTCCAATATGACTTTCATTAGAATTCCAGTACTAAAGCATCATCCATATGCAGAGGGTTTTCGGGACAAATCTTGAGGGGAAAAATAGGGTTTAAAATATAACAAAAATTAATATGTTCCCTCCATTGGTCTCTGTTACTCCCTTCTTCACAGTAGGCTGTAACTCACAGCATCTTTACTCTGAATCCTTCTGTGTGATTCACCGCTGCTGCAGCCCTCCACATTTCACTATACTCCCTTTCTCTTTGGCTCAGCTGAGCTGCAGCTTCAAAAAAACACCAGTCACAGCAAAAGATTTGGAGTCAGGAGCTGGTTTCAAACCACTCCAACTCTGGGTTCTGTTTCTGTTTGGTTTAGTAAATTTGTTGGCAATGGTTGCTTACGGTTTCTCTTTTTTGACCATTTTAGGGGCATCTCACCTGAGCACAGGATGCTTGCATCCTGGTAAGAAAGGTGACTCAGATGTGGCAAAAGGGTTCTGTGATTAGTGTGCATGCACACTGTAGTCAGGGCTAAGATAGAGGAGGTGACTGGTATATGGAGATGGTCTCACCAGCTAAACAGCTATAGAGGCAGAAGTTCTGCAGTCTTCTAGGTCATAAGTCTGCAGGATGGACTCTGAACTCAAGCTCTTAGTTGAGGTTCCAAGCTACAACCATAGCCAAATTTGATTGTATTTCTGTCCAAATAATGACTGAGCAGAAGACTGAAGATTGGTCCTGAAATCAACATCACAAAGTAAAAACAAAGGGAAGAATAAATGAATATGCACTCTTACAACCTTCTTTCTATCCCTTACTGCTTAAAACATCAATTCTGCTGCTTAACAGTGGATATAAAAATGTGTTTTCAAGCATCCAAAGTTATTTGCTGTTGTTCCATTCTGGCACAAGTCCATATGCTATAAAAAAAAATCAGAAAATATCACTACTTCTTTTTAACCATGTTACCAAAAAGGAGCCACACTTAACCAGTGTTGAAATACAACCGAGTTGTTATATAGTGGATATTTCTGTGAGAAATTTATTTAATGATGCACAACTGAATTGAGAAATTTGTCTTGGAAATAAATTGGAATTCAATACCTTGATACTGTTCAGGTGCCCTACATCTGCTAACACTGATTAGCATACACAGTTTTTTTCCTAACTTTCTAAAATATTTTAATGAAGGAAAACCAGTTTATCCTAAGCATCTCAAAAAGAGGGCGGTTTTTTTACTGCTTCAAACCAGTTTTATTAAATAGTGTATAGAGAAACTACAGGCAGAGGAATAAAATGTATCTTTTGTTACATGAGATCAACTATCTTAAACGTTCAAGTTAACCTAATACTAAATGAAGAAAAGTAAAGTGTAATGACCTGAATGCTTTGTGATATTACTGGAATGGTAGTCTCTAAAGATGGAACTCTTCTCCTAGCACATCTGGATCTGGAAGAGTGAATTTGCCTAAAAGCTTACGCTGGTATAAAATATGAATTCCTTGTAGTCACTTTGCTGACACCAGGGGGTTTTCTTCAGTTAGATGCATGCTAGGAAGGATGTCAATCCAGATCGAACAGTCACTGGGATAAACATGCCTTTGTACTTACCCTGGGAGGTGAGTATAACTTGTACTGGTATAATGTACTTGTAAAAATTCTGTGCAGACAAGTTCTTGTTTTCTTTAAAATGTATTAAATCATACAATATTTGATGTCTGAGAGTCCCTATGCCTTAAATCTTTCAAAAAAAGAAAAAAAGTTCTTTTAGGGTTGGGGGAGAAACAGAAAGGGGCTGGAGCATGGAACTGTATATGGATTTTAGCTATTAATAGAAATCTCTCATCACTGAAGGGGAAAAGTGCTCAGAAACCATACTAAAATGGCAACCCATATTTCCCCATTAATGCCTCAACCCTCTTCTCATGTCCCCTACTTGTCAGTTACCTTTGTATGAACTTCTGAGTTCTGGCATGATCAGCCTTTTTGCTACATTCTTGATCTGTTTTAATAAATATCTGTTTTAATAAGATAAATGACCCCAAATGACTCCAGTCTTCTGGACCTGTTCACTATTATTAGTAAGGTTCCATGAGAAATGCAGGGGCTGATGCATTAACTGAGTCTTTAGTAAACACAAGTTATCGGAAAATCCTGTTTTAGCAGCAGAGAGTACAGGGTGTCTAGGACTGATGCTTGAGTTAGCTGTACTAGTATTTCTAAATTAACAAAGTATTCACTGTGTTAGTACTATTTTATCAAGCAGCTGCCTTTGAGATGATTACATGAAAGGAAAAAATCATAAATTTTCTTCAGTCTTTCTGAAGAAAAGTCTTTCTGATTTTAACACTTCAACAATTTGTATGCTTGACCCCACTTCCTATTCCTGAAGGAGCCTGAGTTGGGTTGGGTATTTTTCCCACCTTTCAAGATTCACTGGTTTTGAAAGTACAGCTTCAGTCTTCACTGTAACCAGGATTTTGGTGCTTAGCTGAGCCTAATTAGTAACACATTCTTCTGCTTACCTTGTCTGCATACCAGATGGTGGAGTTGTCTTCATGGTGTATCTGCATGATCAGAGTATAGGTACAGAACATCTGTTAGACTGCATGTCCTTAACAGCAGTTCTTAATAACAGGATACCATCAAACAACTTGGTTTGCCCTGCTGTTTCCTTCTGTATGCCCTGTCCTTCAAATCTGGTTTCTTGTTGAGTGCACATGTTTAAAAAACTGAGGATTCAGCAAAAGTTATTGTCTCCTTTCAAGTGTTTTTTTTTTTTTTTTTTCCTTGTCTAATCTGAAGAAAAGAAATTGCTGCAGGAAGTGTAAGTGGTTTGTGAACATGCAGTTGCAATCATGCCTGCATACAACTAATACATTCACGTTTTGTGCAGCTGACTTTTGTGCAGGAGGGTCAGCTGTGCTGCAAAGGAAATACAAGTCATGTATGTTTGACTTTGTATTCGTCATTTATATTTTAAGGGGTTTGGGTTTTGTTGATTTTGTTGTTGTTTTTTGTTTGTTTTAAGACTAGATTTTAATGTAAGCATTCTAAGAACTGCGGGGGATGTTGGGATGTCTGTCCTTAGGTATGATTAAGGTAAGAGGGTGATGTGGTTTTCTCAGAAATGGTAGTCAAGGAGTGCCTAACACTTGGTGAAGTCTTGCAAGAAAACCTCATTTACTTTGTTTTTACTTTCTTCAGATGTCTGATTATTTGCTTTAGTAGAGCTGTAAGATGTATTTGTATGTCAGACTGCACAACTCAGTCCTTGGTGTTACACTGGTTAGAGTCCATATTTTCTCCAGTTTTTCTATATTAAGTGTAAGAGTGTAAAACCATATGAGGAGAAGCAAGATTAATAATTTTTAATCCAGGAGGTGGTATGATGTAATGCCTTGAAAAGAAAGAGCATATTTTGACTGCTGGAGTACCAAAAATTTGGTTTTATGATTTGAGGGCATATGAACCTCAACCCAATGAGTGTGAAGGGAAAGTCCTTTTTTAAAAAAAAAGTGTTTTTTTTTTTTTTTTTTTTAATTTATTTTTTTTTGTTTGTTTGTTTTTGTTCTGGAAAGTGTGTGTCAGCAGGAGGAAGAAGGGTCTCATGAAATTTTAACTTTCTTATATGGAGAATGCCAGGTGTTCAACACTTGGCAAATCTGGAGTCATTGTGGTTCCACAGTGGAAGGCAGGAGATATTCCCTGCTGGTATTACTGTAGGCTTAGATGTTGCGGGGGAAGGAGGGAGAGTGGAGAGGGGTGGCAAGTTTTATTTTAAATGACTGCTTTCATTCTGCTTGCTCATTCTTGAACACTTAACTTGATTTAATCTTGCTCATGTTCTGTTTCTTTTTCCTATCTTCTTGGGAACGATACTCAGTTTTCACAAGCATGCTTTAGTGTTTTCCACTGTCATAAAAGAGGCAGGTTTACGAATTGGACCACCCAAGTGTGAAGTATTTTGTCACTTCACTATTAGGATGGTGTGGGAGGCCTGGACTTGCTGATTTTTTTTATTTATTTATAGTTTGGAGGTGAGTATAGTTCCCAGGAATTTGCCAAAGCTCTGTGGAATGGGGAGTTTATTTCAATTCACCTCCAGCTAATGGATGCAAGCCCAAGAGCTTTAGTTGCTTGTGATCCAACTGTGACTCCAGTTGTTTTTCTTTCAGTCTAGGATTATTATTATTGTTGTTGTTGTAAAGCAGCTCTATGACAATGGTACCTCTGTTTCATTCTAACAGGATGTGCCAGAAATTCCATTCTTTAGATGTACAAAAGAGCCTTTTCAAGAAAAACATTTTTTCAAGTGCAAGTCAGTGTGGATCTTCTGGTAGGTGTGCATAAGCCCCAACTATATCTGTATTGTCATCTTCTGAATAGTGGCATCTTCTTGAGAGTATGTCTCTCTGCTTCTGTTCAGGATCTCTGACTTTTGGTGAGGTTGGCTACTAGTGTTCTCCACAGCAAGATGGAAGGTGGGGTCTCTCATCTGCTACTTTTTGTTTCATTCTCAAAAAAAAAAAAAAATTAAAAAAAAAAAAAAATCTGTACTCTTTATCTAAACTTCCATTGCTCCAAAAAAACAGAGGGTAACAGAGAACGAGATACTGTATGTACTAGTGCCTGGTAGGGTGGATATATATCCACGCAATTTACACTCTATTGTTCAAAAGTTGCCATAGTCTTGGTCACAGGAGACATCCCTCCTGTCTCAGAAAAGGAAGCATTCCCTGAAAGCAGTTTAGTTTCTAACCTGCATCCAAAAATTGTGCTGTAATGCTTGAAGAAAACATCTGGTAGCAATCAAATTTCACCAAGACTCCTTAAAATTTGCAAGAGAAACATCAATCAAACCACTATGTTCTCCTATGTACCACCTCCCAGGCTAATCAGCAGCAGTTTGTACCCCAGTTCTCTACTGGAAGAAAAAGGTCTTATATTCCTCTTTGTGCTACTATAGCTTCTAGAGAAAATGCAAATATTTGTAATAAATAAATAATAATGCTACAATGAACAAAGTCTCCAATTGTGGCTACAATAGTCACCTAGGGAGCAATTCAGGCACCTAAATATAGGCATCTAGTATGTTTTCTAAACTGTAGAGTATTTGCACAGAGCTGGCAGAGATAATGCAGAGCCTTTGGTAACATTCTCCTTCTCTAGCAATAGCTGCAGACCAGATGGGTCATGTTAGTATGTCTAGAATTTCTTAAGACATGAGTTTAGTCACCCAAAGTACTCCCCTGATAATACTGGGGATTAAAAAGGAAAAAGACAGACAAAAGAGGAGCACTCTTGTAGGTCTTTTAATCTGATAAAGGAGATGCTTCCCTCACGAACCTGAAAGCAGTACTGAAAGTGTTGCCTCTCCACTGCCAGTTATTGGTCCTCAGGAGGGCACAGAGCAATGTATTTTGTCTATAATTTTAACCTACCATTTCCCGAGTGAAGAATAGCTAGCAACTTATCTTTTCTTTCTTTTCTCTCTGTTCCTTATATATTAGTCTCTTTCCAAAGGAAATAGATGTAGTATGGGGTGTTGGAAAAGCCCTTCAAGATCATGCCAAAGGTGATCTGGAAATATTATGTTATTCTTTATGTGGGAAAGAGTGTAGCCAGTTATATGCTACTACCTTTTCTTCCATGTTCTGGTGGATCTGGGTCATTTTCCCTCTTTTTTTAAAAAGTCTATCCTCAAAACTAGTTATTTTGCTTCATTTCAGAGAGATTCCAAGGAGGATATTGATTTAAGTGTGTGTGTATGTGTGTTTGTATATATATATATATATATATATATATATATAAGCGTATATATATAAATGTATACATATGAATATACAGTAAATCAATGCTTGTTCAGTTGTGTGAGGGAGTTGCAGAGATTTTTATTTCCCATCAAAACAGCAACAACAAAAATATCAGCGGATAATAGTTTAATCACATCACAACAATTAGCTTTAGTTAATTTAGCTAATAGTACTACTATTAGATGTAACTCTAACAATTTGGTCAATTTGGTCTTTTCTTATCGTAGAATCATAGAAAAATAGAATATCCCGAGTTGGAAGGGACCCATAACGATCATCGAGTCCAACTCCAACTATCCTACTAGTCCATTTCCTCCTTCACGATCAGTGAAGCTGAGTAGAGCTCAGACTTTTTTTTTTTCCCCGCCCCCCCCCCCCCCCCCCTTGAAATCTATCATTAATAAAAATAAAGGACAAGCTGATAGTCGTTGTGGCACCTCAGCATTGCTGATGTTCAAAAAAGAGTTGGCTTTTGTAACCATAATGTTATCTCCCACCATGGGAATGGGCTCCCACCATGGGAATGGGCTCCCACCATGATAATGGGCATGTGGTTTGCAATGGGATCTGCACTGAATTCCCATTAAAGGAGGAATAACTTACCTTATGTGGCAGTTGGAAATGTTTCTGCAGTGGAAGCCAGAAGTTGCCTCTGCTTTCGGACTTTCAGGTACTGTGAATTTCAATAGAAGGACATCTAGAACAGTTATGTTGCAGCCTTGGTGCCACCCTTGTGAAGGAAGGTGGGACAAATGTTTGCCACATGAAGGACCAAGGTTTTCAAGAGATCCAGGCCTTCCCCCATCAGAGGGACACTAGTGAGATCTATGCTGACTGAACTGTCCCAGAGTGATTACTGGTAAGCTACATGACCTTACTTTACTATGCAAACACTTTGGGTACCACGAAGTAAAATGTAGTTTTATAAAGGTTTTTAATTATTTTATTATTTAAAGTACTTTTATTTCACAGTACTGGAGTTCAGAGACAATACGGGGTCTTCTATGGGATCTGTGTGATTTACTGTTACTGTTGCTACTGGCTTGCAAAGCTGATGTTATCCTATTTTCAGATATTTCTGGGATTACTGTCTTACCATTAAGCATCAGCTGAGTTAGAAATTAGTAACACCTGAATAAACAGAAATCAGAAAAGCGATGAAATGGAAGAAAACGTCAAAGACGCAATCCTTCTTAGTCTAGGATGTAAGCCAGTTTCAATGGAGGCCTGTTTAGTGAGTGAGCTGTTTGGAGGATCAAGCCCTAAGCTGTAAAAGAGCATGTACCAAGTCTTGAAGAGGCACTGATTTTAGGCTGTTCACTTCCAGAGCAGCAACATGTTGCATGTCTCATCATGTCAAGTTCAGGGAATCATAGAAACTCATGTCTTAGTGGGATCAAACCCTTGTTTTCTGACTTGTACTGAGGGAAAATCAGAGCTATAATTTAGACCAGAGGGGATGACAGTTGTTTTTGAGTGGTCTCTCTATTGGCTTGAGCTCTGGATCAGATCCTTTTGGATCCTACATGTGTTGTACCTGGTGTGTATGTAGGTGCCAGTAAGACCCTCTGAAGAGAAGTGAATTTCACCCTGGCTGAAACTATGTGGTATGTGTATTCTCTGGCAATAAAACCTGCAGTTAATTAGTTTTTTCCTCACCCTGTGGTTACAATGGGTGGATGGCTGTCTGGCAGGAGGCAGTTTTACACACCCCTGAAATTCAGCCCTAACCCTGTTAATTAATGAGAGCTTACAGCACTTTGGAATTTTTATTATTGTCTAGCTGGACAAGTTGACTATTCTTGGACTCATAATTGATCGTAATATTTAATGTGCAGATGATTTAAGTCTGCTTAAAAAAAAAAAAAAAGTTTTGAATCACCTATTATCTTGTGCAAAATAAAACTATTTGCCCAACCTCATTGTTGCTTTAGAGACTTGTTGCAAACAGCAGATATGAGTTTAATATGAGGAATGTCCAAAGGACAAGTATGGGAGTACTGAAAACAAAAAGTTGCAGCAACATCATTGCAATGTCTGTCAAAGAGCAGGAGACTATTTGCAATATTTTCATTTCATTGTATAATGTTTACAGGCCTCTGGAACCTAGACCAGCACCTGACGTTTGAATTTCTTCCTGAAAGTCATTAAGAGCTTCAGTCAATGTTTAATCCATTTCTGTCCCTCTCTGCCCCTAGATCATCTTCTTTGAAAGAAAAAGAGATCTGGTTACTTTAGGTGACATGGGAAAAAAGTTTGTTCTTAGTACTTGGCAAGTGGAAGCCCAAATTCTAGAGTACTTTTTTTTTTTTTTTTTTTTTTATTTGGGATCACAGATTCTGTAGAATTTACCTGATGTAAAGGCTTCTGCATTTGTCATGGTTCTCGTATTCATGTGTAAAATAGAAAGGTTGCAGTTTATGTTAAACTTTCATTTATAAAACAAAGGTGCTTACAGTAGTTTTCTACTGAATTTTAGACGTTTATGAAAATGTAGGTAAAGTTTGTTATATAGGCTTATAATCCAGTTATTCAAATATCTGTGAATCAAGTGATAAAAAGCATTGCAAATAGGACGTGAATGGATACAGCAATAATGCAACTTAAGATCCCTGGCCTTTAATAAATTTTGCCCTGCTGGAGCTCTTATGTTCATGCATTTCTCTACTCATATATACTCATTTCTCTACTCATAATACCTTACAGAAAGAAGTCACAACAGAAGATGGAATCTGTTTAAGTGGAGCTTTAGGTATTTAATTCCTTTCTCTTGCATACATTTATATGCAGTGAAAAAGAACATGTAGCCAGCAAGGTTTAAGTTTTCTAAAACTCTAAGAAATAATGAGCTTCAGTTTGTATGAGAGAGGATTGCCTAGTGGCAACAGAAATTATGGTAGTTAACTTATATTTAACTCTTAGACTTTTATTATTATTATTTTTAAAGAGATTACTAGTGTACCAAAAAGTTGTTGGTGGTATTTCAGATCTGTAGCTTGGATACAACCTAAACTACAACTGAAACTTTTGCTTATTTGACTCTGTATGTAGAAGAAGTGTTTAGACAACTATCTCAGACACATGGTCTGATTTTTTGGGTGGTGCTTTGGGGACCCAGCAGTTGGACTTAATGGGTCCCTTATGGGCCTCTTCCAACTCAGATATTCCATGATTCTATGATCTATATTTCTTCTGGCTTCCATGTTTAAAGTGGTTGTAGCAGCTGTTATTCTCCAGCTAATGAGATCCTTGAAGTTTTCAATCCAATCTAATTCTGAAAGCTTTGAAAAGGGGAGGAGCCCTGACTGATCTGGAGGGTATTTTTAAAGCACACATAAAACCTTGTGGGATCCAGCAAAAGAAGGGCTGCAGGAAGTCCATCAGTAAGTGAAGAAGAAGCAGTGTGTCCTTTCCAAGGACAGTTAGGGATAATATACATGCCAGCATCCTCTCCACTGAATTTCCCTTGAATAAACTAAATGTCTCTCACCTGGCAGGCAGGGGATTGGGAAATCCTCTTCCTGGGCACTTTACATGTTGTAGGGTGGCTGTGCAACCGGGGGGGCAGAGCACACCATTAGGTACTGACCTGCTCTAGTACTAAATGTAGCACGTCCACTCACTCAAAAGTACCTACTTGAGTGTTAGAATTAAGACAAAGTTTTTAAAGTTGTAGAAACAAGGAGTCAAGAACTTTGCAGCCTAATTTTATGTACTTTGCCTTGTTCCTTGTGCCTCTTTCCATTATAGGTGCAGGCTATGTTTCATGAATGTCATGAAACATCAGGAATGTTTCTGGCCTTCAGTGGGGGAGGACATCGATAGCTTGATTTGTATCTCAAGATAATTAATTGGTACCCATGGAATAATTTCAGATGCTATCATATTTTCTGGTTTATGAGCTTAAAGTCTGTCCAGAAGTAATTCACATGATAAATAATTGGTGCTAAACAACATAGGTACAAATTGGACTTCCTCATAAGCAATTTTATTTCCTGTTTTGTTTGTGTGCCTCTTTTAGGGACAGAGGTCTGGTTATTGTTACATGACATGCTAAACCTTCAAATAAAGTTTTTCTGTGTTGTCATGGCATCCAGTCAGTAGCTAGGAAATAAAAGCAAGTATAATCAAGTCCTGAAGAGAGACAGGAAGATTTTATGTCTGTCCTGTCTTGTTTGAAGTGCAGGTTTGCTTTTTATTGCATCAGGGTCACTGCAAAATGCTGAACTTCTATTAGCACAGAAAATTTGCATTTTCAAACTAGATTTTGTCTCCCCTCCACAAATAATGGCTTATTCCTTGCACGTAAGCACAGGGGAACTTTACAAGAGGTTTGATTTTGCTTAGCTCTGAATTCAATAGGGATTTTTCACAGGATGGATGTACTTCTAGTATAATCAGTGACAAGGCTTGGCATCAATACAAAGAAAACACTTTAAAATGCTTCTTAGTGCATGCAGGGTTTCAGATGAGTAGATGTGGAACTTCTTCACTGCAAATAGAATTTTAGCTCAAATTTTGCTGCACGTGGCATACTGACTAGTCCACCAGCATCCTGATCCTGTGCCTATGTAGCTCTCATAAACATTTTTATAGGCAACTTTATTAAGAGTTGCTCTGTGGGATCTCTGGCCACTCTTTTTAAGCGCTCCACAGTAATGCTCCTGTTCAGTGTTTTTTCGCTAAAGCATCTTTAAGGCAGATTGCCCAGAGACATCTCATCTGAACATCATGTATATGAACATGATGTTTCACATGTAGGACTTGTGCATTGATATCCTATTTCTTCACCAGAATAAAGGCACCTTACTATTTCTTCCCAATACCATGCCAATGCACCATTAGTATTAATTAGTGTGAAAATTTTCAGAACATGATGCATGAAATCTGGGAATGCAGGTGAGATGCCACTTGTTCCAACAGTAGGGTAGCGTGGGGCTTCCTTTTTGGTACAGCTCTGCAGTGGGAGATATATCTGTCATGCAACTTTCTAACAGTGAAGTGGGCTTCTGCTTCTTGTGGCTTAATGTGTGCAACTTCTTTTGTTGGATCAAAAGGCACTCAGGAGACGTGCACACAGAATATCCATGGTGCATAGGTAAGATTCAAAACACTGGATAACTCTCAAATTCTTGCTCTCATAAATGTATTCCTAATAGTTGTGGGGATTATAGTTTGGTTTTACGAATACCATTACATTCAACCCTTTTGCTTCAGCAAGATAGAATTCAGTGAGTCATTGTACAAAAACAGAGCTTTCATTTTGAGTTGAAGTAATTTAACCAAATGCATACCCACTGTACTGGAGAGAAAGAGGAAGATCAGCTGACAAATGTCTGTTCTGACACGTTTCCTGCTGTTTCCCTGGTATATATTCCTATAAGGTATTCCATTTGAAAATCTTTGGCATTTGCACATTTTTATTTTCGTATAAGTAGTAGCATATTACCAAAAAACAAACACACAAACCCAAAATAGAAAACACAGAACAAACCCCAAAACCCAATACTATAAGTTATGTGAGACAGAATTTTCTATGCACGTGTGCCCTCTTTCTTGAGAAGAAGTGAAAATAAGGAAAAAAAAGACCACCTGGTAAAAACGCTTATAAAAACTAAATTTAAGCATCTCCGGATGTGTGTGGTCATGGATAATAGCAAGTAAAACTCATTTAAATGCTATAGATGTCTCTGTATGTGTGTAAGTAAAAAACAGTAACATTCAAGTTGGAAAAGCTTCATGAATTCTGCTGCAGTGTTAATTTGTCTTAACCTGTTAATTTTTGTGCTGTATGTTTTGTGATACGCAGTTGAAACCATAATCAAGGGTATGCCATAACAAGAAAAGAAATTGAAAGAGCACCATGCTGTTATGAACCTTTAAATTCGTCCAACCCACAATGATGATTTTTTTTTCTTAGTTTGAATCTGAACTGCAAAGTGTTGAGAGGAGGAAAAAAAAAGTCCAACTGATCGACCTCCCAAAGGACATTGGTAAACCACATCTAGCATAGAGAACAAGAGATGGGAGAGTAAACACAACACAGCGTGGCCAATATGTGAGAGACAAGGGACTGGACAGCAGAACATGAGCTTCATGTTCAAAACCAAGGACTGAACTTGGAGAATTGATTGGACTGGAGTGGAGATGATTCTGTCTACCATGCATTATTTAATGAATTGTAGGATAGCATCCTTCAGGAAGACCGCTAATGTCTGGCATTTCTGAAACACTGTTCCTGTGTTCCCTGAAGTGATTTAATGCCATCTCCATCTCAGGCAAGCTGTTGGATATATATTGTCTGTAAATGTGTCTGTCTTTACTGCATCTCTATGAATGTCTGAATAGATTGCAATGAGCACTCGCATATGGTACAAATCCATAAATGAAAAAGTGAGAGAGAAATATGAATGGATCAAATAGTTTACTAATACAGTTTAAGAAAAAAAAAAAAAAAGTTTTCACCACAGGGAAGAAGAGAGCAATGAACTGCATCTTTTGCACAGTTGCTTAGTTTGCTGTTCACAGAAAATTGCATGGTTACCCAAGTAAATGCCACATCAGATTAATTATCTGTGATCTACATGACATCTCCTTCAGTGAAGCCCATGGGCATGACTCATTCACATGGGCTAGTTCTCACATAGATGTGTTTATTCTTGGACTAGCTACAAGAAGCAAAGCACTGAGATTTACCACCACATGAATTTAAAGCTGTACAACTCCTACTACCCCTTACCTCAAAATTTTATGTATAAGTTCCTTCATCACTATACCCTATCTTATTTCCTGTACTCCTCTCCATTCCTCTGCCTCTGTTTTCTCTATTATCTACTCTCCTGGAATCTCAGTTTGGTTAACAGGTTATAAAATACTTAAGGTGTGCTTAGATGTGCTATTTATATGTATTGACCTTTTCATCTGTTCCTTTCATTCCGATTTCCCAAGTCACTCTAGCCTCTTGATGCCTTGCTTTCTAGTGTGTTTCATTGCCCATCAGGCATGGGGAGTGGTATTATTCCTTCTTTTACAGGAAAAATAATCACTCCCCACCCCCAAATGTATTTAAGTCTGTTTCATCTTCAGAAATATATTGAATATATCTTGTCTGTATTTTTTTCCCTTTTAGGGGGTAGGGAGGACTTTTTTTTTTTTTTTTTTTTTTTTTCCAAAATCATCCATCTCATTTGGAGTGATATATATTTCTTCAGGGTTGTTGTGGGGATCTCAGCTTGTTCCTGAATGAACTGTTACAGTGCACTTTCTATTGCTGGCTGCTTCTCGCACCTGCTGGAGGGATGCTGGTGGTTAAGTCTTCTCTCCCAGCCTTGAGCATGTTCAGGTATAAACCTAAGGCCTTCATTCCATAGCTGCCCTTTCCTTTCCATTGCCAATAACCCTACTTCTCCTGGGACTCTGATTCTGCCCCTTCTTCCAGACCTCTAATAATCAAGGTAGAATATAGCTATGTGCCACGGAGAAGGGGCAGTAAAAAAAAATGTGTTGGAACATTGGGATTACAACATTTGACTTTTCCTGATGTACTTTAGCAAGCATTACTCTGAGTTTCTGATGGGCATAGAAACACTAGAGTGAAAGCAGGTTTTGATCCTTTTGAGTCACCACCAAGCAACTTTCACCTGTCCCTTTTGCTTTCTGACCTAACAAAGAATCTTGTTAAGTGAATGCAGTCTGAAACTGAGGAAGCAGAGGAAGTTCTTGCACCCTCCAAACATGCTGCAGTGGTTCTTCTGAAAACAACTATCAACAGTTAAGCTGTGTTTAAAATGATGAAATGATGAAGTAGAGAGAATATATTACACCTCTCCCACAATTCAATATACTAATGAATATCTATCTGTTTTCTGTTTTCTGGTACTGGCCTGACATGTAAGGTGAAAATGCCTAATAGAAGTTTTTTTTTTTTTTTTTTTTTTTTTTTTTTTTTTTTTTTTTTTTTTTCTCAAGACCGTGACTTCATGACAGTAAATTTCTGCTAGGTTTCTTAACTGGATTTTGCCCTGTAGAGTAGTCTCAGATTTTTTTCCTCCAGATATGCACTGCCAACTCTGATGCATGTGAGCTGGAGCTACCCGAGTCACTTCAAACCTTGATGATCCTGAATCAAGAGACATCTTACATCAGCAGTAGTTGTTAAGTGCTGCCAAGGGGCTACTTACAATGCCAACTCATAAATCAAGTTATTTTTGGTATAGCTCTCTGAATGGTTTAGTTTCTAATTAAGTGAATTCAAGCAAATCCTTTATATTCTTTAGATGAGAGTGTGGTGGTTATGCACAGATTAGACATAGCAAATCCAGATTAGCAGCACACAGATGGTAAAATTTCGGTGTAGAACAAATAATGGATAGACTCCAGTATCACAGCAATAGATGAGGCTGGGCACTCCTGGCAGAAAAAAAAAATAATAAAAAAAAAATCACTTTTTCTAAATCAGTAAACATTTACTGTAACATTCTAAAATAAATCGTGAGGCAAGAGGAGTGATAATGGAAAGATAACAATATAATATAAAAAGGAATAAAGCAGCCTGTCATTGAGGGACTAGACCTTCTGCTGTTTGGTTTGCTGAGATTGGACCATACCAGCAATGGAGCTGAGAATTTTGCACCTCTGTGCAGCAGCAACTGGAAAAAAATTTAGTTAGCATAGTGTGATCGTGTAAGAAGTAATCAAAAAATCTGTACAGACCAGGATCAAAGACATGACCATGGCAGTAGAGAAAGGAACAGAATATAGGTCAACCTACACTCCAGGCTAAGTCACAAAGACCATGGCTGATTTTGGTAAATCAGTTTCTTTTTTTTTTTTTTTTTTTTTTTTTCCTCTTCTGGGCCACATAAAAGCAAAGAGAAATGCTGGTCTCTCAGGAAGGTTTTGGGAGGTTTTTTAACCTGGTAGCATTTACAGAAGCTGGTTGTTAGCTGCTCCAATCTGCCGAAAGTGAACCTATGCAATACATCTCACTCCCTCTTCTCCCTTCTTCCCCCAGCAGTTTGAATAGGTGCAGCATGATTCACAGGTAAAAGTGCTCCTGGGTGATAACCATGCTTCCGGTCATTTTCTTGGTCTGCGTATCCCAGAATCTGAAAACTACAGCTTCTGGAGGAAGTACCATGGCCTTCCTGTTGTTTCACCACAGAAAAATACCTGGTTATTGAAGAGACCATATAAATCCTTAAAAGAAGGTGTGTTTGGAAGGCAAGAACGTAGGATTACTGAAATAATTTTTTAACTATAGCCTGGAAAGCTCTAGACATCTTAATAGCCTTTTAGAAAAAAAAAACAAGTTGACCTGAATGCTCTGTCTCTGTCTGACCTCATCCCCACTGAGTGCAGAGGCTTGGTTCAGCATCCTTGGGCCTGGCAGCTGGCCTGACGCAAGGGCTCTGCTGGTGGTCTGGGCCAGTGCTCAGGAAAACAGACATTTATTGAAAATAAGATTTGTCTCACCTCTGCCAATGCGTTTTAGCTGCTGAAAGTCTGTGACCCAGCCTTACCGAGTTTCTTGGTAGTCAGTAATTCAGATCAACAGCAGTACTTTAATTGCCTGTAGGTCCAGCAAAGGAGACTTGTTAAATATTGGCCTGAATGATTCTTTTAAGGTTAGCTCTGTTCCAAGCACATGAACTCCTAGCACAACAGTGGTATCAGAATTAACAGATGTCAAACATCAATGAGTTTTCAACTGAAGCTGGGGTATCTCAATCCACTGCAGAGGTTAAAATACAGTGTGGAAGTTATAATTACGATGACATTCATAAAACCAACAGGCAATTACAATTTCACAGAGATGAAAACCCTTGTCTGGCATGATGTTTTTAGCACATGAGCATTGCACATAAGCTAGTTAAGTAAGAGCTGCTCTCTTTTAGCAATTTCTGAATGCTCCAGACACTTCCCAATATAGATCTTAGCTTCCAACGTCACTTTTGTGCTGTGAAAATACTATGCGCTTCTGAAAAGAGCTTCTGGAAAAGGACACTGAGTCACACCTGAGCAATCTACCTGAAGATGCAAAAGCTCAAAGTTCTCTGTCATCTCAAGTCAGATATATACTATCTGAGAAAAAAAAAAATGGAAAAAATACCAGATATGTTAATTTATCATAAGAGTTACGCTGTATAAAATGACTATTCCATATATATATATATATAAAAAACACCCTTCCCAATTTTGTTAATTAAGAGGCACAAACATATAATTGGCAGGTATTTTAAAATTCTACATGTAGATAGTAACAAAGATCAATTAATACATTATATCTATATTATCTATATACTGTTTTGCTTTGCAAATCATATGGAAGAGGTAAGAGTGATTCTACCCTGTGAATTTCAATAGAAAAGGTGTTAGAAAAACCTTTCCTTGAGAGAATGGAAAAATCATGACATTGATTGGGCATGGATCTAATATGGGGGAGGAAGGGGTGGAAAGAGATGCTCTGCTTTTGGCAAAGAAGTGCAAGCTATGAAAAGAATGGTAGGATTTGAGGTTTTTTTTGTTTGTTTGTTTTTTTTTTTTTCTTTAAGTTGTAGAGTCAAATGGATTTCAAAGAAATGACTTGGAGTGCAGGCACCTATATACTAAAGAAAACCGTTGCAAATAGTAACATGATGTTATGCATCTTTCCTGTGAAAAATCTGCAGCAGACCTTATCAATGAAAGATATGAAAGTAAAGTTAGTCTCAGCCTGGAAGACCCTAACTTGCTCAGATTTCTTCTGCAAGAATCCCTGTACAGGCATCAAAAAGGCCATCAAGTGGAAAGGAAGAAGAAACACAGTCATGTGCTTGCAGGTTTTATTTAGAAGCTTTCACCATGATCCACTAAGGAACATTGTGAAGTGTGATGATATGCCAAGAAAAACAATTATAGTGCAAAGGTCTGATGCTATTTTTAATTATCATCTTGAACAATATGATCCATTGTAGGTGTTAGCATCAAACTTGAATACTTTCTCTCATCGAAGTAAATAGCATTGTTATTGACTTAATTACAAGAAAATTTGCGGATACACACACTGACTCATTACAGATTTGGTTAACAATATATTAGAATAATTACATGTAGATTATGTAGCTCTTTGGTTTGTTAGCTCAGCCAAGAACAAGTAAACACAAGAAAACCATCAAAAAAGAGGGAGTTGGTCGTCATGGAGGAAGAAAAAAAAGAAAAAAGCCCTACAAATAAATTTAATGAGAAATCCAATTCTGGATTCTACTTAGAAGACAAAGAAAAAACTGACTCAATTTACATAACTTGGCAGTCATGTCCACATAAAAAAAGTCAGAAGCTGGCTAAGACAGGGTTGCCCTTGGCAGCTTAAGATTTGTTTTTGGGAAATCTGCAGTTTAAAGTGAATCACTGCATCTTCACTTTCCATTTTTTAATCGCTGTATTCAAAAGTTGTAGGTCTTCTAAAAGTGCAGGAAGAGATCTGAACACTTTGAAATGCTACAATAAATCCCTATGAAATACAGGGATTCGGCAACTGTCAACAACCCCTTAGGTTTGAAGAAGCTATATAGAGAAGTGATTGGAGAAATTTGTGCCCTGTGCTGAGAAAGAGTGTCTACTTGAATACTTTAACAACTGAGTAATTGCCAATTTATGCAGAAGGGATCAAGGAACCTAGAATTACTCTAGGGGAAAATTCAGAAAGGGGGAAAATGTCCTGCTACTCTGGAAGACCTTAGAAAAAAGGCTCAGTACTGACAAACATGGTGGATACTGGTTCATTAATAGTAACATATAACACACTGTAAAGTCAGTGAACATATAGTTATCTAAATCTACAGTGATGCTTGGTGTATTAAAAAAAATACAAAAAATAATGAGAACTAATTTATATCCCACACTTTTTTGATATCTTAGGAAAGTTAAATGTGCAATTAGAAACTTTTTATCCATGGTTTAAAAAAATATCTATCATATTCAACAGGCAATGTCAAAGAGTGCTCTCAGTGCTTTGTCCAAGTGAGACATGGATAAAATTTTGTCTGCTGCAAAAATTGTTGTATTGAGAAAAGAGAAATTTTTTAAATGAATTCAGCTTGATGCTTTGTTTGTCAGTGAGGTAGCATTTCTCTTCAGTCATGGCTGTTAAGGGCAGCCTCATTTGTTTGCACTTACATCTGTGTCAGTGCTGGGTTTTGGGCTACAACGAGTCATAACTATAGACGTGGATTATTTTTGCCTTTTTTTTTTTTTTTTTTTTTTGGAGGAGGAGACAGAAGGTTTATCAGAAGCATAGGCTCATTTCTTGCTGAAAGGAGTAAGCTCTTTCTTAGGTTCCCTGGTTTGATGTCCAAGAGATAGGGTGCTCCTTTCTTTCTTGTGTACTAAATCAGTCTTAATATCAGTGCCAGTAGTCTGGGATTATTTTTGTTATTCAATTTGTCTTCCTTTATGTCTTTTTTTTTTTTTTTTTTTTTTTTTTTTTTTTAATATAGGTAGAGTCATTTGAACTCAACTAGTTGCCTTAATTCTGGAGCAATATATGCAAATTCATGACTTGATTTGTGGTGGCATATCCAAGTTAACTTTTCTGGAGGAATTTAGGAAAGTGTAAATGACTGTTTTTTTCAGAGGTAAGTGATGGGACATGATCTTTTGCCAAGGTGTGGCCTCTTCTAAGAGATAAATGTTGGTAGAAGATGCAGATAGGCTGACAAAGGTGAAACCATATGTTTGCAGTTTATAGATTGTACAGACCATAACAGAGAAAAACTAAACAATACCAAACATTTGGAAAACTGAGCCAGCTGTGAAAGTTGGATTGGGGAGATTATTATTATGTTTCTTTGGAAGTCTGTCATTAAAACTAGACCAAGGAGAATAAGTAATAATGAATTAATATCTTGTACTTTAATTAAGTTTCTGGAAATGCCTAGGGAAAAAGAAAAACAAACAGATGAACAAAACAAAAAAAATCAGCACAGCAAGGTAGTGGTGAACTGGGTCAGAAAGGCTGTGATAGCACTGCGTTGGTTGTGAGTGCCTGGAGAAGTGACCTCAGGCTGGGCTCCTCTGCTCGTGCTCCAAATACCTCAGAAAAAGAATTACTTTTCTCCCATTTAGGGTTGCTCTTTTCTCTCTTCATTTTGCCAGATTCTTCTTTCCCTGCAGCTTGGCTTCCAGAAAAGAGCACTGAGATTTTGCAGCAAGAACTTCACGGGACCTTGCACCGTGTATTGTGTTTCCATCTACTATGTCTTCCTCTATGCTGTTCATCATGTTAATAAGCTTGGTTGAACTGCCATCTTCTCTCATTCCTCAGCTACAATGCTTACTGTTAGCCCACAAAGCCAGCACTGGCCAATGATTCCAAATAAACTCTTCATTTTCAAAGGATGCATTAAATCTTCTCATACAACTCGGTTTCTCCAACATTAGCTATCTGACAGAGTGGTGAAAAACCTCAAACTGCAGCAGAACAACCTCCAGTCCCAGCTGTAATATTTTCATTTTCTCCTGGCCTTTACAGACAAGTTTAGAATTTTCCAGGATTTAATGAAGTACATGGCAGAAGTCTTAGGCATCCTCTGGAAGGCTTTCCAAGAAAAACAGCAAAATTTTGGAAATATTGCACTTGTCAACACAAGCAGTTTAGCCATGCCCATCTGGCATACACCTGTATAGACCTTAACTATATCCAAAAAAAAAAAGCAGACGAAAGACATCAAGCTCCTGCAAAAGCTTTTAACGTGTTTTTTTTTTTTTTTTTTTTTTTTTTTTTTTTTTTTTTTTCCTTCTGTTTCTGACTGCAGTGCTTGAAGGAACTGAGTAGAAGATCCACCCTTAATGAATTCTGTGGAGGAGAAGACATCCTTGATGCATTTTGCATGAAATAATTTACCCTACAGTTTTTTAATGATAGTAATAGATTATGTTGTATAACTTTTGTTAGAAAATCTACCTATGTAACTCATTAAAGATTGCTAGACTGGCTGCATATCCAAAGAAGTCATCTGACATATACACCTCTAGGTTACACTAAACATAGCTGGCACTCCAGCGTATGCAATGACAGCTTCTATGACTACATGGATGTCATCATGATTTTAGCTTTCTGAAATCTCTGAATGATCTATGTAACAGTTGAAGATGTCTGTCTGAGATTGTCTTCATCAGTAGTGTATGTGATGCTTTCCACATCATAATATGCTCTCAGGCAAATTCTGTGGGGCTAGTGTGTCATCATTCCTTTTAAAACAAACAAATAAACAACAACAAAGTCTGTGACAGTAAACATATTTTACTGTGGTGCTATTCTGTTACCAGCCACTAAGACTTACAAGTTTAACATAATAGAATCAGAAACATCACCTTGTGCCTTGGATGGGGCTTCCTGCAGGTGGTAGGTTTGCTGACAACACTAGGAGCATTTTGCACTTTTTTTTTCATTCTACAATCCTTGGGCTATGAGGAAGCTTTTATTCCTGATACTTTTCCAATTTCAAAGAAGCAAAGGGAGTGGAGGCACATATTTGACCTCTGGTGTTTGACACCATTTACCATTTCAAATTTTGAATGATGACTTCAGCCATGTTTCCTGCATTTCATCTTGTTATAATTTATGGATCTGAAAGACGCAAGGAGTGTGCTTTCCAGTTCTGATGCAATCAGTTACCATCCTCAGTGACTCAGGTCTGTAGAGGGAAAACTCATCTAAATTACCTTCTAATTCAGGATCTCTGATCCACTTGGGAAGCTTGCTTATGCATACATACATTTCAGAGCACAGAACTCCATGACATTATTTTCCTCTCCCTTCCTCATAGAATAATTAGTCACACAGGCAGATGATACCACAATAATGCAAGAAATTAATAAACAAATTCTTTGAAGACAATTCCGATCTTTGTTAGGATCTCTTCTGCATTCCACCCCAAGACATTTCAGCACATTTAATTAGTAGGATTTTTTCAGAGATTCTTGAAGATTTAGTCATTAAGGGTTTCTTGAACAAGGAGGATTCCCCAGCACAGCTAGTTAGAACCAGAGGAGTTGTGAACCCTTCACGTTGTCTGGGAGATGATTTCCTTCTCTTCTGGACTCCATGACTGATGTACAGATTTAATTCTGGGAATCCTAAGAAAATAAGTCTTAGATTGCTTTGTTATAAAACAGATAGTCCTGGTATTTTGCTCTGCTAACAATCACAAATTAATCCATCACTTCATGCTGTCTGCCAGATACTGTCTTTCAGAACAACAACAAAATTTTATGCTGGTCTCTTGATCTGTTTTTATAGCAAATTAGATTTTTGCTTGTCTGAAGGTCCAGTAAGAGACCTGTCCTATTTTAGAGAAAATTAAATTGATTCTATTTCAGTACAGTTTACTTCAAAATCCATTTTTTTCTTTTCACCTGAGCATTTCAGAACTAGTTTTCTCTGCAGACCTTGATAGTAATGAGTTCTTTGCTCCTCTTGAAACGTGCTTTTCTTTTTTTTTTCTTTCTTTATTTTATTTTTTTTTAATGTTTCCAGTAAAGTCAACTAATTTGTAATATTATGCAAAATGTCTTGCCACTGTCTTAGTGCTCTTCTAGAGTTTCTTGCCATGGCTGTGCAAATCTTCACACAGAAAAAACATAGGATAAAGGTAAGAAATGCTAATTTTATTTCCTTCATCTCAGGTTAACTGGCTAGGGACAGTTAGCTCAAATAATATACTGGGTTGAGTTAAGAGTATTCATGCCATTGTTACTTGATTTTTGGTATGTGTAATCTTTGGTATGTGTAAGATCTGTTGAATTCAAAGAAAATAAAATAATATTTCTGTTCTTGGAAAGGTATTTGATGAAGTGTCGGGGTATCATGTAATGTATTATATATCACAGCTGCATAAGATGGCTGCCCAAGTTCGGAAAGCTGCTGCTAGGTGCTTAATAAATTGGAAATAGGCGTCCAGTGAAATTGTAAGCAGGGTCTACTTGGTGAAGGGTTTCTGTACTTCATAAGGAACTCGTTTCAATTATTGTTGCTGAGATAAAGGAGCCTCTAGTCCCATCTTATTCAGCCACATGATTTAAAGAACTAATTTTATATAATTCTAAAAGGTTTGCAGAAAGGGACAATATATGGTCAATTCAGAAAAGGTATGCTTTTTGAGATAAGTGGAATTGTAGCAAAAGATGGACAAAAATTTGGGTATCTGAAAAGGATAAAGTAAATGGGATCCATCAGCGACAGATTAAATTCAAAGAGAAGATTGGACAAATTACTTGGACTTGGAAAATCTTTGGGACAGATACTGTTTTTATTGTTCTTTGTACTGGCTGGTAAAATGTGATTGTATTACAGGAGCTCTTTCATGCTGCCATATTACAACTAAAAGAAACATTAAAAACTTAATTACTGTAAGCAATGCAAGCATAGTGGTTAGTCTATGAAACAAATTATTTGCTATGTGAAGACAAAGTTATGTCGTCTGTGTTGGTGGGATTTGAGCAGGTTGGTTGCTTCAGAAGATTGTTTTAATTTTCCTAGTGCTCAGGAGTAAAATGAAGGTGTTGATGTGTTAGTCAAATGAAAATCTGGAAAAATCCTACAGCTGCAATATCCACAAGATATCATAGATGAAAATATACCTACCTTTCTGTTAGTCTGAGATGTTAGGTCTTCTAGTGACTTGCGCCACTTCATACATGACTAATTCCCCAAGTATGCATCTTATGCTGAAAGGCAATAATTACTGCATATGGCATATCCCCTGTAAATGCAAGGTGGTTTTGAACTTTATAATAAATTAAAAAAAAAAAAAAATCCTGTGCTGCACATAAAACAGCTAATGTAGATGGTTCTAACATGCAGAAGAAAAAGTAGGTGACAATACCATTTAATGTTCTGATTCCCCCTTAAAAACAAACAAACAAACAAAAAAAACAACTGTTTCTAGATTTAGGCAGATCCAGAAAACCTGGATACAGGTGATTTTTCAAAGCACTGATGCTCTGTGTACATCCAAATTGTTCCCTCTACAGGCTACTCTGTCTATGTTTTACTCTTCAGTTCATGAGGGTGTTTTATCTCTTTTTTTTTTTTTTTTTTTTTTCCTATTAGTAGTCTTAGAAGTAATCCTTTTACCCACTGTTCATCATAGTAGTTGTGGCTGCAAAGGGCTTGGACTGGCATTCTAAAAAGTAGCAATGACAGTGTTTGGAAGCTAAACAGCAGAGCTGGTGAGATAAAGGAGCTTTCAGTAGAGATGATTTTTCCAGAGGGCTGTCTTTGAGCTGTTAAGGACCCTGGTTGGCAGAATCCCTTGGGAGGTGGTTCTGAAGGGCAGAGGAATCCAGGAAGGCTGGGCGCTCTTCAAGAAAGAAATCTTAATGTCTCAGGAGTGCTCTGTCCCCACGTGCCCAAAGACGAGCCAGCGTGGAAGAAGACTGGCCTGGCTGAACAGAGGGTTGTGGCTTGAGCTTAGGAGAAAAAAGAGGGTTTATAATCTTTGGAAAAGAGGGCATGCCACTCTGGAGGACTATAAGGATATTGCGAGGTAGTGCAGGGACAAAATTAGAAAGGCCAAAGCTCATCTGGAGCTCAATCCGGCTACTGCCATTAGAGATAACAAAAAATGTTTTTATAAATACATCAGTACAAAAAGGAGGACCAAGGAGAATCTCCATCCTTTACTTGGTGCGGAGGGAAACTTAGTTACAAGAGATGAGGAAAAGGCGGAGGTGCTTAATGCCTTCTTTGCCTCAGTCTTTAGTGGCAAAACCAGTTGTTCTTTGGATACCCACTACCCTGAGCTGCTGGAAGGGAATGGGGAGCAGAATATGGCCCTCACAATCCACGAGGAAATGGCTGCTACAGCATTTGGATGTACGCAAGTTGATGGGGCCGGATGGGATCCACCTGAGTGTGATGAGAGAACTGGCAGAAGAGCTGGCCAAGCCACTTTCCATCATTTATCGGCAGTCCTGGCTATGAAGGGTGGTCCCAGTCAACTGGTGATGCTCATCTACAAGAAGGGCCAGAGGGTAGTCCTGGGCAACTATAGGCCTGTTTGATCTCAGTGCCAGGGAAGCTCATGGAGCAGATTATCTTGAGTGTCATCACATGGCACTTGCAGGGCCACCAGGTGATCAGGCCCAGTCAGCATGGGTTTATGAAAGGCAGGTCCTGCTTGACGAACCTGATCTCCTTCTATGACAAAGTGACAGGCTTAGTGGATGAGGGAAAGGGATGAGGGAAGCAGCAGAAACAAGATGGTGGGTTGTGATCAGTGCTTTCTTTTTGGTTTTGGCTCCTATTGGGCCCAGTTAGGTTTTTAGTACTTTGTTCAGAGAAATGAGACTTCTGTAAGGTTCCCCTCTATTCCTACCTCTCAGGCCACAGCTCTGGCCTGGAATTAGTGGTTTGCCTACCCTGCTTGCATGCTGAAGTTGTTACAGCTGTGAGCAATTGCAATTGGCCCTGGTAGCCAGAGCAGTGCTGTTCTTCACAGCTGAAATGAACAGAGATCCTTTAAAAAACTTGAGAGAGATCTCTGAGGTCAGCTCCGGGTAGTAGTTTGTTCTGACTGTGAAAATAACTTGATTGTAAAAAAACATTTATGACACTTTCAACTCTGTCAGTCAGTGTATGTTGTCAAGATTATTTTGAAAGATAGAGGATAGAACAGGGATAGAAACATGCTTATTTTTTAAACATGATGAGATTACAGCAAGCGTTTCCAGTTTCACAAATCAAAGGAGCCTGGGATTTGCGTCTTTGGAGACCCTAAAGGCCAGCTTTGTCAGCCAGAAATAAAACTTGCTAGATAAGACAACATAGCTGTATTTTGAATCCTTGTCCCACGGTGACATGATCCTGCTGTGCTGAACTCTATTAGATTTGTGCCTTCAATTGCTCCCCCTGGGGAGCAGCATGACCTGTGACCTGTCCAAGCAGTTCTCCTCTCTGACACAAGCATCTGCTCGTGACTACAGTGATAGAGTTGTTCACACAATCTGTTTACAATTGCATGTGGCAGTTCTGGCTGCGCTTCAGTGTCATGTCATTGGTTTTATTTTGAAATGACTACTTAATTTTCTCCAGTGTCCCTCATCCCTTTCTTCCTCCCTTCAGAGAGTTGATGTACAAAGTATTTTAGTCTTTGGCCAGGGTAGCCGTGACCAGTCCCTTTTTCTAGGAGAGGAAGGAAGAGAAGAAAAAATGACTGTTGATTCTGGCTTCATGAGTGTAAACACTACTGTGCTGCAAAATAAGAAATGAAGCAAGCATCTTAGGTGTATAACTTTGAAATGTGCAGGTATATGTATATAACTTTGAAATTACAAAAACTTTGTAATTGATCTTTTATTTATTTATTTATTTATTTATTTTAACATTATTTGATTAAAGGTTCATTTTGACCAAATTTGGAGACATTTGGGTAAAGCCTTTTGAAGAATGCCTTTCTGCTCCAGCTTTCAGTGAAATTCATCCAAACATGAAATGGAAAGGTTGTTCTCTTCTCACTAAACCTGAATCCAAAGCATCAACAAAAAAACTTCTGGGTCTGTTTTAAATTATCTTCTGTGGCTCCCAAAAAGACACTCTGCCAAGATTTTCAATGAGCATTTTATGTCTGGACAGCTGTAGTGGTAAGCTGAGGCAGGGAAGTGCTATTACAGAACTGTACAGGAGCTTTTTGTGGGCTCAGAAATTGTGGAAATTGATCCCAGTTTGATTGTGCCAAGCTCCACAGTCCCTCAACTAACTGCAGATTTTCCTTCCAAGCTTAATATCAAATGTAAGCAACTATTCCTCAAGCTCTATTGCCACTTTGTCTCAAACATTTTTCAGCTCCTTTTCTTTTCATTAGTGGTAATACCATACTGTTCCTTTATACCTCTTTCTGCCTTTTTCTGAAAGATCCTTCAACTGCAACATGCTTGGTCTTTTTCTTTTCAGTTTGCTATTCTTGTAAGCCTCTTGTGAGACATCACAAATATTAGTGCTAAAAGGTTCTAATCTAGTACAGTGGTGGACTTCATTCTTTGTATCTCATCCCAGTTGTGTTCTGTGCTGCCAAGATAAGTCTTTGAGGAAAATCCTGAATCTTATCAATCTCTCCATCTAACGTTTTGTTCCAGAGACAGTATGCTGTGTTTTGTGACTGTATAATTTGTGTATCCTTGACTTTATGACTAATTGCATACCGTAATAAACTTTATTACTAAAATATTTTTGACTGTCTTCCACAAGAATATTAGTTCTCCATTATGATGTCTGCTCATTTGCGGTAATTTCATCAATGTTTTCAAAAACTCTCTGGGCACTCTTCTACTGAGCTTAATGTTCTCTGTTGCTTTCTTGAAATCTTTTTCATGGAAACGATACTGCACATATGGACCATTCCTTTCTTCTTATAATGCCTGACCTTTGGCCATATTCTTCTGCTATCAAATTTTCAATCATTTTGAAATGCTTTCATGTTTGCGGTGACTGGGTTCTCTTCAGACAGGGAAATATGTTCCCACATGTGACAGCACTGATATTTCACATGAATAGTTTGGTAACCTGAGTGCTTCTGTTTCATTTTGTTATTTGCATTTTTAAATCTTGCTTTCCGAATCCTTTCCACAAATTTGACATTTTTAGTCAGCAAAACCATGATCATTATGCCCCCATTCATTGCCTTCCTGAGAAAAGTGTTGGCAACAAGTAGAATAAAAAGAACTGCTAGCCATTCCTCTGGTCTGTCAGGGCCTTGCAAGGATGGTAGGGCTACCCTTTGTGTCTGCCTGTGCCTTAAGCAATCAGGACTGCTACGGCCAACATGAGCCTTGACAGTTTTGCTGATGACTGAAGTCAGTTTCAATTTACAGTGTAATTTGTACAGATATGTGTTCTACAAATCACACTTTCTATGCTTAACAAGTAATGTTAATAATTACAGTTATTTACATTCACAGTAGCATGATGATTGATGTTATCACCTTGTCTTTAACATATTTGCCAAATGCTGCTGCTCATCAGTGTGCTTTGTGTTGCATATGTGCTTTCTTTTAAAGATTTTAATAATTTGAAATCAAATAAAAAAATTACCAGACTTTAAATGTTCATAATGACAAACATACAGTGATTCATGATAATGAGTCACGGTCTAACAAAAACAGCATCTTGATAGGGGATCTCTTTTAAGCTTTCTTGGCTGGTGTTACAGTCCTCAGGGTAGGATTTAGAGGTGGCAGATAAAGTTGTTTCCAATACATTCCAGAATGGACTAGAGCAACAAAATATGGATTTGTTTTCTGCCAACATCTTAAAATCTAAATCCTTATATTTTCCATCAACACATGCTGAAATAGAAGTTGTTAACAATAAGGCAGTAGAGTTTGAAGTGCTGTTAGTAGAAGGACAAAGAGGTTTTGCAGAGCACAAATAAACCTAATGCACGTACTCCAGGGTGCAGAAATGATTTTGTGCTTTTCACAACCAAAAAATATGGCCAGTGTTGTTGATTCAGTCACAGATGCTATCTGCCACACTGAGAAAGTTACTTACTTACCTTGAGAGACTTCTATGTGATGGATTTTGTAAAGCTGTAACTGCTATTTACACTGATTTTATTAGTGCCAAAGTACAGATTATTGTGCCTAATATGTGCCTAAGCATGTTAAAAATTGCTGATCAAGTGCCACTTTTCTCACCTGTAAAAGCATGATCATGTGTTCTTTCTCAAAAGCTTTTTGTCTCATTTACTCATTTAGAGTAACCCGTGTGGGAGAAGGTCTGTATCTTGGAGTATATATGGCATTTAACCAAATGGAGTCATAACCTTTGTAGGGGTCTCTAAATAGCTGTTACTTTACAAACAAAACTAAAAATAGGCTGTGTTTTCCTTTTGGCTACACATTCTGAGTCTCCTAAGACCATTTTCAGAATGGGTCATAGTTATAAGCATCGGTACAATTCGCTTTTGACCATTCTTGCAATATAAAATTATGTATTATGTATAGCCATTGTTATAAGAGAGCTTGGACTGGGTAACATGCAATTTGTTTCAAGTGAAGTTTATCCAAAAAAAACTTAAAATGTGTTATCCTTCAGTGGATGAGTGGCAAAACTGTTTAAAGCTCTTCTGCTCCTTTTATTACTACATGCCTCAATGGGAAGAGGTAGAAAACTAAGAAGTGTGGTGGGTGGATTTTCTGGTGGGATAAAGCTAATGTTGGTTTATATCAGAATATTTGTAAGATTGAGAGGAAAAAACTTTATAGAGAGAGTAGCATTTCTTACACAAGTTGTTAAATGACTTTTTTTGTTTGTTTGTTTTTAATCAAGGCAGTATACAGCACTTATTTATGGGAAAAGAAACATTTGTTTACAGAAAAAAATCTGTTGAAAGAAACAAATAAAAAAACATAGGACTGCTTTGGAGTAAATAAAAGTTGTAGTGCTCTCAGGAAGTTTGTTACTGTTCCTGGCATGATTCTTTTCTGTGACTAGGGACATGGTTTAGTGGGTGACATTGGTGGAAGGGTGATGGTTGGATCTTGCAGGTCTTTTCCAACCTTTATGATTCTATGATTCTATGACTCTTGACTACAAAGTGCATTTTCAGGAATTTTAGGTGGCAGCTACAGAAAAGACAAAAAAGGCAATCTGGATAAGATGCCCAGGAGTAATTATCTGTGACATGGAGGGAAGTTTATTGCACTTTTATTTTGAAGGAATAATTCCAATTACTTGAGGACATTTTTAAAGCAGTGACAAATATATTGGGGGGGGGGGGGGGTGAGGGAAAGGGGACTGGGCATCCAAACGCAACTCTTCAATGGAAGCTATTGATGCTGGTGTTTAGTGGTGTAGATATTAAGTGGGATAACAGTTGCAATTCATTTAGCTTGAAAAATTGAAGCATCTGGTGAAAAGCCAAGGTTTGAAACAAATGGGTGCCTAAAGATAGACTCCTCACTCAGTGTTTAGTAACTGAATAAGTAAGATAGCTTTTTCTAAAGTATCAAGTACTCATCAACTGCTATTAACATGAGCAGAATTGGTAACAAAGTAAAAAACTAAAAATAATTCCATAATCACTAAGTTTGTTTTGTGCTAGGTAATCTGTACAGGTGGTCAGAAGCAAGCCAAGAATTGTCTGTAGATTCTGACCCAAAAATGCCTACTCTGATATGAAGAATAGAAAACCAAACAAATACCCAAACAAACAAAAAGAGAATAGTATGTTGCATACAGGAAGATAATGAGGGACGTGGAAGAAAGATCACCTGGTCAGATCAGGGAGGTGTATGTTTCTAGTGTGCATTTGACGTGGTATTATAACTATCCTCATTCCTACAGGCAGCATGAAAAGCAAACATTGAAGAGGAAGGTAGCTTGGCAGATGGACTTGGGCAGCGTGCCCTGTGCAGAAGGGGCAGGATGGAAGGTGATACTGAGGCACCTGCAAATCTTTGAAGAAGGAAGCAGGAGATTTAGACAGATTGGAATGCACATGGCCAGTATGATGTGAGCTCAAAATATAGGCTTGCTGTCTGAATTAGTATCAGATGACTTATTTTGTAATTACTGATTATATTAAGGATATGTGGTAATATGAGACCTCCCATATGTTAATTCTGCAAATTTCAGTATGTATCTATAGCTTGTGAAAGCAAACCTTCTTAGGGAGACCTAACCTTAAGCACAGTTCTGCAAAAAGTCACATACCACAGCCAAAGGTTGTTTGTTTTTCTTTTCCTATATCTAAGTTGCTTGTATATTATGTAGAATTAAAAAAATTATAATCATAGAATATCCCAAGTTGGAAGGGACCCACAAGGATCATCAAGTCCAACTCCTAGCACCACATAGTTCTATCCAAAAATTCAGACCATATGATTGAGAGCACAGTCCAAACGCTTCTTAAACTCTGACAGGCTTGGTGCCGTGACTGCATCCCTGGGGAGCCTGTTCCAGTGTGCGACAACCCTCTCGGTAAAGAAAAAAGAAAGAAACATACTTATATATTCAGGCTTGTCCATATTTTGGGATATGAACGTATTTGGTCCATATTTATCAAATACAGTGGTTATACTGTGAAGACAAAATATTTCTAATGTATTACATTATAGCAACAGTCTTTGTATAGGCTGAAATCCTGGTGTGGGATCTGTTCAAAGCACTGCCTCTAAAATATATTAGTACTTTACTATATGTGGATGAGCTGAAGAAGAAAATCTCTCTTGTAATCTTCATACGTGAGCTCTCACAGTCTTTCTGTTAATTCTTACAGGATCTTAGAAGTATAATACCAAATACCTGAAATTTTGAATGATTATCCTGGTAGCATCTTTGTGTTGAAAAGTAGCCTGAGCCCTTAAACTCAGGTACAGGGAAGGTTAAATAGCTAAAAAAACATTGACCTTGGCTGAGTTGGGACTGAGGCACACCACCCAACAAAGCATTCCTTCTACCTTTAAAAATCCTAATCCGTTTTACATGGGGTAAAGCATTGATTTCATATGAGTATCTGTGGAACAAATCTGTAATTTTTAAATAGAAAAAACATAGTCTTTTATAGAAAGTTTAGTGAAAAAATATTTTTTTCAGAAAAGTCCAAAAATATTTTGATTTGCCTCTAATAATTTGATTGGAAAATTCTGAAGAAACATTTTGTAATTTTTGATCAGTTTTTTTATGCCCCCAGCCTAAAAGAAGCCACTATGTATAACATAACAGAAGGTGATGAGTAGCAAGATAGTTAGGTATTAATCTGTTGGAGGAACCCAGTTCAGACAGAACAAAAAACATTAAGTTTCTGAGCTGCAACATCTTATTAAAAGAGATTTTAGATATGAGATGAAATAGATATGTTCTGTGGAAAGTCTACACACTTCTTTTTCCTAACATGACCCCCAACATGTTAGCCTCAATTTTAGTTGAAGTGTTTTAACAGAAAATATTTAACTGAGTTACTTGCAGCATTCTTCATGGGTTAAAAATGGTCTACTCAAGACTGTTTAAAGCCAAATCTTTGTTATGCAGGGAAGCTGCGACACAGCCCATGTCATGCAGCAGTTAGATGTTAGGGCTGAGAGAAGTCTTTGGGAAGAATTTTTCCTCCTCCTTGTTTTTTTCATTAAGTATCTCACTTCCCATGAATCATTTTCACTATTATATGCAGGACTGAACTACCAGTCTGAGAGAGAACTGGTCATGTATAGGAGGAGTGCAATTGTTTCTTAGAGTATTTTATTTGTTTTTGAAGTAAATTCCCATGTGCTAGTGTTCCACCATGAATGTTTGAATTGTGAACCTGCACCTTCACATTTTACCCAGGGCTGCCTTCTTTTCACTGAAGAGTTCCAAATATATGACCTTTATTTTACGGCCATGGTAATATGACAGCACTGGGACTGTAATATGAGCAACTTTTTTTTTTTTTTTTTTTTTCTTCCTCCTCCCCCCATCAGTAAGATGCAATAATAAATTAATCCATAACTCTACTAAACCAGATCAGGTAAATGCTCTGGAATGCAGGAGGAGGTACTCGCTGATTGGCCTCATAGTCCTCTCCCAGTGCTTGTAGTTGGTGTGAAGCAGTGGAAATGACTGAGTAATAACTTCAGGGGGCTGAGTCACCAAACAGAGAATTTCATTCTAGCAATAAGGAAAGTGAAATGAGCATCATTGGTACAATATAAACAATGTATAGCAACAATCTTGACTGAAATAGATGTGAAAGATGTTCAATCTTCAGTTAAGGTAGGTGGTTTTGCACCAGGTGTTAGTAATAAAAGTTTCTGCAGAAGAAAAAAAAATGGGGGTCAAAATCGCTTTAGAGAGTGTTAAAATAACATCTATTGGGCAAGTCTGCTCTAGACGGTATGGACTGACCTTAAAAAGGAACAGAGATGTATTTCTGCTGTTAGAAAGAGAGCTACAACTGGGAATTTTACCATTATGTGAAAGTTCAATTTCCCACATTAGAGAGAGGACGTTGCAGAGTCCAGAAAGAAAAGGAGAAGAGGGGAGAGGGGAAAAAAAAAGAAAAAGAAAAAGACCACAACCAACAAACCGGGAAAACTGCTACTATTTAAGGTTTAGTTTTGGTAGGCAATGAAGGGCCAAAAAAGCACACATAGGAAATAAATTTGGATATTATGATTACGTATGAATGTAGGATTTGTTGTAAAACTCATTTACATTCATTTTATGGCTGCATTGTTGTAGTGATTTGATGCATTGTTGTCCTGGTTTCAGTTAGGACATGGTTAATTTTCCTCCTAGTAGCTGGTAGAGTGCTATGTTTTGGATTAGGATGAGAAGAGTGCTGATAACATGCTGATGTTTTAATTGTTGCAGAGCAGTGCTTGTACCAAGCCAAGGACTTTTCAGCTCCTCGCTCTGTCCTGTCAGCGGGCAGGCTGGGGGTGCAGCAAGAGCTGGGAGGGGACAGAGCCAGGACAGCTGACCCAAACTGGCCAAAGGAGTATTCCATACCATCTGAAGTCATTCTAAACAATATATAGGGGTGGCTAGCTGGGGGGCCGGCTGCTCGGGGATAGACTGGGCATTGGTCAGCAGGTGGTGAGCAATTGCATTGTGCATCACTTGTTTCGTACACATTACTATTAGTAGTACTATTATTATTATTATTATCTTCCTGTCTTAACAAACTGTCTTTATCTCAACTCACAGGCTTCACTTTCCTGTTTCTCTCCCCCATCCCAGAGAGGGAGGAGGGAGGGTAAGCGAATGGCTGTGTGGTGTTTAGCTGCCAGCCGGGTTAAACCACAAAAATTGTTTCCTTTCCAAATGTCACTGGTGGTTTCTTCACTGTCTGTCTTTCTCAGAGAGTTCTTCAAGAGCTGCTCATCTGGAATTACCTTGAATCCCTTCCCATGGGGTGCCAGGTAATTTCTTGGTTTTCAAGTACCGAGGCTAGTTCATCTGCAGCACCACACTGTTCGTATTTACTGTCTCTATGAAAAGTGTGGTTTTAGTGTTTTTAGCTTTTTTTTTCTGTCCTTTTGACTGTCCTGCAGCTTTGGCACAGGAGTTACGTGTTTCAAGAAGTTGCATGTTAATTACTCGCCTTCTTGAGAGGTCAGGCTCTTGCTTCCTATGAGACAAGTTGAGAAAGGCTTGATGACTTTCTTTTTTTAACCTCTTATTTATTTATTCTTGTGAAAAAAAAAAAAAAAAAAAAAAAAAAAGAAATGCATATGGGACAGGATTATCACAGTTTTGTCAGTGTGAATAGGGGAGTCAAGAGATACATCTTGTCATACTTCTTGTATACAGGGAAGAAAGCTAAGAACTTGCAAATTGAGGTCCTACTACAGGCCCATCTGTAGGTGGGAATGAGGAGAATAAAGAGGGAAAAAGAGTTGTGATGCATGTGAAAAGCTGATTTAGAAATATCCCTTCCTAGTGTTAGACTCATAGAATTGCAGCCTGCTACTGGATCTGTCTTTAACGTACTTGCTTGTCCAGATCAAGACACCTTGCCTGAATATCATATCACACATGCAATGCAATGTGTGTTGTGATGGATGATCAACTGAAAGAGACTTTAAGAGAAATCCCTTTCCCTGTTACAGAAGGAAACATAATTTCCTTGATGTGTACAGTGCAGAGGGGAACTCAATAGCTAATTAGTAGTTTATGCATGGTATTTAAAATCATTATAAAGATACCAAAAGCAGCAATAGATTGTTACAGAAACCTTTTCTTTGCTTCAGAAATAATTTAATTATTCACAGCCAGGCTCTTACTGAGAGGAAACTCTTCAGATGTACTTAGAAGAACAATGAGGATCTTCCTTTGTTGCTGGTGTCTGAATAGTGTTCTATTTATTTATTTTCCAAGGGGGAGGCACAGAATTTGGTGGCATCAAGAGGAAGCCCCTAACCTCACTTCAAGGCTCACCTGTGAGCAAACTCTCCTAAGAGAATAGAATGAAACAATGTAATCTGTCATCATTTACGTACAAATTGTAAAAAATAGCACAGAGGTTTTGAAAAGTGTACAGAAGTCAGACAGAAGGGCAATGGAAGCAACAGGAGGGCTACTGAATGGGCAGGACATAATAGGTAGCCAAAGTTTTTGTCTGACATAGCTTGAAGAGAATGCATGACAAATGTAACAGGAAAGATTTTTGGAGCTGCTTCAGTTGTGTTCTGTCTTCTGAAAGAATGAGTAAACACCTGCAGCACTGAAAAGTGTCCTTGTGGTACCACACACTCGAAATTAGGGGCTTTTCTTGAAAGGAGATGAAGTGCAACTCCAGCCAGATAATAAATTCCCTCCTCAGATCTTCACCCAAAGGACTGACTTAGCTCTGTTGTATTAAAATACTGTCTTGGTTAGCAAATGCTGCTTCTTTCTCCTTACCTAGTGTACAGGAATTAGAGATCTGAATAGTGTTAAAATACATTCTTAATGCCATTAAGTCCATTTAGATGCTTCTAAGGAGCTGTTATACTGCTGTGTGTGATGAGAGCCCTTTGTATTAACCAAGTACCTCTAATTGTACAAGTAATCTAGTGTATGCCAACCAAGCAGGATGTTTTTATAGCAGCACACGGTCTGAGAATAGCTTTGTGAGTCTTGTTGTTTCAGGCATTTAGGACACTCAAAACTCTTCATGCTGTTCTGGTTTTGTGTTGCTTGATCTTCATGCTCAAAAGTTTCAAAAAGAGGTTTGGTTTTACTAGATACTACATACCTGTGTGCATAGTTGCAGATGTGCACAGTTGAGCACTATCTGAGGCTTTCCCAAACGTGTTTTCATTCCCTCCTCCATTTCATGCCCTCGGAAGTTTTCTGAGAGAAGTCTGGCACCAAACATAAGAGAAAATATTTTGCCCTTTCAAGTTTGAATCACCAAATGCTACTGTTACCCTTGGGGCCAGTACAAGTATTTTTTCCTGTTCTAAGCAGGGTAGGTTGCCAACACCCTTTTCTTCCATCCTCACAAATGCATCCTTATGCAAGTGCCATGTATTCTCCCTCTTCAGGCAGCCAGCTGTGCTGCCTAAATGTTCACCCCAGCCTGCTTGCCAATTTTAAACACTTTACAGGGTCATGGTTTTATTGAAGACAATCTTAATTACACTTTGCATCAAATGTTCCACTTAAAAAAGTCCATTCCCCTATCCCCCCTCCCCCCAGAAAAAAAGAAGACAACAGCAAAACACAAAAACTCAAACTGTCACATGGATTAATTTTCTTGGATCTCCTACCATAAAATAATGACCTGGTAGGGGACGAGCTGTATTCAAGCAGGAGTTAGGCTGGGCCACTGTTGAGACTTCCAGTGGCTGGGTTGCACTCCTCCTCCTTGAATATCACACTTTTTTTGTTTTGTTTTGTTTTGTTTTGTTTTGTTTTGTTTTGTTTCCTGCTATGGCAGAACTCTTTACCTTTGCAAGCTTAATATGCCATATGCCATATTACATGGCAACAAATCTCTTCCAGTCACCTTCTGCACCAAAGAAAAAATGTCCTGTCATGTAATGGGTAAAGTTGTGGATGTTTCATAACTTTTTATTTATTTATTTATTTATTTATTTATTTAATTTTTATTTTTTATTTTTCCCCACTTTGAATGGTCCCTATTTTTTTTCCTCTCCCAGGAGCAATTTTATGTATTTTTCCTTTCAGTCTGAAACCTGAGCTCTTTCTGTGAGCCAGCCCCTTATGAGCTTGGGAGAAACAAAGCTAATTTCAGTACTGGAGGGAGACCTTATGAAAATTGGGGGATCTATGGTCTTTTGACTCTACAAAACAGGGAAACTGCAGCAGTTGTAAGTCTTGATTGCCATAGAATCATAGAATCATTAAGGTTGAAAAACATCATCTATTCCAACCGTTCCCCCTACCACCAATATTATCCACTAAACCATGTCCCTATGTACCACATTCAACCTTTTCTTAAACACCCCTCAGATTGCTATCACAGACACTTTTCTTGTACAATTTTCTTTAAAATATTTCTCCCTTAGATATGTTTGAATGATAGAATTGTGTGTTTTGAATGGGCAGCTGAGGCTGCAAGATAAATATGTTTACACAAGTGGTCATTGCTATTTGTTTCTTTATGCTTTTATCAAAATGGATGTGACATTTGCATCAAAATTGACTAGAAACACTTTTTGATATATATATACATATTGTTATCACAGCCTTTGTTAGGAGGATTTAGAGTTCTGCAAAAAGAGAAGCTAATTTTTGAATAACAACATATGTGAGCTTTAATTCAGAAAACCATTGGAAATAATGGAACACTGACAGAAAGTTGTCACGGAAACCACTAACATCTAGATATTTGGTTAAAAAAAGTAGTTTTCATTTAGAGACTGCAATTATTTGTAAAAGAATCTGTAGGTTTATGAAACATTTTTTCCACTTAGTTCTGATGGTAGGATTGCTTTTAATTTTCAAATATTGTGAAGTAACACATGCATACAAACCAGGATCTCTGTGCTTTGTGCTGAATGAATAAGAATAGTTTTGGAAGGTGAAATTGCTGAGAACTAAATACAAAGACTGAGAAGGATTTTATTGGCTGCTTCTGTATGATGATTAAAGCTTTTTCATATTTAATAAAAAAATGTTTAATCCTTATTTAAGGGAAAGCATAAGGGAAATGTGCAAGGGCATAAATGCAAGGGAAAGGGTATCACGTGGAACAGAGACAGAATATTTGATAAGTCTTGGGAATCCAGACCTACATCACTTTTTTTTTTTTTTTTTTTTTTTTTTTTTTTTTTTTAAGTCTATACACCTCTTTTTTAAAATGCCCTTCTATTGAGCTTTTCCTGGGAAATTAACGGTCTCTAGTAAATGATAGTATCTACATAAAAATGGTTTTACAAAACATTTTTTTTTAATTTCATTTTTTTTAATTATTGAAACTTTGTGTTGGACTATGACAGGTCTGGGGATTAAAATGTTACTTCGTCTTTACGGAGCTCTTTCAAATCATGTATTTAAGTGTTACAGTAATCTTGAATTTACAAAACTGACAGTTCTGCTCAGAAAACTCGTAGCATTTTTGCAAAGCTTTTGAGAAATCTGAAGGAGTGACTTCAAATAAGGAGAAATCAGTCAGTTCCTGAATACTTTTGTATTCTTCAGGTTCATAAGAGAAATAAATCTGCATAAAATACTTGTGATGCCTTGTTCAGCAAGGCAAATAGAATTTAAAATAATGTTTCAAGCCTGCTGGGACATAAGAATATCCATAATTGTTTCTAGAAATCATCCACAAAGTCCAGTACTTTATGTCTAGAAGTGGCCATAAACAGACACTTGGGAAAGAGTGAGGACAGGTCAAACATATGTGTTGCTTCTACCCTAGTACTTTTCAGTCTCTGACTATACTCTCCTCAGAGACTTCCCTGAGCATCTCTGCTTTGTAATCTGTGATGCATTTTGACATGCACATTTGCTTTTAAATTTGTACAAGCTTCTTGTTTGTGTGCTTTCCTTTGGCAATGAGTTCCTATGGTCTGGTCTGCCCACTGAATTGAGAACCATGCATTAAATTTATTTTCTACCAGCCATCTTCACAGGATTTGCTTCCACTCATAAGTACTGATGAACAATTAAATAATGTTTTCACAGAACTGTCTGCTTTAATCCCAGTCTCACTCCTGAGTGGTAATGATCAGCTCAGAGTCCATCTTTCTATCTGTGATTGTTTTTGCCCCTGTGGATCACAATATATTCAACCACAGTGTATCTGCCACTTTACTGTCCAGCCACTCAGGCTCACATAGTTCATATGGCTACTGCAATTTTTCAGTCTGACCACATTCTAGCTACCTTAAATAAATTTGTATTAACAGGAAACCTTGTATTGTCATTGATGACCCCTTTTCAACAGCATTTTACAGCTTTTTTTTTTTTTTTTTTTTTTTTTTTTTTTTTTTTTCTCCTGTATAAAAGTAAATGACAACATGTTGATACAATCAGAGTTGAGATCTGAAATGCTGAGAAGGCGCCATTGTGTGAGGCTTTGAAGTCATAGTGCCAGACATAGAGATAAATGTGTTCAACAAATTAGGGAGTGGAATAGCATTTTAATTGTTAGGAGCCTTGCTTCAGTTTCTGCAATGTGGATGGTCTCACAAAAACAAGAGACATGGTATTTTGTTTATGAGCTGTGTATGTAAGCCATTTGGTTCTTGTATCTCTGTGTGTCTGCCATTAGACATTTATTTCCAAAAGTCAGCATAAGAGATTTCATATCAGTTTTGCAGGAATTACGTGGTTTTCACAGACCTGTATACAGGTCTCAGGTGTTTAGAAGTCCTATCATTTTATTTTGTTGTTGTTGTTTTCATCAGCATTTCCATGATGAGACACTCAATTTAGCATGCTCTCACAGCACTTACTTACTACCTCTTGTATATTATTAAGACTTAAGATCAACATTTCAGCTGAAGGACCAGGAACACTTGGTGCAGGGCGAACCAACTATAGTGGTTAATCTCTTCTAGCTCAAAAACTGTTACAACTGTTTATTTTTCCCAACCATAAATTTTGTTTCTGAAGGTACACCAGACATATTCTTGCAATTAGAGATGGGAGGCTCCAAGTCTGCAAAGAGTTCAGTGAATTGCTGCTGCTGTTGTATTCTGAGACAAAACTGGTGAGAGAGTCTTGTAGCTCAACATCAGATTACTCTACTCTAGCAAATATATGTACCTGAGTCAAGGTAATGTCTCGGAGTTTAAAAGAGAGCAATATGGACAGCAGATGTGTGTACTGGGTCTGGCTGAGATGTTAACTTTCCCTGCAGCAGCCCATACAGTGCTGTGCTCTGCACTTGTAGCTAGGACAGCAGTGGTATCACACCAGTGTTGTGTCTGCTGCTGAGCAGTGCTGGCATAGCATCAGGACTTTCTCTAACCCTCCTAGGGGGTGGGCAAAAAAGTGAGAAACATCACCAGGGCAGCTGACCTAAACCAACCAAAGGGATATTCCATACCATATGATGTCACACTCAGCAATAAAAGATGGAAAAAGGAGAGGGGAGGGGTGGGCTCTCCTTGCGAAAACGTCTGTCCTCCTCCCGAACACTGGCTACGTGCGTTGAGGCCCTGCTTGAAGGACATGGTCAAGCATCACTCATTTGTGGGAAGCAGAAAGAAATTTCTTTCCTCTGCACTTCCACATAGCCTTTACTTGTTTTGTTTTGTTTTTCCCTTTCCCCCTCCCTTTTCCCCTTTCCCTTTTTTCCCTTTAGTTAAATTGTTTAATTAATAATATTTCCTTAATATATATATATATATATATATTTTCCTTTAATGAAATTATCCTTATCTCAACCCGTGAGTTGTTCTTTCTTTTACTTCTTCCCCTCCTCATCTGAGGATGGGGAGTGAGAGAGAGGTTGTGGTGTTCAGCTGCCTAGCACAGTAAAACCACCACAGTGTGGTAACAAGTTCTTTGTTCAGCCTGTCTCATCTAGCACCGGTGTGTGTATTGGGGGCAGGAACTGCTTATAACCAATCTTCAAAGTGCTGCACTGATAGTATTGTGTACATGACCAAGGACTGTAGTGTCTCAGACTGCAATACTTAATATGCTTCATCTGGACAAAAGGTGCAACTCTGACCCAAAGGAAGTCAAATATGATTTCTTATGTTTCTGAAACTTAAATTATTGTGGATTTACCTTTTAATGCATTCATTTAGCATTTCAGGACTTGTGAAAATCATTCTTAGAAAAGCTTTCTTAGTTGACTGCTCTGCCTTGTTCTGCTGACACTAAAATAAAACAAGCAAAGGTTTAATAAGGATACCAAGTAGGTAGCCTGCACTATTCATTTTGCATGAATGGTTATATACTCATGTCTGTTTAGATATTAATTACCTTGCCCTTTGGTACAATTGCTAACTAAAGTCTAATTTATTCGTATTTTTATTAAAAGGAAATGTACTTTGTGCTGTAATAATGAGCAACAGACTAAATCCACTGTGGGAGAGAATTACATCTGGAGCCAGAGGAGATCAACATAACATTTTTGGGTGGAAGAGAATGGTACATTAATAAAATATGAAACAAGAATAATGTTGTAGATGACCTTAAAATACTGAATAGCAAAGAGAAGAATGGCAATTATATGTATAGCTATAAATATCTGATGGTGATGGTGAGTGCTTCTAAATTTTAAAAAGATGATCAAAATGGTATAAAAGACCCTAACTACAAAATTATGGTGTTCATATAGTTTAATGTAAATGCAAGCTTACTAGAGAAATAAAGAAAAATAAACTAAATTATTACTCTCATTCTATGAAAACTTAAGTAAATGTGTTTTGAAAAGAGAAATTTAGTAAAATAAACTTCACTGTGGTCGACGAGGGTGTTGTAACTGCCTGGGCTGGTTTGACTGTCTCTCAGGTTGGCTTTCTGTTCTCATGCAAAAAGTTTCTCTCCATTCCAGAAACCCTGCCACGTACTAGGGGTGTCCATGTGGCAGGTTGTTGTCTTCAGCTGGGAGCAGTCCGTGACCTTAATACAGCACTGCACATGCTGACTAGCTCATATAAACAGCAGATGATTTTCTTTTGGTGTCGTGTTTTTGGAGGTGGCTAGCCAAGTATTGATGCTGGGGAGTACAGTCCGCATCCAGCAGGCTCTCCCAGAACTTTGGGGGCAATAAACTGTGTTTTTCCCCAAGATCTCACCAGTTATGTTTATAAATGTTCACTTTTAAATAATCTCCAGCAAGCATTTCTCTTCTGTCTTAGTTAAACCAAGGAGAAGTGTAATATGTCCTTTCCTTGGCATTTTGTAGTAATCTTTTCCTTTAATATCTAATTCACAGCAAAACCAGGCAAAATTTACAATCAGATAATACTGAGAGTTACTTACACACATTATAAAACTTAAGGTATTATAAGATTGTGACTGAATTATCATTCACCTTCTGTTATATTGAATTCTAAGATATGCATATTGAAATTGCACTTTGATTTTTTCTAGAATTACAAAAAAACATTTTATGCATTTTTATTAATATTTTCATATGTTTTTCAAAGATGTTGGCTTAGTTTTGTTAGAAATTAATTGATTTTCATTTTACATTTCATCACTAGTAGTACCTAGTCTTATACTAACACACATTTCATAACAGCTGTACTTCAATTTTGTAAATCTATCCTTAGCCTTTCCTCACAGGAGAGGTGCTCCAGCCCTTTGGACATTGTGATAGCCTTCCTCTGCACCTGCTCTAACAGCCCCACATCTTTCTGGTGCTGAGGGCCCCAGACCTGGATGAAGCACTCCAAGTGGAGCCTCACAAGAGCAGAGCAGGGGGGAACAGTCACCTCCCTCCACCTGCTGGCCATGCCTCTGTTGATGATCCAGACATCAGGATGCAGTTGACCTTCTGGGCTGCAAGTGCACACTTTTGGCTCATGTCAAGCTTTTCGTCCACCAGAACCCCTAAGTCCTTATCCATAGGACAATTTTTATTAGGCATATCAAATATTTGCATGCCCATGGGTATTAGGCCTTGTTCTGCTTTAGTCATAAACTGTTTTCCCCAGCTCTTAGTTCTTTATGCTAAATTTGCAGTGTGGTTACAACAGGCTTTGGCACTTGTTGATGGAAGATGCCAAAGAGGTATGGTAAAACAAGGAATTTTACAGAAACCTGGTGAACATGCTTTGCTGTAACAGTCTGTAGTGTACAAGCAGTCACTGATATCCCTAAACACTGGCTGTGGCAGAAATGTCTGCAGGAAATTGCCTTTAAGACATGCAGAACGTACTCTGATCACCTCCATGCTATAGTCAGATGGGTTTTAGATACAGGTCACTCTGTGCATCTCATCTGGGGCATATCTCTGAAGTGAGGCAATTGTTATGTAGAACATATCTGTGTATATATAAAAGTAACATGCTGTCTTTTAATAATCTTGATTTTTGAGCACTTTCAGTATTAATCCTGATTATGGATTAGGCATGCTGGTTCCAAGTCAATGATTTTAGTGTGGGTTTAACAGGCTTTCCATGATCAGGCTGCTACACATCTCCAAGACTTTCATAGTTTTCAGCCTCCAAGCATGTTGTGGGCTGTAAAAAGTGATGCAGCTAATGTATGTTGTGTGTTGTTTAGTCTCTTGGCTTTTCCCCTAGAGAACAAATGTGTGTGCTGTTATTTGTACCATTTTGTATGGGTTTTGTTTCAAAACAATCCACAGCTCTATGCTTGTGGTAGAAAGAGAAAAGGGCAAGGTTAAAGAAGTGAGCTTTGCATGCAGACTGGGATGTGGCAAGATTTGTCTTAGCTTCTGTGAGAGTTTTTGGACTGTACTTCAGGAAATCTCAATATCCTGCACAGCTGAGCTTCGTCTTTAAGTAAACAAAGTTGTACCGTGCTAGTACATCATTGCTGTTGACAATGTGATCTTCATCCTGCAGCTTTGGGAGATGTCTTAAACATTTACCTACAGTACATAAAGGCTACTGCCTGATGAGCAGATCAGAACTGTGACCCGGTGTCAGGCTTTTATCTGCAGGAAGACGTAACAGAGAGCAAATTAAGCTGGAGCTGCTCATGATGACATGAATTACAGAAGAGAGATGTTGCAGCATCTTTATTCAGAGTTGATCAGGAGCTGTTGGTTTTAAGACTGGGTATGCTCTGCTCTGTTAGTTGCTTTGTGTCAGATAACTCTGGCATCTTGCATGGAAATAGGAAAAATCTTTTGTCTGAGTGGAGATGTTAAGGACCAAAAAAATGACATCACCTAACAGTTTGTCTGCACAATTGACAGCAGAGCACTAGCATTTAGTGGAGAGTAGTTCACCATTTCTAGAAATTGATACTTTTTTTTTTTTTTTTTTTTTTTTTTTTTTTTTCCATATTTATTTTAAAGAACTTTATAAATTAACCTGAGAGGTTTATGACCCAAGTGCAGCAGTATGCCTAAGGACTCGCATAAGCTTAAGCAGACAGGCAGTCTTTCTGAAATCTAAAAATCAAACCCTGGCACCATTGGAGGGAATTGCAGATTCCTGTTGACATCAGTGAGCCAGGACTCACTGTAATTGCTTGAATAATCTTGTGCTTCGGAAAAGGTGGTAGAAAGAGAAATACTCAGTAATTTCTAAGTGTATTTTCAATGAAATCTGTTTACTTAGGAAATGGCTTTTCCATGACAGTGAAATTATTACTTCTGCAATTTCAAATAGTACAAGAGATTAATCTGAAGGTGAGGTAGGACGTTTGTGGACTCTTCTCTCTTCAGTTATATTGGACTCTCTTGTGGTAAATGTGTTTTCTTCATTTGCTCATTTTTTCTGTCTCAGACTGTTGAAATCAAAGATGGTGCTTAAAAAAATCGACTCTTAGAATAACATTTTAGGTTTTTATGTTTGGACCTGAGTGAAAACATTTAGAAGAGTAAGTCCTGGGAAAGGAGAACCTTTCGCTTGTGAAAAATTTCTTCATTATTCCTTCCGGTCTAATTGGCCTAAAGCACAGCTCCTCCTTATTTTCCATTAAGAGAAATAAAATAAAACCTTTTTTTTTTTTTTTTTTTTTTTTTTTTTTTTTTTTTTTTTTCTTAAAGGAGAAAACGCATGATTTTGCAGCCTATTTTCAGATAAATATTTATATTTACTTCTTTTCCAGTGGAGAATTGTAAGTCCTAGATCAAGTTTTCCAAAGGAGAGGTGACTTGATTTTTTTTTTTTTAAAGTTGTCTGAACAAGTCCCACTGCCACACAAGAAAGATCACATTGTTACTGAAATGTGGGTTACAGCAGGATATGCTTCATATGTTTAATTGAATCTTTTTATGAATGGCACACTTTCATGCATTTCTTATTAGAGGAAACATGGTGTTTTCATTTATTAGGAGTTAGGAGTGAGGCTTGTATTAAAGAGATTATAAAATATTATTTATTCATCATCGGCTGCCAGTGCTTCCTATCTGTGAGATGATAGGGCTGAGAGGGCTTTCTAAGGGCAGGACAGTCGGGGTTATGCGTATTGCATGGAGCATTACAGTGCTACACTGTGATGTAAGCCAGTGGTGCCCATGTTAGCTCATACAGAGCAATCTTAGATGCTTCTGCCCTGCTTTACATTGTCTTCATGTCTTGGAGTTGTTTTGTCAGTGAGCCAGACAGGTGGCTTCATACCCAAATATCCTACAACATTGAACTTCCGATCCAGTCAGAGTCCGCTACTAAATTAGCTGCAATAAAATTTCTTCTTTTTCCAGGCAAGCATCACAGTTTCTCTGGGAGAGATGGCAAGGCTCTAGCAAAACTGGGAAAGAGGCAAAGGTAAATACACCAACACTCTTTCCTACTGCAATGATCCATGGGTTTAGGATAGGAAGAAGAATGTGGATGTTGAATGTTGTCCATACTGATGCAGAACTGTGAAGGGATGTTTTTGGTTTAAATGCATTCACTGTGATGGTAGGATAGCTTGCAAAAAGGAAATAACATCTGATTTGGACAGATGTCTGTCATTGTAATTATAAGCTTTCAGGTGGTTAGTGACAGCAAAAATAGTCAGAATCAAAATATTTAGTCTGCCTCCCAAGTGTGCTCTAAATCAGGCTGAGCCCTTGCACAGAAACATGAAAAAAAAAAAAAAAAAGACCCTCCCTGGGGCCTTTTGTGCACACATACAATGATTTTATCAGGGCTAGGTAAAATGCATTTGGTAAAGTGAGAAACTGAATCTATACAAAATAAAGAATAAAATGTATATGTCCCTCTTCTGTAACTTTAGCATTAATCCTTTTCACTATTTCCCTTACAGCAACATCCAGAATTGGGCCAGAGTTTCAGTCCTCTGCTCCTGATTTGGACCGATAACCATAACCATAGAGAGGTTTTAGAAAAGTCTTATAGTTTGGTCCCAATTAGAAGGACTAATCTGAACTCAGCCAAAGATCTACTTATTCATCTATTTTTAAGATCTCAACTCCCCTGCTCTTTTTGTTTTCTCTCTCTCCACAAGCTGCTCAGCTGGTGCAATTTTGTATCATGTAGCTATCTGTTCTGTTTCTTGCAGGGGAAGCATAATCTTTGTTGTCCATGTTGGCCAAGTGAACATCAAGAAGAAATAAGAACCTTCTGGGGCTCTTGAGCAGAATCTTTGCTGAGTTTTCCTGATTTCTTGGAGGTATTTTCCTCAAACACTTATTCAAGGCAAGTACTTTTCTGTCTTCATACCCTGTCCTTACACAGGACTTCTTTTCAAAACCAGAATCATATAAGTCAGTATTTATGCAACTTTACAAATGTTACAGGAGAAGGAAGAATTCTTTTCCAGCTGTAATTCTGGGATGTGGGCATACGTGGCAGTAGTAGTCTAACACGTAAGCTAATCAACAATGATAATTTAACAGGAAAAGAAAATGTAATATAAAAAATTTCCTGTATTTCACTTGTCCTCATCAAGCACTAACCTAACCCTGATCTAAGCCACTTACATCTCCTTTCCTTTTTGTTTTGATGTTTTAGGGATGTTTTAGGAGCTTTTTTTTTTTTTTTTTTTTTTTTTTTTTTTTTTTTTTTTTA
>CM021765.1:67948177-67987870 GCA_011076525.1 Nettapus auritus
TTTTTTTTTTTTTTTTTTTTTTTTTTTTTTTTTTTTTTTTTTCCCTAAGGCTGTTAAATCTGCTTTACTGCTTTTCCATATCCTATTTCAAAACATGACCTTACACAGGAGTCAGTTCATCAGTTAACAATTAACAAACAGGCTTGTTTCCAGTCATAAATACTTAAGTTTTCTAAATTATGTTTAATCCGATCTCTCATAAATGAGAATAATTTATGCAAATTCCGCAAAACTTGAAATGGAATTCAGATTGCCTGTAATTACCTACAAATAACTGAACTGACACAACAGAAGCCTTTCTCACTTTACAAGATTTTTTTGAGTTCACGGTCACTTTTCAGCCTCACTTACAGAAGGGTGATTTCCCCCCCCCCCCCGCCTGCTGTCACAGTATATCCTCCCAACAGCATTGTTGCCTTTACTCTAACTGGCAAACATCACTGCCACTCACAATGTTCAGCTAGAGTAGATTTGTCAGGGAGTGTAGTGGCAGGACAAGGATTAATGTTTTTATACTAAAAGAGGGCAGATTTAGATGTAAGGTTAGGAAGAAATTTTTTACTCAGAGGTTGGTGAGGCAGTGGAACAGGCTGCCCAGAGAAGTTGTGGATCCCTGGAGGTGTTCAAGGCCTGGCTGGATGAGGCCCTGGGCAACCTTGTCTAGTGGAAAATGTCCATGCCCATGGCAGGCGGTTGGAACTAGATGATCTTTAAGGTCCCATACAACCCAAACTATTCTGTGATTTGTGTGGGCTGAAAGATAAGTCAGATCCAGCAAATGGCAGCTGTCGAATCATGAGTGTGCGAAATGCCCATGATCTACACTCTATGCTCAGAGTTCTTGGCTCTCTTATTGCTGAGTTAGAAATGTGGGTTGCCAGAGGTAGAAATGACCTGTTATGGGGTTTCCACAGCAAAAGACACTTTGCATGTGTTCTTTACTGAAATCTGGACACCTCCAGGACTGTGTACGGAGAAGGACTTGGGACTTTTCTGTCTTGGAGTCACAGATTTTTCTGTTTTGATTAAAAAAAAAAAAAAAAAATCTTAGGTTTTGAACCAAACACAGGCACTGCACATAGCTAAGATTACCTATCTTTTCTTGCAGAGTTAGGTCTGCAGTCAGTCAGCCTTGTCTGATTCTCGGGAGAAACAGGAAGGCAGCTAGCCATGTGAAGAGGCTACGATGTTGAGGAATGTCAGGCCTGTAGCCATCTGCCAAGAAGTGGGAAGAGGCTAGGAGGCAGCCAGAAGATCTGCAGCAAAGTCTGGGATCTCAGACAGCTTTGAAGGGTGGTTCAAGGAAAGCCAACCTACAGAAAAGCTGAGGGCTGGTGCTTCCAGGCTTCACCTTCCTGTCATGTGGTGAAGAAGACTGCTGGGATTAAAGGTAAGGAAGGTGTCATCTTTCAAGCCGATGTCTCTCTGAACAAATTTATTCCAGTGGAACACTTTGGAGAAAGCCATTACCTGATAGAAAAATGTAGTGCTGGAACATTGTCTGGTTCCTGTTTTATTCAGAGCTTGAACACTCTGGTTCTAATTCTTCAGTTCCTTAAATTTCATCCAGCCGTTTACACCTGTCAGATGTGGGTTTAGTAGGCTTTGCTGTTCTGCTTGTATGCCTTTCTTTGTACTTTTCCAACATAAATAATACCAGAACAGTAAAAATAACAGAATAAATGACTAGGAGTGATGGGATGCAGTAGGAAACCAAGATGTGTATGATTTTCTAAAAAGCAAGATATATTCAACCACTTGCCTGTCTGCTTTCTAAGTACTATCCACTGGATAAGGGAGTAAGAAACAAGGCTCTGCGAAGATGTCGACCAGGGGGCTATTGAAGTAATCATGTGAACATAATGGTGGAAATAAATTTGGGAAATTCAGTCCCTCAAAGGCAAAGCAAGAACTATACCTACCAAAAATGGTTTGGTTTACAGATTCCTACAATTTGTGCCATGTGCCAAGAGTTTTGCTGAGTTTGTTCAAAAGACTGAGATGTCTGGAAGGAATGGTTGGGCACCCTGATGAATTCTGCAGTCAGCTAAACTTATCTCATTAGGCTAATGCAAGAGGGAAGTTATCCACCACTCTCAGTCCACAGATGCTCTGAAATTGGAGCAAGGTTTTCTGTCAACCTGGGAAGTGTATACTCTGATCCTCCATAGTATAAAGGTTGAATAAAATGCCATATAGTTAGAATAATTTAGACATTTCTTAGCAGTTCCTTGTGGCTTTTGATCTTACTGTTATGGGAGGGTATATGGCTGGGCCATCCCCATAGAGTGTTGCTGATGGGTTCTCACAGTTTGTTCTTGTAGTTCAGATGGTTGGCATACTCTTGATACAAGTTTGTTTGTGATAGAGAGTTAACCTGGCACCTGCTTCATCTTCAGGTTCTCCAACACTCTCTGTACAGCCAAAGTATTCAAAGTGACATCATTAACATTTTAAATAAAAACAGTGCTTCAAATAAATAAATTCAGTTAAGATGATCATGTGAAATGGTTGCAGTGTATGTTCTATTTGTGGTCTATGACAAGTCAAATTTGAAATAATAAAAGTTTTGAATAACTAATGGCAAAGAATGTTCTGCTAAGTGAGAGGGTGTACTCTTGGGTCATCGTGAAGTAACAGAAATGTTCCAATTCCAGAGTTAGCAGCAATGACAGAAATGTCTCTAATCCAACCACCTACTGAGAGTGCCTATTGAACTGAGTGCTGCTCTGCATGGGGCACAAAGGTCTGAGTGAACAACTAGTTTTTTCCTTAGATCTGGTCCATTGAGCTTTTATTTGTGTTGTCCAGGCCTATGAACATACTAGAGTACTTATCAACTCCCCATCTCTACCTGCTTGGAAGATAATGTGCGGCTTATTCCTGCCCTGATCAAAAGAATGCTTCTGCATCCTTCATTTCAGGTGCACCTATGGTGTCAGTTCTGTGTCAAAAACACTGTGGTTAGGAAAGTGATTAAGCTGACTGGAAAGAGGTTTGTAGGTGAAGTGGTGTAGGTACTTGCAGCATGAAAGGAAGATTCAAAGGAGAGGAAACAAGCAAGAAGCAAGGAAAAAAGACAACTGCCACCCAAAATGTAACAATGGGGAAACCTTCTGTAAGTATATTCATGTATTTCTAACTTGCATATTATGATAATGCTGAGATAAAATTTTAACAAGGTAAGCTATCTCCTAGATCACTGTGTTGAATTTGGAGGAGCTGATGTGCAAGTACATTGCTTTAAATGAGAAAGATGTAGGCCTCTGAGTATGGTGTATGTTTGTGGTCTTGGCATGTTTCTTAAAGGCCAGACATTTACAGAAGGGGAGAGATTTTAAACAAGCCTATAAGTATACATCTCCTTCTCCTGGAAGCTAAAGAAGCAAGTTAACCAGCCAGTTGAAAATTTTAAGGTGTCTGAACATAACAGTTGGTCATAAGATGAGTGGACATTTAAGGGAAGATGAGACCTGTTTATTCCTAATTAGATTATTGCCAGCTGTATCTGTATGGTTTAGGTCTAGTGAGACCCAAGAACATCTGGTCCTCATAAAGGCTGTGAGCACAAAGAGGGATTTTTGTTGACGGGAAGAATGCATTGCTCATGTGACTGCTAGGCAGATGGTAAAATTGTGAGGGTAGAAAAGTTCCTCTGGGAGTCCCTGGTTAAGAGAAGCATGTAAGAGTCAGTTTCTAAAAACTATTGGCTATGTGAGCTGGAGAAAGCTTCTGTCCAATAAACTGCTTCCTGAGGCAAACTGTAGCTGAACAAAATAGATTTTTGATGCATCTTGATTTTTTTTTCCTCCCCATCTTGATGAGATAAATGCCATGAGCATCCACAAAAGACATCACAGTTCTGTGATTTTTGTATAAGTGATTTTTCCAGCCTGTATCAAAACTGTTCTGAAACAGGAAAAATTTAGTCTGATTTCTGACCTGTTAGAGGTAGTGAGATTAAAGTACTGAATGAAGGACAAGAATTTGGATTTAAAATGTATTTTGCTGATTTCTTTAGTGAATTGAGATTTAATGGAAATCCTGTTACTGCTAGATTGCAAATAGCAGTAGCTATTTCTGCAATAGGAGAACTTTTACTAGCTGTAGGCAGTCCTTGGTCCTACAGCCAGTCCTACAGGTTTGGTAAGCACACAGAAAAGTCATTTTTTATTTTTTTATTTTTTATTTTTTTTTTCTGGTAAATGACAGCAATGAAATAGTACTGCTCCTGTGTTTGCGCTAGATTGTGCAAGTCACACAATATTCTCAGTGCTTGGCATCATTTTGACTTATCTCCCTTTCTCCTTTATATCCTCTCAACCTCACTATTGCAGCTCTCTGGCCCAAATCCCAGCTCTTCAGTGGGAGCAGAATGCTGTGTTCTCCCCTCATATATATGTGTCAGGAAACATGAATGTCAACCTCATTTTCCAACAATTATGTTGGCTCCCATCTGCTTTAGAATCCAGCTCAAAGCAACTCTGCATCTATTTAAAACTCTATTTGACAATCTGTGTATTAGCACAAAGGCGTTGTTTAGTTTTTCTTGAAAACAAAAATAAAAAGAAAGGAAAGAACTTTGCTAAAATATATTAGTGGATAATAAAAGCTGGAGCTTGTTTCAGCCACTGTGTTCTCTATGCATCTGGCAAAAGCAGTTCCTGGCTTATCTATTATAGAGAACTCCTGTGATCAAAATGTCTTTCTCCTGCTGGAAACAATTACAATTTTTTTGTACTACTCTATTTACACCAAGAGAATCCTAATTAATTTTTGTTAGGCATTAACTGTGATTGCTCAGCTTTCCGAAGGAAGAGAGAGGTCAAAAATCAGAGTTCATGGAAGGATTTGCTCTTTCAAGATGTTTTGGAAAGGTTTTCATTGCACATGGAATTTGTCAGCCTTATCCTCTTGGGCTATGCAGGGGGAGTACTATACGTGAACCTTTAGAGTTAATGAAGGAGAATGCTCTGGGATTAGAGCCTTAAGCAGTCCTACACACTTTTCTTCCTGTTCTATTTCCCCTCTTTTAGTCCCAGCACCCCCAGGCCCAACCTCCCTCTCTGGGGCAGATATGAGATTTTGGGGATACGCAAATGCAGGATTACAGAGTTAAAAGTGAGGATCTTGAGACAAAATTCATGCCCTGATCAGGTGAGGTTGAAACTCTACAACTCAATGTAAGTTGAAGTTTTATGAATCTGTCTTTTTGTTCCAAAAACCATCACCTCTGGAAGAGGTGAGAGCTTCTCCTTTTCTTTGAAATCCAGTATAATTGTTCTTAAAATTTCTGCCTAGAAACAAATTTACTATTTGTATACCATAAAAATATCCTATTATCAGTGTTTAATGAAATTAAGCCCCTTTTAAGAAAGATTTCTCTATTGCAGAGTAGTAAGAAATAAATTTGAAATTGTGTGCTATTTAATGAACAGATAAGTAGTAGTAACCGTTCCACTAGCATATTGAAAGGAGTTTAAGGAATTTTCTTTTCAATAATAATCAGGCATATAAATCTTGGTTGCTTTGAAAACAAAAGTCTTACTCCTTATTTGGCATAGAATTCATATAAAGAGAGCTGTCAAAGTCTGGAGCTGGATAAAAAGTTACCCAGATTTTATAGAGAGTTTGGATTTGGGATTTTGGTTTCATACATTCTAAGGGAAGAAACCAGGCATGAAAGTATATGTGTTAAAGTATTTTATATGTGGCAAAATACTTTATCTGTATTAAGATATTTGCATGGTTGTCATCGGTAGTTTTTGAATGAATAGATTTGGATCTGAATTTCACCAGCAGCCAAGAATCTGGATCAAGGGTTCTGTTCAGGGTCATCTTTCATTCTAAATGGCTTCTGGGGGCTTATGACCCTACTTGTTTGTTGCTGTTATTATTTTACTTGTGTTTTTTTTTGTTTGTTTGTTTATTTTGTTTGAAACATGATACACTTCAGACATTTTAGGCAGCACTTTGATTTAAATTGGCAAAATATAACAATGCTTTCTGAAGATGACGATGTTGTGGATATCCTGGGAAGCTGATACCTGTGGATGTCAACCTTTACCTCCAACCTTCTCTGCTTAAATTAAAATCTTCATGAAAAGCAGTTTCTAGACAAAGATTCATGAGAAAAGGCAAGATATATGCATTGTTTGTAGTGAATGAATGAAAAAGGTTAAAAAAATGAAATCAATTTCTAATGATTAAAAAAAGGGAAAACATTATATATACTAACTCCTGCTTCAGAATAAATTGCCTAGGTATATGGGAATATCTGAAAATGCAAAAAGTTCTGTGCTGCTTCCTGAAATTTGAGCAAACAGGTTTTTGCAGCTGTATGTAATTACAAGAAGTTAGAGGACTGTTTATTTAACAGTGATATATTTATACATTTACTAGGAAATACAGCATTAGTCAGTAAGACATTAAAATATCTGTTCAGCTATCTGTTATAGTATCTGCTAACTGAAGCCTTTAAGAAGTAGTATTCTTCCATTCAATCATTTTCAGTTTCCTGTAAACACAGCAAGAAAGTCATAATCCAAGAGGGAAGTTCATGGAGGTTCACACAGAAACAGAGTTCACCTTCTAAATTTATTTCTTTCTCTGATACAAATTTAACACCTGAACACCTGTTTACATCTCAGGACTTTTTTTTTTTTTTTTTTTTTTTTTTTTTAAATATGTTTGTGTCACTTTTGTTAGATTGGAAAGTTTTACTGTCTCCATTCCAGATGGGGGAAACTGAGCTCTGTACTGCTAAATACAAAAGAGTTTAGGACAGAGGGGAGATTTGAACATCCCAAACCAAGATTATCTTCTTACCTCTACAACTAGTCCCACAGACACCTATGGATTAGTTAGAGAAGTTTTTTGTTCATATGAAATAATGCATGCACAAGATGGCTTCTTCTGCGGTAGAGCAAATTGTGGGACTTCTGTGTGGATCCAGGCAGAATCTGATCTTCAGTTGTACATTCCTTCCATGGTCCAACTCTTATCAGCACAGTCAAGGTACATCCCCTAGACTAGGACCCCTCTAGAGCATAGTGGCAGCCTCCATGATCTTGAGAAAAACATATGGAAAAGGACTAGACGGTGATGATAGTCCAGTTTACACAACAGCTTCATGGCTACAGCATCTGACAGTGATGTGATGCAGTCCCTTCCCTACAGTATGTGGGATTCTAGCCCACATTCTGTAAATGTGCTAATTTCTGAAAAAATGCCCTAACTATCAGAGGATAGAAGTTACTTGACTTTCAATTCCTCCTTTACAAGTTTTTAGTTATGTTAAATAGCACAGAGACTTGAAGCCAGTGTTTCAAAGTCAGAGGCTAGCATCATAGCCATTCATACTAAAACCAGAAGATGGAATTTGTATTTTTCTTGGGTAATTTCTGTTTCTTCATCTTCTTGAATTAATTTAATGGTACTGAAAAGTTCTGAAATTCTTTCCTGGACTAGATTCATTATTTAAGACAATAGGAGTTGTTTAGTTTACTTCACTGGGAATTAGATCAGGCAATTTATTAAAAGGCAAGATACAGCATGAACAAGCAATAAAGCCAGCTCTCCCTTCTCTCAGTTCTCCTCCACAGATGCTCACACTCTCATATGCAGTTTCAGCTTTGATCTCCAATGGTGAAAACAGGTTATTCTCCAGGCTTTTTAATTTCTTGATGATTTGAGGAGAGGTTGCCAGTGTTTCTGTGGGCACCTTCATATTGCAAACTGGATTTATATCATGAATTCTTCTCAGGGTTCATCAAATTAGTGCCAGAGCATAACATACAGTATTTTGAATATATTTACTATATTTTAAGGCAGTTATGTACTGTGGTGTTCATAATGTTTAAATTACTCCCTTATTACATATCTGACCTGTAGATTTTACAAGTGGGGAGCAAAACAGAGACTGTGACTGAAAATAAGCAAACAGCTAGTAGGATGCATTTGTTATAATACAGTGTCTTATTAATAGTCCTGAAGTACATACTGCTGCTTCATTGGTAGACAACTTAAGTCATTACTAATGTGCTGTTATCACAACTGCATGAGCATTTTTTGTTAAATCTCTTCTAGAGTGCAAAGCCCCTACACCAGATAGTAGCTTTATGCATGTGAAGGGTGAAAGCCTTGTGTTAATTACTGATTATTGCAGATCCTGCTCCTCTTTCCATTGAGGTCAGATCTTTGCATCTGATTTCATTAAGAATGTAATCAGGACAATAGAGAGTGCCTCAACAAAGAAAACTTCATATGATAAACCTTAGTAGCTGAGGGATGTGATAGCTTTCTCTTCACTGCGTAAGATTGACTTTCACTTTGCAATAAAAGTATAAATGCCACTTAAACGTGAGCTACATATTCTTAACCCATTCAAGGACTTCTGGAGATAGAGAGCTAAGTATGTCAGTGCTCTATCTGATATATTCTGTTAGGCTACAGATAAGATGACAATATTTCTGTGGATGCTTCCAGTTGTGGTTAGAAAACTAGCAACAAACAGTGTTGTGACTATGGGGAGGGGAAAAAAACAACAATTTTTCTTTTGTTCTTATTCTTTGCTAAGAAGGGATGGTAGTGGATGGAATTAATTTTATGGAGAATCTTAAAGAATCTGACTTAAGGCTTTTGCCTCTTTCTGCTGTTGCACTACAATTGGAAGGATGTATAAATTGCTCTCAGAGCAAACAATTATCCGTTGACTTCAAGTTCTGTCTTAATTATTCTAGTGTCAGGGATTTGTGCAAGTGTAGCTGAATTCGGACAAGGCAGTTATTTACATGGTGTTTTGTGCTTTAAAATTTTTATTGTCTGCTTATTCTCCTTAATTTTAAGTGTTAGGTTTTATCTTTCTGTTACCCTACATATCCACCTGAATCTGCTGTTGTACCCTACAGTAATTTTATTAATATTTAAATTGTCACAGGGTTAAACTTTTAATCTTGCCCTGCCTTAGGGTATGATTTTCACAAGCACTCATCATTAATCTAATCCTTCTCCTGCTGAAGTTGGCAATAAAGCTTCCATCAGGTTAAATGGGAGACAGAATTACACCAGCTTTAATCCTTTTCAAGACAATACCTGGTACACTGCCTGAGCCCTCAAATAGCAAGTTACAATTGAGATTCTAGTTTGATAATACATTTCTTTGTATACAGTAAATGAGACTACAGGTTGGATCCCAGTTTTAACGGTAAGGGAAGTTTAGGTCCCTACTTGTCTGTTGCTTCAAACTGTCTGCAAAACAAACTAAATATTTTGTCACTTCTAAGAGCCAGAAGGCTGTCTTGTAACTCTTTTTTTTTTTTTTTTTTTTTTTTTTTTTCAGCTCCCATCTTTGCATTCAGCAAAGATAAGAAGTCCCATAAGTAAGTTGTCCAAATTCCTTCTTCCCCTTACAGTAGCCTTAAATCAACTCCTTACTAATTCTCTCTTTCTCTTCCTAGCTGTGTAAGGGGATGGGAATGTGATGTTTTGTCTCCTGTAGAATTTATGGGACACTGCTGTGTGGTCACTTTGCTGATAGCAATATTATCCTAAAGACATATTTCTACAATATATTGTATGATTCTGAACCATTAATTCACAAGGATGATCTAATCAATTCTGACTATTCCTACAAATTCCAATAAACCTCATGTTTGCTGCCAATCTTTGATTTGTGCTTCATTTTTAACACCCAGTGATCCTGTATCTTTTACAGTCAACTTTTTTATTGCTAGGTCTTGCTGCTGCTTTTTGACTATATTAATTCTTCAATTAGTCATATTTCTCCATAGAGCTGTGTAGAAACATAATAAACTTTTCTGTATGGACAGGGGATGAGTTTTGCAATTGGCATGTTCTGATGAGTACATTTTGCACCTTAATGTGTATATTAAGCAGGTGGGGGAGATGAGAACTGTTTCGGATTTACCTGAAAACATTTTTGGAGGAATTCAACAAAGAACAAAGTATGAAAAAATGTTTTCAGTGCTTAAGTTGTGACATAGTCTGCTTCAGTTTTAGGTGACTTAAACTTCAAGCCCAATTCTAAATGAAACAATCCCAATTTAAAAAGAATACAGTAACAAACCTTTTGAATTATCTGTACTTGCTGCTCCTTCTTTGTGCCTTTCCATTTCCTGTCTCTGAAATTGACAAAGTTGTGGCACTAGAGCTGTAGCCTGACCTTTACTTTTTGCCACTGCATTTTTGCCTTGTTCCTGTTGCATTGTCCTCCCATTGCATCAGAGTAGAAGACTACACTGAGAACAGAGCCTGAACGGACAGAATTTCCATGAGTACCCTCTCAGACCTTGAGTCACACTAGAGACCACTTCTTTGGGCTTTTCTTACGTCATCTACAGAACAAATGGAATAAACATAACAGCTATTAGAAACTATGTTCTTGAAGAGTTTTTAAAAATTCATGGCTTAAGAATGTAACTCAGCTACTACTGAGATGAAGAGGTTATAAAGTCTGCTGTGCTTATTCTTTCTGGTTCATGTGAAGCTATTCCAATAAGAGCGCTCATGGCAGCTTGACTGGGACTAATCTTGATGTCCTAGTACATTTGTAAGTGAAACATGTTCTGAACTGAAATAAAAGGTTAATCATTAGAAGACAGCTGACTGCTCTAAGCGACAGCCTTTTTTCATAAATACTTGTGATGCAAATTAAAAAACAAAACGTACAAACAAAAAAAAACCAAACTCAATCCTTCAACTAAATATAGCATAAAAGTCCTCAAAAGCCAATCAATAAACAGCAATTATATCTCACAGCTGGAAGCATGTTTTGTTTTGAGTATAACCAACCAACTGTGCTTGACTATGTGATTATTTCAATCAGGTTATAAGGGAGAATGCTATCTGGGAGCTGCTCTCTTGGAAGGTGTTCTTGTAAATGTGTGCATATTTCTGAACACTTTTTCTCCTTTCCAGACTGCTACAGATCTTGATAAAAGGTAGAGCCTGGCTGATTTGAATGCATTTGAATTTGATTTGTGATTCAAATACTGATGTTGGGCAGAGTTGCATCAATCTCTTCTTCACTGTGCTCCCATTTGCTACTCCTGTTCAATTGCTAGTTGCAAAATAGCCAAGCAGACTTTCAGTATTTGGTCAGTCTTGCCAGGTCTCAGCCAACATTGGCTGGATGTCTGCCATTTGAGAGTTGGTGAATCACAGTACTTCAAGAAGGAAGAAAGTAAGGGAAGAGACAAGAAGGCAGTTCTTGGAAGAGGAGTAAAAAATGGGCCTGGCATGTTTTGTGGTCCCTGACACAGTGACCTTTTTAGACACCTCAGAAGAGCTGGAGAGTGGCCTAAACTGTGAGAGCTTCAGAAACATGATCCACATGACTGGCTACCCTAATGCTGTCAAAACGAATGCTGTCAAAATGAAGGACAAGTTTTAATAGATTTTCAAAATGAACATGTCAACAACCAGACATGGAAAATGAATTTTATAGTGCTCCTGTAATGTGTCCTCCTTGTCCCAGGAAATGAAATCCTGTGTCCTACCGAACTCTTCATATAAATGCTGGGCTAGTGTACAAAACCTCTATTTCCGTAAGAGTCAAACTTTTGAGTATTTGCTTGCAGCTCACAGGACCTGTTTTAGAAAAAATATTTTTGAGGATTGTTTTCCATGATGGGATGATGGTCATCTTGTAGAAAACAGCATCTATATTGGTGCTCATTCTCCATTTCTTACATTATCCACTTCTCTGATTTTTTTCTCAGTACATAAACAAAATACTGCAAGGCCTTGTAGATGGATATTCACATCACATTCCAAATTGTTAAAAGTCTTCCTCTATACATTGTGCTGTTTTGAGGCATTTTTAATATGTGATTCAGCTGAAGCTTCTAGATGAATAATTCACATATTCTAATCTTTCTTCTTAGGCTGGTTGCAGTTCTCCCATTTGTTTTCATTTCTTTGGTATATTTGGGAAAGAAAAGAGTCTGTCAATCATTTTGCTTAATATTTAAGCTGATCTCTGTTTTGTTAGTACTACATGACCATGGAAGATATTTTGAACTCCCATAAGAGATATTTTATGTTGTTTCATTATTTTTTCAAACAATGGATACTTTTTCTTGGAAGACATTTACATTTTCATAATTAACGTTTTAGGACACTGAGTGTAACTTTTACTATATTGTGCTGTTCAATTTGTACTTCATGACTTCAAAAATGTTTAGATTGTCATTAGCAGTTAATTGAAAACAAAAGCTTGTTCCTTTCTAGGTCAGGTGCTGCTTTCTTCTCTTTTGATTTTGAATTATTCATGCCATAAGTTATGTATGAAATGACTGCAATTCACGTGGGGAATATTGGGCTGAGAAGTGTTGTGGAATGTCTCCAGATGCAGCATATATTTTCACCCAAAACCAGCCAAAATGGAAGGATCCCCACTCTAGTTAAAAACAGTATATATATATATATATATATATATTTCTGTATTAGATTCTACTTTACCTGTTCTACGGATGTTTATAACTAGTACAAAGTATTGATATCAGCAAGAATGTCCAAAACAAAATCTAGTAGAATAACAAAGCTAGCTGTTAATGGACCATTAAAAATCATATTGCTTACTGCAAGATGTTAAGTGCCATTCAGCTGGATTGCAGTGGAATCTTGGAAGTATTTGGTAAATTAACCATTCACCTAAACACAGTATCAGGCAGGATGCATTAGTGTATGTCTGTGCATTTTCTAGTGGTGCCATTTCCAGGCTGTACCTGATCAGCCCTTGAGAACCAGAGTAAAGGTTGTTGGCTTTCTCTAATTAAGATTTTTTTTTTTTTTTTTTTTTTTTTTCCTTCAGTAAAGGTTTATATATGGCACAAGTTTCCCTTGATCAAATTCACTGTGGAAGAGGATAGATGTAATTGTGTGAACATAGAGTTAGGTAGCCATAAACATTGCAAAACTGTGATAGAGTGTAAAAGTATGATACAGCACAGAGATTCTTCACAATCAAAAGAGATTCTCCCGAGATTAGTGTAGAACAACATATCTCAGTGTCATTCAGATGTTCTCTCAAAGCTCTGAATAGCTTCTTGGAAGCTATTCAGTTTGGCTGGTCTTTTTGTTTTTCCAACTGTATATGGACTTCTTTTGTTTCAAATTAGCCTGTTGATTGACTGCAGATGTACACTAAAACAAAGGACATTTTGGTGTACATTTTCTAGTGACTGATGATTAGCATTGGTTGGAAACTCTTCCGCTGAAATGATTTGACAGACATTTGTGGTTACAGCAAAATTGATATTTTCTGTGGAAATGCATCTATTTTGCCAAAGGCCAAAAAAAAAACACTTTTTTTTTTTTTTTTAATCAGGTCATCCCAAAATTCATGGTTTATTTTAGGTCAGCTTGTTAATGGCTCTAAATTTTTGCATTGTTTCAGAGTACTACTTGAGACTTGTGTTTTATGACCTCTTTTGTTACTTTGGGATACACTGATCAGTTTACTTCATACCTCTCCTGTTGAGAGGGAATGATAGCAACCTGGAATTGTAGGCTGTGGTGCCCTCAGAGAGAGAAAATACCTTACAGAGAAAGGAGATTGTGGGTAAGATCAGAGGTTATGTGGAGAAAGTTCAGCAGTGTTGTTTGCAATTGCAGCTTGGTAGGGGATTTAGATGTTTCCTGTACAAAATATAGATGTGGAAAGCATAGAATTTCCTTTTGAAAAATACTTATAGGCATTCCTAATAGGATTAAAATTTTATTTATGTACTGGCCATTTTTTTTTTTTTTTTCTTAATTTGAATTCTGAGGGTATTTTTACAAAGCTTTAAAAATTCCCTCAAGTCCCATTTTAAACTCTTCTCCACAAGCACAAGGATTTGAAACTTGTATTTCATTAAGAAAAGAAAATATCATTAAGTAATTAACTGTTTTGAGGATCTTTGGCCCTTAGAGAGAAAAATGACATCATAAGACTTTCACTGATATCATGAGAACTGGCAGATATGGGATAGTGGTAGTGTAGCCACTAGGTAGAGTCATAAAAGCATTGCATGGTGGACATTGCTTTTCTAATGTCTGGATGAATCAGTGGATTCCAGGCCTGTAGGAAAAAAAATGGTAACAATTTTTCCATGACTATCTTTGACTATCTTTCTTGTTGCTTTATGGGTGCAGTGATCTACACACAGAGCTATTAGTCATTGTGCTTGCCATCCCAAGATCAGATCAGTCAAAGGAAAATCCTTTCCTTCCTTCCTTACTTCCCCAAGAAAAAGTGGATGGAAGGAGAAAAATGAAGGAAGGAAAAGGGGAATATGGAAGGAAAGAGGAAAATAGTGGAGAAGAGCTGGGAAAAGGCTGCTAGCTCCTCCCTTGATGTAAACTGTTTTCACTGTCCCCCTGTGGAGCTAAGCTAACTTCTATTCCACAGCAGAGACAATCCCTGAAAGAAAGCACACTGAAAAACTGATTGGCAGGTAATGTGGCATTGCTTAATAATGGCAAGAACTACAAGGTCAATGTGAGATAGGCAGTGTTCTTGTCTCCCACCAAGATTAAATCATGAGGATCATTTTTCAGCACATTTTTGCCTTTTCCAACTCTCATTTTTGTCTGTAAACTACAGCTTAAAGCTGCTGTAAGCTCAAGTTTGTCTTGGCAGTGAAAACATATACTGAATACAAATAATTTTAGTTGAATTTAACAGTGGACCAATTAAATTTCTTTGAAGCCTGTAGTGATACAACTGGGATGAACCGAGTCCACCAAGTGCACCTTGGCCAAAGAAAAAGAAGATGTTAATGAGTGAAGAAACCAAATTTGTTGGACAAGTTTTCATCTCCAACAAGTCAGCAGCTGGAGGAAAAGATTTCTAGTATTAATCAGTTTTGGGTTGGAGCTAAACTCATTTCATATTTGCCTCACAGGGAATTTTGTTACAGTTTGTGCAAGAGAGAGGAGGTCTTTTTTTTTTTTTTTTTTTTTTTTTTTTTTCCCAGCACTGTGGTGGTTTTACTGTGCTAGGCAGCTGAACACCACAACCTCTCTCTCACTCCCCATCCTCAGATGAGGAGGGGAAGAAGTAAAAGAAAGAACAACTCACGGGTTGAGATAAGGATAATTTCATTAAAGGAAAAAAAAATTATATATATATATTAAGGAAATATTATTAATTAAACAATTTAACTAAAGGGAAAAAAGGGAAAGGGGAAAAGGGAGGGGGAAAGGCAAAACCAAAACAAAACAAGTAAAGGCTATGTGGAAGTGCAGAGGAAAGAAATTTCTTTCTGCTTCCCACAAATGAGTGATGCTTGACCATGTCCTTCAGGCAGGGCCTCAACGCACGTAGCCAGTGTTCGGGAGGAGGACAGACGTTTTCGCAAGGAGAGCCCACCCCTCCCCTCTCCTTTTTCCATCTTTTATTGCTGAGTGTGACATCATATGGTATGGAATATCCCTTTGGTTGGTTTAGGTCAGCTGCCCTGGTGATGTTTCTCACTTTTTTGCCCACCCCCTAGGAGGGTTAGAGAAAGTCCTGATGCTATGCCAGCACTGCTCAGCAGGAGACACAACACTGGTGTGATACCACTGCTGTCCTAGCTACAAGTGCAGAGCACAGCACTGTATGGGCTGCTGCAGGGAAAGTTAACATCCCAGCCAGACCCAGTACAAACATAAACTTCATTTTTTAAAAATAATAAAGCATTTTAAATATATATATATATTACTTTTGAAATCACCACAACAAAATCAATGCTTTATACATATATGCATATATATGTATCTCTCCCTTTTCTCACTTTTGCTAAAATGGCTAGCTCTGGCTCTGATTTTTGCAGTGATTCCTGTCTCTATAATCATAAATGTTCACAAAAATGAACAAGCTACTTAATGCCCTATTCCCCTGTGATTTATCTTTAAATAAATAAATAAATCTCCTAATAAACATCATCCCAATTACTTAAACATCTGTCCTACCAAACAATTGGAGCATGGAGGAAGCAGAAGGGGCACACAAAACATTTGTAGTTCTTGTAAAACAGGGACATAAGGAGATCAGGTTGATAGCTGAGCATATCAAGGATTTGATGTTATCCAAATACTTAAAGTCCATGCTTATGCAGGCTCTAATAACCTCAGACAGTATCTACAATATCCTTCATTTGAAGAATGGATAGAAAATACATGTATTCATACCCAGTAGTGTGCATGGATAGGGGTTCTAATTTATTAAAATTAATTTTACAATTAGACAACACACTAAATCTGTGAATTAGCACCATAATGACAAGATCAGATGTAATTTACTGCTGAATGAGCAACAGAAAATATCAGGAGTGTACTGTGCAGTTCTGTCTCATGCTTCCTGACAGCCAACTTAAACTCCCTGAAGTCAGCTTGCTCCTTAAAAACCTTACCTAATGTTTGTCTAGCCAGAGGCATACTGCAGTGGTGACAGAAGGCACCCCTGCTACATGTCCTAAAACCCTTCTATTTCCTTCCTTCAGTCTGTTAGAAACTCTGGGCAGAGTCCATTCAGTCTAGTCGTTCCTCTCAGGGATGTGTCAAACAGGAAATCAAAGTGAGACCTCTCTTGGACCAAACCATATACAGACCTAAACCCAATTAAATAATTTTGTGTTGTCAAACACCATTTCATTGTCTCTAGATGCTACCCATATCTCGCCTTTTTTTTTTTTTTTTTTTTTTTTAACGCACTAGGTTAAGTTAAGGCAGAGGTATAGAATTGGTCCCGCAGCTGTGTGATGCTAGTAAGCTTGCAAAAAGTTCTTAAAGGGAGGTAGGAGGGGTTTGTCAGATACTTTTCTGTGGTTGCAGTGATAAGTGAAAATATGATGACTAGAACATAAAGGGGGAGCAGTGTGTAGGCTCCACTAGAGCAGATATTTGCTACAGCTTTGGTGCTGGAAACTGTCTTGTTGCCCTCTTGGATTTGACTAATTGGCAAGACAGGATTGGACAGGTTGAAAAGTTATGCATAGCTGTCTGCACATTACTAAAGATGTGAAAAGAGGTAATTGATAGCTAAGGGTCATCTATAGTGTTTTTGAGAAGACCTGGAGGAAAGATCAGGCATGCAGTAGTTTTTCAGTGTCCTCAACAGCACTATAGCTCTGCAGAGGGCTATTTTTGTTTGTCTCCTTCCTCGTGACTGCACAGCAGAAATGGCAAAGACAAATTACCACCAAATCTGATGCGACAGTTTGAAGCTAGTCAGCTTCAACTGAGCAGTGTTACGGTGAGAGAGACTCTGAGGGAGGGAGGTCTCATTCCCCATCTGTTTATACAGTAACATGAATCTGTCACGGACATGGGTAGTCATATAATCCAGATCTACTTTTTTGTGAATGAGCCAGGGGCAAGATGCTTTCCACATGCCCTTGAAAATGGGAGTAATGGGATTTCATCAGAGAGGACCCTTTGCAACAGTATAACGATGTTAGGCACTCAAGGTTTGTCTGCCTCATGCACCATGTTCCCGTTCTCGTTTGTTGGTTCAATGTGAGTGATTTAATGAGGCAGTAATTAAATCACATGAAAGCATTATGTTCTCCAAAGAAACAGCAGAAAGCTACCATAGTATTTACAAACCATATACTCTTGTTGAACATCCAGCCAGCTTGTTCAGGAGGGCTTTTCTGCTCCAGTTCTTTCAATTTGCTTTAGCAAGTCAAGCAACTGTCTGACTTAACAATTGTTTCTACGCACACATATGCACAAAAGCTTTGGACTGTTAGAACTGAAACAAAATTCTTGTGAAACAATGGTATGGTTGAGCTAGATGTGTGCTGACGCTGCTTCTTGAAATATTTTGCTTAAAGCTCCATGTTTTGCAGTCATCACTGATAGTTGCATTTGTCTTAATTCTGTATTTTGGAAAGCTCAATTTCCTCTCTGGATCCTCAGCGTGGAATGGTTGGAAGATGTCTTTCTGTTCCAAGAGAGAATCAGAAGTGTGCTCTCTGGGGTCTAGCTTGTCCAGCTTCAGTGATATTTGCTAAGGCATGTTTGCAACCTGAATATTTAAACTTTGCATCTGTGTGGCCCTTCTGTTCTTATCAGTTACTGAGGGAAGTAAACAACCCCGTAGGATAACTAATTAGTGAATATATGGTATTTAAGCTAATTCTGCTTATTGTACACGTGGATTGCACTTCTGGGAAGCCATGTGAGGCCTGAACCTGTTGAGACTGGTAGCAAGAAGAGTTTTGCATTGACTTTAGCGAAAGCCACTCTGTTCCCTTTCCATTTGCTGTGCAACCTTTGTAAACTGTGGTGGGCAAGGTAAGGAATGCATTTTGGAGCTCTGTTTCTAAAGACTCGTGGTTAACAATTTATTGCCTTCTGCTGTGAGCCGTTTATCTGAAGACAACCCCCCCCCGCCCGGCCCCCAATTTTTTTTTTTCTTTTCTCACCCGGGGTTCCAGTCTGGGTGTCTCCAGCCCAGGGAGCCCAGTGCCAGGCGGGACCACGGGAGGGCGCCCGGGACACGGCGCTCCCGGCCCTTCGTTGCTTTGCCGTCTGGACTTCGGGCAAGGCGGCCACGGGCTTCAACGCTGCTTCGTCCCCCGCCCGCGGGAGGATGAGCCGAGCCAGACATGCCAACACCCATCTCGGCATGCTAAAACTCGCGGTGTGCTCCCTGAAAGCATGGAGGCACCCCACCTTAATGGGCAATCTGACGTCAACAGCTTATTCTTGTATGTGTCGAAACACAACAGCAAGGTTTTTGCTGGTCAGGAAGCTCAGAGGAATATTCAAGCTTTCTAAAGTGAGTTTCTTTGAATTTCCAGATATAATGGAGTTTGTTCTCATCTTACTGTACAAAGCTTAGTGACTCGCCCAAGATACTATTGTACATCCTATTGACTATGTCAGTCATTCTCTGACCTGTAGTCTGATCAATAATTATATATATATATATATTAGTAAGAAATAGATATAGTTCCAGGCATCTATTATGAGAAAATGTAAAATCAGTTAAATGTAATTTCAGTCCTCTGCATTTTCCCCCCTCTCTGTGGATGAAAAAGCCTACTGCTGGAACCAGAAAGAATCTGTCAGAAAGGTTAGCCAGAACAGAATATGCTTCTGCCATCTCCCTCTAATTTTTTGGGAAGGGATTGATCACACCTCAGATTGGCTGCTCGAAAGCTGCAATCCAAACAAGTCATCAGTATGCCATCAATCTCACAGAAAGACACACCTAGCTGTCAGTTCTTCCTGTCTATCTTGAAATAGTCTTTTACAACAGGCAGAGTTGACCCTTGACTATTTATTTATCTATTTATTTATTTATTTATTATGGGAGTGATGGGAAAAGCCTAGGGGCCTGATCTTTAAACGGCTTAGCTAGCCAAGATGAATACCATAGAGGATCATAATCGTCTGGCAACTGATAGGTGAACAGAATCAAAGATCCTTGATGTCTCCTTGATGGTGCTGAGCTTGTCATGCCATGCCCAGCATATAGTCTGTGAAAGCTCCATGAAGTGATATTTATTCAGCTGATACCTTCTCTCATTTAAATTCTGGGACTCTTCTTGGTGTAAGCATAGGTTTTGTTTTGATTTTTATACTAAATAATAGTTTTTAATAAAGAAATAAATCATACACCATGACTAAGATACTTGCTGTTACTTTTCTGATTTTCCTTTTCCTTGCTTTTTCTTTTTCTTCTGCTAGAAGTTTCTGAACAAAATATGACAGAGATTTTAAAACTATGGGAGACTTTGTAGCATCAGAAATGGGAAGCTAAACTTTGAGTCTGCATTGAGGCTGCAGAAACACTGCTCACAAGTTGTGAAGATGGTGAATTTATTCCATGGCCTGATGGCAGGACTGACATGAAATCTTCTACACTTCTCTCTGATTGTAAGTTCCCTAGGCAAAGCCTGTCTTTTCCTTTGTGTTATATAAAGATTTGTATAACAAGACCTGAAACCCATAACAGAACTGGTGCTTTTTGTGATCTTGTAATAAGGGTGATCAACAGATTAATTACTGTGGAAAACTACCTGGAAATCAGGTATGCTTTCCAATAGTGGACAGTGGTTATCTTGCCATAGGTTAAACACAGCGTGTTTTTCCTTAATATAAGGAGTTTTACAAACAAAAAAGGCCATTAATATGGATATAAAGATACAAAGTGCATATTTATGAAAATATGGCCAAAATGCAATTTCAGAAAGCTGGATATTTTCAGGCAAACATCTACTCTTTTATCAAGTTTTCTTAAGGTTTTAAAATGCAGGATTCCAGATATTTGTGACCACGTTTGCAATGAATAATATCTGTGCTGTAGCTTTAAAGATTTTTTTTTTTTTTTTTTTTTTTTTTTCAAACTTACTTTCTCTATTTGCAAAATGGAGATAACTCCACTTTTCAGGGGTGATGTGAGGGTAAAATCCATTAATGATTTTGAGACATTCATATTAAAGTTGCAAGGGCCATATAAGTACTGAGATGTCAAGAAATATTAAACAATCTCCTGCAAATGTCTCTGCTCTTTTCTGTGTGGTTCGTTAGTGTGCACTTGGAGATGACCTTAGTGTTGCTGGTGGCACCCTTTCAGATCCTGTTTAAAACAGCTATTGAATGACTCACTGTTTTAGGAACATGGAAAGTTTCCCAGAGTGCATTTATGCTCCAGTGTCTTAGACTTCAGGTCAAGGAGCTGATCAGGAAGGCTGTTAGAGATGACTGAATGTACATATAATGAGTGGACTATTCTCCCCTGCTTTGGAACATCTGTTGATGATTTAAAAAAAATAAAAAAATAAAAAATCTGTTGGCTGTGCCTGGTAGGAAGCAAATACAGGTTGTTTTTGTGTCACTCATGATGTATCTTTAGAGGATTACACATGCCAGTTGCTTGTCTTCAAGGAAAATTTTCACATTGAAGTGATGACACAGATGTAGTGTTGATCTACATTTTTTTTTTTTTTCCACATGGATTGTTTTCAAGTATGGAATCTCTCTCTTCTCCAGGCCAGGTTCTTTTCTTCTCTTTGATTCTTTAGCAAAATTTATAAGCCCATGTTTTTGCCGTGGCATGCTGTCACTGTGGAAATCAGTATGATGTCCTAAATCTGACACTATGACTTCAGATGCAGAGGAAATAGCCTGTGAAGAAGCAAACAGAAACCAGTTGAGTATAGAGCTGTGTTGGAGACTGAGGAACTCAGAGTGAGTCTTGAACTCAAACTGAAGGATCCAGAATCTAAATTCTTATGGGAATTTTCCCAGAACTGGGCATAAAGAAACTCAGGATGTGGTCTCCTGATCTGCAAGTTTCTTTGGGAGGAAAAAAAAAAAAAAAAAAAAAAAAAAAGAAAAAGATTGAAAATCAAAAGCATTTGACATTAGTGGGAGTTGATGTGAGTTTTAATTTCATTTTTCTAGGTTAACCTTTTCTATTTCCATTTTTTTTTTCTTTCTCTCCCTGTTTGAAAATATTCAGTATTTTTGCTGCAAGAAAAACTTTGAGGAAAAAAAATTGAAAAAAGTGATAATATCTTCTTGAAATAGTACATGGTATGATCTCAGCTGGAATTAGTGCAAATGTCTGGTTTAAATGTTAGTGTTAACTATTTTACTGCTGGTAAAAAAAAATAATGCAATAATCAATGAAAGAAAATTGAATGAGTTCTCATCTTCATGAAGCCAGTGAAAAATACCTAGGAAGTTGAGTAGATAGCTCAATTTTGCTTATTTTGATTTATTGAGAATACAAAAAGAACGGTAGTGCAGAATGGAATATCCTTTGGAGTCACTAATTAGTAGATGACATAAATAACATGGCTTCCAAGCTCACTAAAGAAGCAGAATCCCTGATGCTCCTAAATTATGAAAGGATCCCTTGAATCCCTTGAATGTTAAGATATTCTAGTTTTAACATGCAAAAACATGTGCCTCACTGCACTTTGTGACATCTTTCCCTCTTCATCTTTGTTCATTAGATATGTTTTTAGATTTTAAATATGTACGTGTATGTTTAAGAATGTGCATTTAGTAGTTACCCTTTTATTTTTATTGTAACAAAAAGGTTTACATAAAATATTCAAATAGTCCAAGAATAAATTGTATCCTGCAAACACTATCAAAAGACACATCGACATTTTCCTGGATGAACTTTTTCTGTGCTGCTCATTGATCTTATATTGTGAAATGTTCTGGCAATTTGTGAAGCAGTGAACAGATGAGCTTCCTGTGGATCTAGAAGGTGACATGGATATTGGACCACAAAGTTTCTACTAATTACAGCTGAATATATTGGTGGCTTGTGGTCAATGCGACTTAAAAAGAAGAAAACAGACATGCCAAGTCTTTGTGCATATTCATTAGACTGATATATTGAGAGAATTATTTGAGAAAATGACATCACACTAAAGTTATCAGAGGTCTGCTTTTGTTTTATTTATGTTTTGTTTATGTTTTAGTTTTACTTTATTTTGTTTTTATTACTTTTTTAACTTTATGTTTCTAAAATGCTGCCAGGAAAAGAGATGTTTTGGTACACAGATAATGAAGCATTGCATCAAAGTTATTTCTTAAGTGCAAATAGTTACAATAAAAATTGCCATGAGTGGTGAATTATCTGAAACACTTGCTTTTTAAAATAGCATCCTTTCCCACACACCCATATATATGTACACAATAAAAATGCTACATCCTACTGGTCTGCATTACAAAAATCCTGGCCTGAATTTCCTTTCCTCCAGATGAGGATTGAAAAGATTTATCCTAGAGCAGTGCTATTGCATAGACTCTAGTGTAAGGCACCTCCTTGATCATAACTTGCCATGACATCTCAGTACTGATATAAAAAAAAACTGTGGCTCCTATTGAATAACAGGTACGGAAGAGATACTCTCATGGGTTCTGGTCTGCAGGCTGATGGATGTTGTGAAGCACAGGCAAGGTTCTGCCCATTTCACACCTCCTGGGGCAAAAGATTTGGGTGAAACAGGGACCATTCTTGTCTTGCCTAGGTTTTAAGTGCAGGTAGCCTGCTCATTGTATCTTACCTTGGATTCTCAGAGTAGACTAAAGGTAGTCCAGCAGAAGAGCTGATGTATGGATGTGCAACTCAGCAGAATCTGGAGAGAGAGAAGAGAATCAGGTCAATTGCTAGCATTTTTAGCAGAGGTGCCTCAAGGGATTTTTGAGGCTGAGTTCCTTTTTTGGGTTCTGCAGCTGGCTTGGCTTGGTTTCAGTTTGAAAATATATGGATGAATCTCATATTAGGGTTTGTCTTGGGGAAAATCGTTTTAAAAATAAATCAAAGTATGATCTCAATCAGAAACATTATTCTGCAATAGCTTCGACATTGTCTTGCATTTTAGCTTAAACTAGTTTTGGGTATAGATTAAATTAAGTAGTGTGGAGTCAGGTTTACTTTGAAATAAGATTGCTGACATGGTAAGCCAGAGCTAAATTAGCTAAAACCATTCCCTAATATTAGATGAGCTTTTACCAGTGTTTATACATGTCTTAACCTGTGAAAGAAAGACAGGTCACTAGAGATGTCAGTTAGGCTCTTTCATTCTATTATTATTATTATTATTATTATTATTATTATGAATTAAATTGATAAGCTAAAAGCCATGATAAAACATAAAACACATGGTCTAAATTTTCAAGCTTCTCAAACTTCCATCTTCCATTTAGGAGGAAGAGTTCCTCTTATTGCAGCATGTGTGTGTAACATACTGAGATTGTCACATCAGGAGTTTAGGTAGATGAAGTTGTTTATAGGTCTAAAAATAATTATTTAGTAGGTCTAAAACACATGAGAAATTGGAGCTTCTAATATTATCACAAATAACTGTAACTGAATGGAAAAACTTTTGTTCTTAGATGCCAGCCCAAAATATTTTTTAAGAGAAAAGATTTTTTTTTTTCCATCAGAAATGTTGATCACAACTAAATTTTCTTGTTGTTTCTAAACAGCCTTTCAAAAATGATTTGAAGAGTATGTAAGAAATCGAAGTGAGAAAATCTAATTTTCAATTTAATATCTTAACTTTTGACTTGAAAAATAAATACTTAAAGAACAAGAAAAATAGATTATTCTCCTTCTCTCCTGATTTCTGTTTCAGGCTGCTTCTTTTTCAACCTTTCCTCTAAAAAAGACAAATGAGTGGAGAGAAAAGGAGACAATATCATAACACCATATGAAAAAATCTAAACTTTACATTTCTGCAAAATGCGATCAAGGAACATTTTCGGATGAAGTGCAGTGGTATGGTTTTCTTTTGAATAGCAGTCTCAGGAGGTTAAAGTGCTGATTTATTGTTATTATTTTTTAACTGGAAGAGTTAGTCAAAATTACTTTGTTTAATACAGTGTATGAAAGTAATACATTTCATCAAGGTAATTTTTTCATACTTCTAGCAATTCGCTACATGAGGTTTAGTGTTTGTGGAAGATTTCTTAACTGTATTGTATGTATTGGTCAAACTTGTATAGTGTTTCATTGTGTGTTTTAGTATTATAGAAATGCCAATTTTTTATGTAGGATATGAAGATTAGTTTCTTTTGCTTGTAGTAACTGAAAATACATCACATATAGTGGACTTGTTTACCGTTCAGGCCTGGTAATTGCTAACTTTATGATTACCTATTATTTCCTCTGGTACCCACATTATTTCTCAAAGGGTAGCATTTTTATTGGCTCATCTTCTGTGTTAGACAAGCAATAAGCCTTACAGTGGTTGATAGGCCCAGTTTCATAAAGGTTTTGATTCTTTGTCATAATTCATTAGTTTAAATTTCCATATAAGGAAATTTAGTACCAAAATTAATTTTGTAGAAGTAGATACAGATACTTTTAGCTGTGAGCATACAGTTCTTTAGAGACTGAAGTGGAATTTAGGTGCTCACAAACCTTTACAAAATTTGGTCTTCAGAGAACTAGACGTCATACAAATTCTACAACACCATTCTGTGTTTAAGCCTGTAAAATGCATTGAGATCATTTTGATTGTTAATAAGTTGACCTGCTTAAGGTGGAAAGACTGAGGATGGAAATTAAGAGGCATAAGAAGTACAGTAAGCACCCCTGATACTACAGTATGAGAAAAGGTGAAAACTCTGGCCATATGAAAAAGGTAGATCTTGATATGGGAACTAAAGAATGTTGTAGAGATGCTAACATACATGCTAAAAATAGCAATTAAAGACCTATATTTAGGAACCTGACACATTTGTGAAATAGCTCATTAATTATTTAGTGTGTTATTGTACAGGTCAGGTTTTTAAAAATGCATCTGATGTTGGATACTAAAAATGCTACCTGTCATGCTATAATAATAACTCTAATTAATTGTTAGTAATAGCTATATATACTGTTTATTTGTTTGGTCTCAGAGCAGTTCATGAAGATCATCTCTCTCTTTCTCTCTTCTTTTTTTTTTTTTTTTTTTAAATGAAATAAATCAGTAACAGCCAAGTCTTGAATTCTTATTTCTCCAGACTTAGCTTTTGCAGTAGTTCTTAAATCATACTGTCAAGACACCTTCAATTCAGCTTTTTGCTATCTTCAAAACTGTCCATCCCTCCTAACCATCCTATGAGCAACTTTAGTTTTTTTTTTTTTTTTGCCCCTCAGTGCCAGTTTTCTCTGCTACTCATCTCTGAGAGTAATGTCATTTTACCTCTTCATGCATCCAGACTTAAGTGATAGAAATTTGATGTCTAGAGTCAAACAAGCAACATATAGGCCTGTTTAAAACCTCCTTGTACCAGATAAAAATAGGACATTCAGTGAAGCTAACTATGGAGACTCAGACATCAAACTAACAGAATTTACCACTCAGGTATCTAAATAACAGAAGTCACCACCATTGATAACAGCTGCTTAGCTTTTAAAATGAAAAAGGGAATGGTTAGAGTCTGAACTGACAGAACTAAAGAGTGTAAATGGAGATGTTTAAAAAACTTGCTATTGCCTCTGCTTTTCCTGTTCTGTTGATATAATTTGCTTTTGTCACAGTTTTCTTGCTTTTATAACGACAATAGGTTATAGTGCTTGGTCTTCTACACTGTAAAACCCAGCACAGTCTTATTCCATATCTGTTTTTTTGACTATTAAATACAATTCCACTCTATGAGGATTTTATTTTCCAGCTGTTTGGTCATATGATTTCTTAGTCTGTGTGACCTAGTAAGAGCCTCTGCAAGTATTCAGGAGTATACTTGGCAGATCAATACAAATAATCTTTTAATTTATACTGTTTGGCATCCCCAAACCAGTCTATTGGGAAAGGCTTTCTTTGACTCTGAATTGAACTCCTCCATTGCCATACCATATATAGAGAAAGATTTGTTTTCATCATTTTATTTGTTGCTCTGGGTGACTGTTTATAAGTACATCATTGCCTACATGTTTACCCTCCATAATAAATTACTGTTCCAATTCACTTTTTGTATGTTGCAGAAGTCCTTCCCATTAGAATTATTGGTCTCTTTAGGAGCCGGACCTGAAATATGAAATTCATCAGAGTATTTTGTTTTGAAACAGGTGCTGGTTGATAGAAAGAGCTAGCAGCTCCAGCTCAACACACACATCCTTTCATGCTGCTGGTTTATGTGTATAATAAGGACAGATCTTAAGCACAATTGCTGTTACAGGGTTTTCATTAAGACTTTTTTTTTTTTTTTTTTTTTTTTTTTTTTTTTTTCTTGCACCACCTGTTCTTTTGGTGAAATTTATATTTTTGAAAGGTAATATGCAAGTGGAGTACAGTCTTCCAGATGCTCTCAAACAATCCTGCCAATGTGTCTCAAAGGTCTTATTGCAGTGTTTTCTTATTGAATGGCTTGTTTATAGGTAAAAGGCTTAGCAGTAAGATATACTTAGATCTGGATATTCTCAGCTGAGACTCTTGCTAGGCTAAAATAAATTCTAATAGAAATAGTTGTGGACATCATCTCCAAATGTTAAGACATGGTCTGAGAGCAAGATCTGTCTTCATGTAAACCAACAGTTGACTCTACCTGCAACAATTCTTGAACACTTTTAACAGTGTCTAACAATTTAGGAAAATCTCACTTTTGTACACTGGAGTGACAAATAGTTCCGGAAACCAGCGAAACTTATGAGGTTTTCTAACACAATATATTGATCCAACCTCAGAAGAATGTGTATTGGCTGGAAAGTAACAGTCAGCTTGTCTGGGGAAGGAAGAAAAATTACCAGGATTAAGAGAATACATAAATGGTGTAAAAAAGAAGTATTTCTGCAGCTAGATATTTGATGCCAAGTATTTATTTAGAGTTTTCTTTAAAATTTCAGAGCAAATATCAGATTACTCTGCTGATCCAAATTGGAAAGCCTTTTTTCCTGGCACGTATTTGTGGACCAGTACATGTTTAGAAGCCATGATAGTTAGTGAAAGAGCATTTGTGATGAGAACCTAGTATTTTAACCAGTTCCTAGTAGCATTCTGGACATCTAAACTGAGATGAGATTTAATAATGTGTTTTGCAGATGTAACTGTCGAGGCTTGATATTTTAAATCCCATTAATCTGAACTAGAATGGAGCCACCCCAAACTATTTTCTTTAAGCTTGCTTTGTCTCATAACATGCCACAGTTATTGGAGCGTATTCATTCCATGTAGAATTTACTTACAATGTTTATACTTGTCAATCATAGGAAACCTTTTAACAGTCTTTACTATTATCAAGATATTGGTACTTTACTTACTGCAATTAAAAAGAGAAAAAATGACTGTAGCTCCAATTTATTAAGTATTAGAAATTTTAAATTTGCTTTAATGAAGGAACTGTTAAAATCCTGATTTGATATTTTGGAGAAACATCTGTGAAATTTAGTTATTTTACACACACAAAAGAAGTTATGATTTGTAGAAAGAAACTGCATATATTTAACTAGGAAGACAAATACAGATTTGAGATCTGTTTTGGAAAAAGACATTATTTTCTTTTAAGTTCTGTCCTTGCATTAATTTCTCTATGTCACATTTAGAAATGGAAAAGCCCCTTTTCTTCTTGGATTCTGTGTTGTGGTAACTGTTGTTAAAGGTGACTTTTTAATAACAAGTGTATGTCTGATTTTATGAAGTTCATGTTCCCATAGCTGGCAAGGAAAGTTACTAGACTAGACTTTTGGAGCTAGAAAATTAACTCCAGCTCTATCTGAGATTACCATTGAGTGAATAAAATCATATATTCTTTAAATTTCCTTCACTTACATTGCAAGTAGAATTATAGGGGTTGATTGGAATGGTCACTGAAAGGAACTAAAGAGAATATTTGTGGGAGGGAAAGTTTAAGCTCATAATAATGACTATTTTCTCTGGAAGGCTGATTCAGTTCTGCTCATCTGAGAGAAAAAAATAAAAAGGAACATGTGACTTGTGACTTGTAAGTTAGTGCAATGAAGATGGTTTTGAAAAACCAAAACGCTACCACAAATTTAGAACAGAAATTTTGTGCTGAAAGTATTTAGATGAAATCTCTTTCTTATTTTTGCATGTGAGTTGTTACTTTTGCTTTGTTTGAGTCATAGCATAAGGCTGAAATAAGAGATATTTATGAAAAGGCTGCATTTAAAAATGTTGTAGTAATTGTGCATCCGTCTCTTCCTGAAATCAATTGTAGCCACTGCATTTGATCCTTGGGAATTACTTTCCCAGGAGATTAGTCACAGAAAATCTAAATTTCTGTGCCGAAATACTATTGTTGTTATTTAATAACTCATAAATTACTTCATAAATGATGACAGGAAATGTAGTAAACTCTTTATTTTTGAAGTAACTTTGTCTAATAAAGAATCCTATTGCTTTTAATCCTGTTGCAATATATAGAATCATAAAATCATCTATGTTGGGAAAGATCTTCAAGATCATCAACAAGATCAAAAAGAAGAGGAAGGTCTATGAAATGAAATGTGGAAAAAGGGTGTCCTCTTGGGAGGAGTATAGGAGTGTTGTCAGGGCCTGCAGGGATGTGACGAGGAAGGCTAAAGCCCACCTGGAGGTGAAGCATGCAGAAGAGATAAAAGATAACAAGAAGTTTTTTTTTTTTTTTTTTTTTTTTTTTTTTTTTAGTATGTAAACAGTAAAAGAAAGACTAGAGATAATATGGGTCCGGGTCCCCTGCTGAATGAGGGGGGTGTCCTGGTAACCGGGGACATTGAGAAGGCAGAGATACTGAATGTCTTCTTTGCTTCGGTCTTTACTTCAAAGACTCCTGCTGGGGGACTCCTGGACCCTGGAGGGAGGAGAAAGAGTCTGAGAAATGGAGATGTCACCCCTGGTTGATGAGGGAGTGGTTCAGCAGTGTCTGAGTGGGTTCAATGCACACAAATCCACAGGTCCTGATGGGATGCATCCGTGTGTCCCTGGAAAGGTGTTGGAACAGTTTGTTCTGGATGCCATCTCCAAGCAATTGGAAGAGAAGAAGGTTATGAGAGGTAGTCACCAAGAAGAAATCATGTTTGACCAACCTTGTAGCCTTCTGTGATGACATCACCAGCTGGGTAGACTCGGGGAGAGCAGTGGATGTCATCTACCTTGACTTTAGGAAGGCTTTTGATACTGCCTCCCATGACATCCTGCTAGCAAAGCTACAAAAGTGTGGGATAGATGAGTGGACAGTAAGGTGGTTTGAGAAATGGCTGACTGGCTGAGCTCAGAGGGTGGTGATCAGTGGCGCAGAGTCTGGCTAGAGACCTGTAACTAGCAGTTTTCCCTAGGAGTCGTTGCTGGGTCCAATCTTGTTCAACATCTTCATCGACAACCTTGATGAGTGAATAGTGTCCACCCTCAGCAATTACGCTGATGATACAAAGCTGGGAGGAATGGCTGACATGCCAAAAGGCTGTGCTGCCATTCAGAGAGACCTGGACAGACTGGAGAGCTGGGCAGGAAATAACCAAATGAGGTTTAACTGGAGTAAGTGTAGAGTCCTGCACCCAGGAAGGAACAACTGCATATTCCAGTACAGGCTGGGGGATGACCTGTTGGAGAGGAGCTCTGAGGAGAAGGACCTGGGGGTCCTGGTGGATGACTGGTTGACCATGAGCCAGCAGTGTGTCCTGGTGGCCAAGAAGGCCAATGGGATCCTGGCATGCATAAAAAAGGAGCGTGGCATTCAGGTCAAGTGAGGTGATCCTCCCCCTTTACTTTACCCTGGTCAGACCGCACCTGGAGTACTGTGTCCAGTTCTGGGCTCCCCGGTACGAAAAAAGACAGGGATCTCCGGGAAAGAGTCAAGAGGAGGGCCACAAAGATCATATGGGACCCGGAGCATCTTCCCTATGAAGAAAGGCTGAAAGACCTGGGTCTGTTCAGCCTGGAGAAGAGAAGACTGAGAGGGGATCTTATCAATGTGTATAAATATCTGAGGGGTGGGAGACAGAAGGATGTAGCTAACCTCTTCTCAGTGGTTTGTAGGGATAGGACAAGTGGCAATGGCCACAAAATGGAGCACAGGAAGTTCCGCACCAACATGCAAAAAAACTTCTTCACCGTAAGGGTGACAGAGCACTGGAACAGGCTGCCTAGAGAGGTTGTGGAGTCTCCTCCTCTGGAGATATTTAAGGCTTATCTAGACACCTACCTGGGCAACCTGCTCTAGGGAACCTGCTTTGGCAGGGGGTTGGACCTGATGATCTCTTAAGGTCCCTTCCAACCCCTACAATTCTGTGATTCTGTGAAATCCAACCATCAACCTAACCTACCTAGTCCATCACTAAACCATGTACCTCAGTACAACACCAGTGAGACTTAAATACCTCCTGGGACCAGGACTTCTCAAGTTCCCTGGGCAGCCCATACCTCTTCCATGTAGAAATTCTTCCCAAAGTCCAATCTAAACTTCCCTTGCTCCAACCTTAAACAATCTTCTCATGTCCTAGCATGAGTTACCAGAGAAAAGAGACAGGTACTGTTACTGCAACCTCATTTGATGTAGTTGTAGAGGGCAATGACATGCAATGCCATAGTGGCTATGAAGCCTCCAATTACAAGTGCAATTTTTTAATTTTTATTTTTTGGTATTAGTTCCTGTAGCAAAATACAAATGAAGATGCCTGCCAAAATTTATTGAGAAAGATTTAGACCAACTGTTTAATTACGAAACAGTGGCGTTTGCTCCATCTGGGAACATCTCAGGGATGCTTTGTATAAGCTATTTACAGAAACTCATTGCTTCAGAGAATGTACCATCATAATAAGGTATTGTTTGGTTATATCCTTACAGGAACACAACCTATACTGTCAAAGATCAGAGGTTTTCTTAGGACTATAATCCTGTACTTTATCTGGAAAATCTCCTGGAGTCCTTAAGCTCTATATACATGGAGATAAAATGTATGTATGTAAACAAATGCTACAAATTTTATGAACAGCACTTTACTGTACCTATTTACAGCATTTGGTAATAACCTTTCATGATAGGTTTTTTTGTTGTTGTTGTTTTGTTTTGTTTTTTTTTTTTTTTTTCTCCCATTATATCAAGAACGTGGTAGAAAATGGCAGTTGTTATAGAAGTTTTTGCTTACCATAGTCCCAAAGCTTATGAAGGATCCTTTAAAAGAAGCATTTCTTCTGGTATATTGTTATACCTAAATGCCTTCAGATTTCTCCCCCCTTTTTATCTGGCAAAGAGGATTGTAAATTGATAATTGCATGGTTTTGCTTTTGTAATAGTTACAAGTTTAAAAAGGCGAAAGTTACAGAGCTCTACCATATGGCACATAGTGAATACCCCAGTGGTATTACTGGCCATGATAAATGTATCCATCCATCTGTCCACATACTATATATATACACTCTATAAACATGCCTACGTCTATGTACTTATGCCCTATAAACAGGGCAGATTTTTCCCTTGTGTATTTGTCCTACCCATGAATTCTCAGACAAAGCCATTACTTTCAGATCAGGGTGGTGATGCTTAAGGCAAGCAGATACAGTTTCCTGCAGTGCAAGTTCACTTCACTGCAGTGAATTGTAATCCTCTCTAAGTGTATGCTGGCTACATTTGAGCAACCTGATCTAGTGGGAGGTGTACATGCCCATGGCAGAGGGTTTGGAACAAGGTGATCTTTAAGTTCTCTTCAAACCCAAGCCATTCTGTGATTCTACGATTCTACCACGACAATTGTAGAGTCCAGGAGACAGAATGTCTAACAACACACTCCTCCCCATGTTTCCCCCACTACGACCTGAGAAAGTATTTAGTCTGCTTTGCAGTATTAAAAACAAGACTTCTTTACTCCCTTACACTCCTAGCACATACCTCCAGCAAAGAGCAGGTAACAGTTTACTGCTCAAATCTGTACATTCAGAGAGATTCAGACCACTCTGGAGAGAGAAGTATAGTGACACAATTCACAAGTACAGTCACAATTCAAAGAATGTTTGAGGTTGGAAGCGGCATCTGGAGGTCCAACTCCTGCTGAAGCAGGGCCACCCAGAGCAGGTTGCCCAGGACCATATCCAGATAGCTTCTGAAGATCTCCAAGGAGGGAGATTACATGATTTCTCTGGTCAACCTGTGCCAGTGCTCTGTCACCCAAGCAGTGAAGAAGTGCTTCCTGATGTTTAGATGGACACTGCTGGGTTACAGTTTGTGCCCACTGCTTCCTGCCCTGTCCTGGGGCACCACTTAAAAGAGCCTGGCTGTGTCCTCTTTACACTCTCGTTCAACCAGTCCTTTATTTTTTTATTTTTTTTTCTGTTAAAATACATAGACAAGTTCCATGAAGAATGAGACTTACCCACATACTGTTTTGCTTCCACTGGAAGAGTCAGATCTCTCTCTCACAGAAGCTGCCAGGAGACTTAACATGAATTTCTATGGCAATTAAATAAGAGATGGCTTTTAGCAGGTACTGTGATACTTAAAATACTGATGAATCTGAAAAGTGTTTAGAGACTCTGCATGACTGATAAAAAAAGGTAACATCAGAAAAATCTGTGCCCTGAACAGTCTTGAAACAATTGGCAAGTAGTGAGCAATAATGGAAACTTAACACAGCTCTAATTGTAAAAAATGGAAGTTGAGATGTTTTACAATGCATTGATAATGAAGAGCTGGTTTATAGACTGCAAAATTTTAACACAAAAGCTAAGATTCTGCATCCCTGATATTCCTGGGACAGTGCATCAATATAAAGGATGATATTCCTTTCATTCTGCTTCCAATGGTCCTCATTCTTCAACAAGGTCAGTGGGAAGGATATCTTTCTATCTCCACAGAGTGTCTCCTGAAGTTAAGAATCCTCCATTAAGAAGTCTGAACAGGTTTAGTTGCAGGGTTAAAACCCATACATGTAAAATTAAGACTGGGAAAATGCATACAAGGCTTCCATGCTTTCCTAGAAACAAAAAAGCCTGAGTGGCTGATTGCCAGGTACACCACACCAAGAGTTGCTAGGATCTCCAACATATTCCAGTGGGAATATTAACAGGTCTGCATATTGCTGGGTAGTCTTCTAAACTTTGAAGAGCACTGTGAATCTCTACTGTTTAATGTACATACAGTTTGTGGTCCTTAGTTAACCAGAAGCTCCTGAAACTCTGCAAATACCCTATGAAACTCTCACACCCAGACAGCTCTCCGAGCATTCCTTCTCCCCTCCTTGAGCTGACGTGGTCTCTGAATCCTAAAACCATCTGGAAGTATAAGCTATAGGCTTCCAATCATCACCTTGTAATAGGATTAGCACCCCATCAAGCCCACAGATGCTGGGCATCTGCTGAAATAGTTGTAATACTTTGAAATAGAAAATAGCATTTAAATGGGTGTGTGGAGCATAATCCAAAACTCATCAAAGTCAGTGAATTCTGCTGCTCCACTTGCCTCAATGGGTTTTGGGTTCACCTATGGTCAATAATCACTTTGGATCCTCTGTGACTTTGTCCCATCTGAATAGACTCTGAAGCAGCTCATAAAGACCTATTGAGAGGTATTTTCCCCCTTTATGCTGTGTGAAATGACTGAAATAAAGTGTCTACCAAAATTCTACTCCTAAACATGGCAAGACACTCCATGGAAAATCTCTAAAAAAGAGTGTTTAATCCTTGTCTTTAGGTAGGTAAGAGAGGAGAATGTCAGGTGTAGACCACACCATTTAGTACTTCAATGACTTACAGCAACTGTAACCTGCAACAGTGTAGAGTTCAGAAAGGTTCTATGACTTAGCTTTTGGATTGTTTGAACTTTTGCACAGAAAAGTCATAAGGCCTAGAATTAGGACGTTTGAAAGATTCCTTTGCTCTCCACTACAGGTGCTGTGCTTTGCCTCACAGAAAGACAGTAAAGAAACTTTCCGTTAGTCTGTTTGGCAGTTATTAAGCTTAAATTTGTAATTTTATCAGAGATTTTTTTTTTTTTTTTTTTTTTTCCTGTTTGGTAGATTTATTAATTATTGGTGATTATTTACCTTTATTTTATGTTCCTTTTTGGACATCCCATTAAAAAAATTTGCTGAACAATCAGTTCTAGTGACTACAAATTTTAAGATATTTGGGAAACTTTTATAGAAGTGCTACTCTTGACCAGGAAGTGACAATGGCTCTGTCTTCCAAGAGACATGAAAAAAGTTATCAGGTACTATAACTTGCCCACTGAAAGGTTGGCATGAGTTAAAATACTTTGCTGGATTTGGAATATGCTGAAGCGATATATATTCATCATAGTAGAGTAGTTTTCATTTTTTTGTTTGTTTTTGTTTTGCTTTTGTTTGGTTTTGAGCAATACAGGGTTTCTTTTGGAAAAGTGAGATATGAGTCAGGATCTAAACTTCTGCAACAACAACAAACATCTGCATTTCTGCTCTAATTCATGTTTTAATTTCAGCTATCTGGAAAAGGAATCTAATGATATTTGATTCCAGATGTGAACATCATCTGAATGTGCTTTAATCTATGTATTTGGTGTGGACACATCTCATCTGTAAAGTAATGTCAAGAGAGCTGTAAAGGACTGGAGCCGAAAGTCATAATAGAAATTCTTCAATTGGGAAGACAAGCATTAGCTGACAGTAAAGGAATTTTAAGAGGCAAGCACCAGCTGTTACGCTAATAGAAGAAAGACTTAATACATTTGACCTGGCAATTGTTTGGTGACTTTATTGTAGTAGAACAAAAGGAACAGCCTTGAAGGCACATGAAAACTCATATGATTTGAGTGGGAGGAGATGGAATAAAACACAAAAAGAAGAAAAGGGATTTACATGTGTCTTCAATTCTCATTTTCAAACTGGTCTGATCCCAAATTAAAATTAAAATGCCAATTGATCTTATTTATTTTTTTTATTTTCTCATAGATTGTAATACTTACAAAAGTAAACTTGACTCAATGTATTCATGTTGTTCTTAATTTGCTCATTGGATTGTGTTTTTCTGAAGCAGTTGAAGGAGGCAAATACTGTTTCAGATGTCACCTTTCCTTGAGGATCTCTGCCAAATTGGGTACCTTTAAATTGTAATCATAGGTTTTCCACAGGATGAGTTGTGTCACTTCCCCCTATGCTTCATCTGCCCACAGCAGTCTTTTGGTTGGTGTTCCTTCTTAGAGGTCAAACTGGGTATCTGTGAACTCCAGCTGAGGCAGGTGATGGAGCTTCCAGGAAAACACATACCCACATTCCCAGAGAGGCTTTCTAATACTTTTCATAATCTTTTTCTCTCCAAATTTGGCAGCATATATTGGCTACCTTTGCAGAAACTATGCTGTATTGGTCATGCCAGCCAGGAAATGCACAGTCTTGTAACTGGTAAATAAGTTGGTGTTTTGCTTGCTTCAAATTTGAATGTTTATTACTGTTGTTACCAGTGACTTGTTTAATGATTTGGCAATTTGAACAAATGTAAGGCCATGCATCCAACATAAAAATGAAGTAAAAGTATAAATACTACAATAATGGAACTTTGAAACAAAAGGTAAGTTTGATGTTTTAGAGTTTAAAAATGCCTAGAAACAGTGATTTTTGAACAAAATTGCATTTTTTAGTTAAAAAAATATTTCAGTGAAGTATCTCCAGTGAGCTTGATAGCCATATTATTTAGTGGTTATCCAAGTATAACAGTGCTATGTGTTGAACTGATAAATGATGAAGGTAGCTACCCAAATTCAACTGACTGTGGATAAAGCCTCAAATACCTGTTGGCATTTCTGAAATTTGTTTTGTATGCCTTGTACTGCAAAAGGAATCCTTTCAAGGGTGGACAGTACTGAGTTAGGACAAGTAGCTTTAGAAGCACTTTCACAACTTCTCACGCTTCTATCTCTTCCTGGGACCTAAGCAAAACTATGGCTGGATAAACTGTTAATTATTCCTGTGCAATAAGGAAAGTGGAAATATAAATGCAGGGTGAGTAAGTAAGGGCATTCAAAAAATGGTGACAGTAGCATCATTTAGGAATAACTTCGCTTCAGAAAGAAGGGGCAGGTTTCTAAGGCATTACAGAAAATCCACTAATTTATTATTTCAATGATATATTTATGAGACAGACCAAATGTGTCCAGTAAACTGAAAAATTCTGTTTAATTTAACATACAGTTTAATTTAACATGCATTACTGGAGTAATGTGAACCTTTGCTTTATTTATTTTTGTGGTGCAGCACTTTTGCAACTCTTGATTTTTTAATTTTTTTTTTTTTTTTTTTTTTTTTTTTTCTTTCCTGATGGTAGCTCATTATGAGGAGCGTACAGGCTACTAATTATGTTATACAGCTACACAAGCAAAAATAAAATTTCATAGTGCTTCAAATAAACTACAGTTTATATTTTTAATTTGGTGTTTGTAGTAGTAATGACCACGTTGTTAGTGCTTTCAGTCCAAGAGGGGCTGATTCAAAGCCCAAGGAAGCTGTTGAATGAAGTAGTGGTGGTCTTGTTGCCAAAACAAGTTGCAAGCACACAGACAAAGTGGTTGTTTGATTTAGTTAAACCATCCCATTTCTAATGTCACAGTATGTTATACTACATTATTAAGTTTGACCTCTTTGAATGCCAGAGATGAACTTGAAATTGCCAAATATTCAGGTACTTGTTTTCATCAAGTGCTGCAAAAAGCTGAAAAAGTTTGGCCCCTCTAAGCAGAGAATTGGTTGAGGCTAGAAAGGTGAGGGTAGCTAGTGAAGTGGGAAAACTAGACTGAGGTTCAGAAACAAATACATTAACACGAAAGGGAGGACTAAGGAGAATCTCCATCCTTTACTGGATGCGGGGGAAACTTAGTGACGAGAGATGAAGAATAGGCTGAGGTGCTTAATGCCTTCTTTGCCTCAGCCTTTAGTAGCAAGACCAGTTGTTCTCTAGATACCCGGTACCCTGATCTGGTGGAAGGGGATGGGAAGCAGATTATGGCCCTCACAATCCACGAGGAAATTGTTGGCGACCTGCTACAGCACTTAGATGTATGTAAGTTGATGGGGCCAGATGGGATCCACCCAAGGGTGCTGAGAGAACTGGCAGAAGAGCTGGCCAAGCCACCTTCCATCATTTATCATCAATCCTGGCTATCGGGGGAGATCCCAGTTGACTGGTGGCTAGCAAACGTGACACCCATCTACAAGAAGGGCCAGAAGGTATACCTGGGAAACTATAGGCCTGTTAGTTTGATCTCAGTGCCAGGGAAGCTCATGGAGCAGATTATCTTGAGTGTCATCACATGGCACTTGCAGGGCCATCAGGCAATCAGGCCTAGTCAGCATGGGTTTATGAAAGGCAGGTCCTGCTTGACGAACCTGATCTCCTACGACAAAGTGACAGGCTTAGTGGATGCGGGAAAGGCTGTGGATGTGGTCTACCTTACCTTCAGTAAGGCTTTTGACACCATTCCCCACAGCATTCTCCTCGAGAAACTGGCTGCTCATGGCTTGGACTGGCATACGCTTCATTGGGTTAAAAACTGGCTGGGTAGCCAGGCCCAAAGAATTGTGGTGAATGGAGTTAAATCCAGTTGGAGGCCGGTCAGTAGTGGAGTCCTGGAGTCCCCCAGGGTTCAGTACTGGGGCCTGTTCTCTTTAATATCTTTATCAATTATCTGGATGAGGGGATTGAGTGCACCCTCAGTAAGTTCGCAGATGACATCAAGTTAGGTGCATGTGTCGATCTGCTCAAGGGTAGGAAGGCTCTGCAGGAGGATCTGGATAAGCTGGGCCGATGGGCTGAGGCCAGTTGTATGAAGTTCAACAAGGCCAAGTGCCGGGTTCTGCACCTGGGGCACAACAGCCCCAAACAGAGCTACAGGCTGGGAGATGTGTGGTTAGAAAGCTGCCTGTCAGAGAAGGACCTGCCAGTATTGGTTGATAGTCGGCTGAATATGAGCCAGCAGTGTGCTCAGGTGGCCAAGAATGCCAACAACATCCTGGCTTGCATAAGAAACAGCGTGGTCAGCAGGGCTAGGGAAGTGATTTTCCCCCTTTACTCTTCTCTGGTAAGGCTGCGCCTCGAGTACTGTGTTCAGTTTTGGACCCCTTGCTACAAAAAGGACATGGAGGTGCTCGAACAAGTCCAGAGAAGGGCAACGAAGGTGGTGGGGGGTCTGGAGAACAAGTCTTATGAGGAGTGGCTGAGGGAGCTGGGATTGTTCAGCTTCAAGAAGAGGAAGCTCAGGGGCGACCTTGTCGCACTCTATAGATACCTTAAAGGAGGCTGTAGCGAGGTGGCGGTTGGTGTATTCTCCCATGTGCCTGGTGACAGGACAAGGGGGAATAGACTAAAGTTGCACCAGGGGAGGTTTAGGTTGTATATTAGGAAGAACTTCTTTACGGAAAGGGTTGTTAGGCATTGGAATAGGCTGCCCAGGGAAGTGGTTGAGTCACCATCCCTGGTGGTCTTTAAAATACATTTAGATTTAGAGATTAGTGATATGGTTTAGGGGAGGACTTGTCAGTGTTAGGTCAGAGTTTGGACTAGGTGATCTTGGAGGTCTCTTCCAATCTAGATGATTCTGGGATTCTGTGTGATCCTCTAAGATGTTCTTCATGAGCTAGGTACAAGAAACATTCACCTGTGCCTGTTGAATCAGATTTACAATAGCAAGCCAAAATATGCTGTTCAGGTTTTGAGTGTCATGTTGAGGAAAGATACAGTATTGGCACAAGGTGAATTGGAGGAAGACTGCTCCACAGGCCCTTATTTAGTACTTTGAAAATGTGGTTTTACTCAGTTAACACAGGTTATGTAGCTGGTCGATGGTGACGAATGAAATGATGTAAAGGTGTTTCTGACCTTTGTCCTTACCCTGTTGGGCAGTAGCAGTTGCCAGGGCCTAATGAGTCAGGGTTCGGCTGGTTTGCCTTGAGGGGAACAGCAGATCTGTTGCCCAAGAAGGCTCAAGCCAAGAGAGTTTACACTTCTCTGCATGTCATTTGGGAGTTATCCAGGGTTAGAGAGTCTCCATTAACCTCCAGTGGACTCTTGAACATCCCAGGTCTAAGGGCAGATGGCAACAATACCTAGTAGAGCAGAAAGGGGTACTTGGCAAGTGTAAAACCATGTGCTTGTGCTGAGCAGTAGGCAGCTTCTATTGCATGAGTAACCCATCACATGAGAACATGCTACTCCTGCTTCCAGCAACTATTTAAAACTAGAAATTGTCCTCTGGATGATAATCTTGTACAGGACAGTGAGGCCGTTATGTCTTCCTTCCTTCCTTCCTTCCTTCCTTCCTTCCTTCCTTCCTTCCTTC
>CM021765.1:67988270-68030382 GCA_011076525.1 Nettapus auritus
CCTTCCCCTTCCCCTTCCCCTTCCCCTTCCCTTTCTCCATTTTATATAATTTGTGTTTTTCCCTTTTCTGTACGTCTTGCACTTAAGTGGATTTCTCATTTGTTTCCATCCACCGGGGAGGGTGGTAGGCAGGAATTTGCTACAGATACTTCAGGAATCTATAGAGATACTTTAGTGTGTTCCTTGGTCTAAAATAATCTAGGACTGACAAAACAACCTTGTCCACAACCCTGTCTGGCAGCATCAGCTATAAGCTTCTTTGAAGGGACTCCTGACAATGCTAATGAAATAGTGGCTCTGCTGTAACCAGCTATGCTGTCTCAAGTAACTTTTTGTCAGCTAGCAATAATCTGCCTTACAGTGACTTGCTTTTCTGTTCTGTAGCCAATTTTCAGCTGATGGTGGCGGTGGCATAACTTCTTTCTCTTGTTCCCACTGTTCAAGACATTTGTTGCATCTGAAACATTGATCTCCTGTGAAATTTGTTAAATGTTTTCTGAGTATCTCAGTAAATGCTGTCTATGCCATCCCCCCCTGCTATGTGTACCCTGGCCGACATCCCCTTTGAGAACTCCAGCCAGTTAGCCAGACATGAACTCCTTTTCTTGAAGCCTGGTTGGCCATCATTAATCAAGCTGTTCAAATAGCATGCTTTGTTTTAAAATGAACTTCAGCTAACGTTTGTGTAATTTCCTGCTGTGTCCCCAGACTCTTTCAGAAACAGTGATATGATCTGAGGAATTTTCTTGTTGCCCAGGCTGCTGAGGCATCTCAAGTGTTATGAAAGGCATCTCTAAGGGAGCAGCACCCTCTTCCTCAGCCCAGCACAGGTGTCATGCTGCAAAGTGGGAATTCTTTTGCAAGTGAAATGAAATCACCTGATTGCTATGGGGATTCAGGGTACTCACCTCATTGAGCAAAGGCACACTCTGATGCTTCTGGTCACTGCCTACCTTTGATATCTCTGAAGTGACAAATGGACGCAGGTTAGGATTGGTGATGGCAGAATCTGTTTCCTGTTGCTCTTAGAGCTGTATTAATAATCCAGCTGAAAGGTATGACAAGAAATAGTTAAATCATTGGGAAAAATGAGCCCTCACCTTCTATTAATAATGAATCTTGGCTGGGAAAGGAGTATTGTGGAGCACCAGTTTTTCTTTTACTACTAACTGGGAGACAGAAGTGCAGTGGTCAGTACAGGAAGGACTCACCTCAGCCCCAGCTTTTATCAATGGGATTTCTGACCTCTATGACGTATCCCAGAGTTTTATGTGGTGGGTCCTTCTGATAGTGGTCTTCCATATTGAATATTCACTGAATGAGTCAATGACAACTTACTCACCTGCAGTAGGAAGCCAAGTATATCCCATTCATGTTGTATCCTCTTCACCCGCTGAACTTTCAATTATTTAAATGTAAAAAAGCAGCCTTCTCAGAAGAAAAAGTGTCCATGCCATAGTACCCTATGATAAGATAAGAATGTGAGAAGGCAGCATTGCCATCTCATTAAGAAAAGAGAGAAGTGAACCTAAATCTTCAGTATCTTGGACATGTCCTATAGTTTCTCAGTTCTTGTGTGAAAGGGGAGCAGTCACAGTTACTTCAAATGTAGCCCTTCATTTGCTTTCCTTATAGGGAATGTTACACTTGACACAAACAATTGTTTTTATTTATTTTTTCTTCAACAAGACATTTTAAGCCTCTTCTATAGTTTTATTGTCGGTACTTTTTTAAAAGAAAAAAAAAATTTGGTTCAAAAGCTGAACCTAAAAGGATTTATGCATCCCTTTTTAATCTATTCAAATTTTAGTTTTTGTAAAACTGACAATTTAATAACTTTTTTAGTCAATGTACTGTTTTTTTGTAGCCTTTGGATGCTCTTTCTCTACATTCTACTGTACAGCACAATGTGTTGTAATACATTTTTAGTTCATTATTATTTTCCTTCTGTTTATGATCTCTGTAGTCTCAATGCTGCAGCTTAGCACTGCTGCTGTTATTTAGCACTTAGCACTGCATTACTGTTATTTTAATATTTACTGAATGTGTCAAATGAGCTGTGGGATCATCATTAAAATGAAACAAAACAAAACAGGGTTGGTTTACAAGAGTTCCTGTTGTATTTTTATTTGTTTATTTTATTTTAGGTTATTTTATGTTATTTTATGTTATTTATTTTATTTATTTTATTTTATTTATTTATTTGTGTGTGTATGTGATAAATACATTAAAGGCTGTAAAATGAGATACTGTCAGACTAGTAGGATGGGTCCTTTTTAGAACTCTTCAGTTTTTTTGCAAGATGCATTTTGGAGTTTTACATCAACAGAGATGTAATGTGAGGATCTTTTTTTCTGTAGGCAAAGAATTATCCATGATTAACAGTAGATGAGGCAAAACTGAAGGATTTATCATGCAATTTTTAAGGCAGGAAAATGTTCCTGTAAATAGTGAAAACTTTTTTTTTATTTTTTTTTTTTTATTTTTTTTTATAACATTATGCACAATATGTGAAGATCTTATTTTCTAGAAATAACTTTTCAAAATATGTCTATTCATATATGGATTGTTTGAAATTCAATTTCTTTAACATCTTATATTCCTCAAAAATCCCTCCTTCAGAAAGTTATGAAACATGTATAAGTCTTCTGTATCTTTTGTTGCTTGGCAGGCAATTTTTTAAAAAAGTGAATTATATTGATCCATGCATCTTCCAAAGTAGTTAAATACATTGTATATAATTAAATAACTCGCAGAATTCTTATGGTAGCATATTGGAGGATACTGCTGCAGCAGCAAACATCTGTGTGTGCAAGGTCTTTTAGGGTGAGAGGAAGTATGTTTATCTTTTGAATTAGGGGCTGGGATTGGCTGAAGGCTGTGCACTGCAGCTGGCTGTCGGAGCTTCACTATTCCTCTGCTGGTGTCAAGGGGAGGCTGTGAGTGCGGGGTGGACGGGTGGGAGCTCCTTGCAGAAGCTGCCACCTCATCCTGCCTTCCTGTGTGGCAGTAGCCACTGCCAGCCTGAACCCCTGGAGACCTCCTTTGGCTCTCTGTTTCTTCTTGTGGCAAAGAACATTCTTGCCCTGGCCAAATATTGGCAAAATTAAATTTTATCTGAGCTGATAAGAAGCCTCCAGTTCACTCTGCCTGGAAAGAGAGCTTTCATAGAGTCACAAAGAGTGGAAAAAAATGGAGGGGTGGTTCTTCCTGAGCTGAGGATGCTGGGCTCTTGTCAGCACCAGTTGCAGCTCTACGGCTTAGGAGACACCAGTGGGACTGCAGCTATTTCCAGCAGCCTCCCTGAGAGAGCCCAGCCTCTGGTCAGACTTTCACATGAACAAGGAAAAGAAGGGTCAGCAGAGATGTGTGAGGAGGAATTTGGAGTGAAGGATGAGAAGCTGTAAATCCTTCCTGTGTGCATAGCTGTGTGACGTTTCTACTTCCTTGTTGACTGTGTTGTAGCTTCACGGGCACTGCTGGGGACAGCCACTCTTCTCTCAGTAAGCCTTTGCTTTGTTCTTGAGGTCTTTTTCTTTGTGCTTAACCACTTATTGACTCCACAAGTGTGCAGGCTGCTCTACATGGAAACTATAGTACTATTTGCATCAAGAGGTTTTATTTACTAAAATCTAACAAATAGTGGTTAAACAAACATAATTTATAATAATTATTCACCAGCTGGTCATTTGAAAGCCAGAACATTGGTACTATGTGCTTGGTGCCTGAAGCTGTTCAAACTAAACCTTTATTAATAACATTCTCATGGCTTTTTCTTTTAATTCCCATAATGACCGGATACTGAGCTGCACATCAAAGGAATTTTGGTTTTAAAAGCAATGGTGAGTGCTACATACTGCATTTGTTCCCCTTTGATCGCCATCCACAGCACTAATAAATCTCATTAATCAATATTTTCTCTATTTCCTCCTTGCCTTTCTGTCAGTGCCAGAGATCTGTTTCTGATTTGCTGTGCTTTGTTTTAAATGAAGGGAAGATTTCTATAGCTATCTTCTGTCTAAAAGGTAAATTTCTCATTACTTTAGGAATGAAACTGTATCTGTTGTAACCAGGGCTTGATCTAGGCCTCCTCAGCTTGAATGTCAAAGCAGGAATATTGAAGCAATTAGAACAGACATGAGTCTGTGAGCAATCCATTGGCTGGGATTCATTCACATAAAATATTTGGTGTACTCTTGCCAACACAAGACAAATTAATAAAAGTCACAGTCTGTTCACAGACAATTCTTGAGAAAAATGATAAATTTACTGAACAAATTGTGACTTGGTCATCCACTTCCAGTTGTGACCAGAAATTGCTACCAGTAACTGGAGTGCTTTCTGCAGAGCCTCTGCGACGCAGTCCTTTTCCATTTTCTCCTAAGCTACATCGTAGTTTTGTTGTGCCACTCCATGTTCTTGCTGCTGTGGTGTGAATGAATAACCAGGGAAACAATTTCAGTGTAGCTTGCAAATAAGTGTGGGGAGGAACTGGAGATCTCTGTATGAAAGCCGGATGAAACTCCGGTCATTAGCAGTCTCCATCTCCACATTACCCAAATCCTAACTTATGTTATGCCAAATGCCCTTTAGAGAGATCCTTGGCTTCTCCAAAGCACTGCCCATGAGAACTGAGCATGGTAAAAGGAGTAAAGTGGTGGTTAAGTACTCACATCTCCGGAACTAATTTTGGGGGTGGGGGGGAGTACACAGTGACTAAAACATGACGTAGGTTAAGGTAGGTTAAGGTTTAACGTAGGTTACATTGCTTCTAGCCTCAGAGGTGTCCCATTTGTGACCTTCACCATGTTTTAGCTATGATGCACTGCTGACAATTGCTTCACTGTTTCACGTATTATTTGTTTCAAGGTTTCAATACAAAATGTGAAACAACTTCATGTCTGCATTACATATGCTTGTTTTTTTTTTTTTTTTTTTTTTTTTTTTTTTTCCCTGTATGTTTTCTATTTGTCTTCAGTTTCTTTGTGCCAGACATTTTGGTACATCTGCTGCCACCAATGAATGGCTGTGCCAGGAAAATCCAGCCCCTCAGGGGCGGAAAGGAAGAGAATGGGTGATTATTTTTCCATTCTATTGGACAAAGCTGGCTTCTGTTGCCATTTTTAACACTCCAGTATTGCTGGAATTAATTTGATGCATCTGTTCCTGAATTACCTCCCATAGTTCTAGTCCTTACTAGACTTCCAAACCAGTGTTGATTTAGGCCTGTTTGTTCCAATCTATATTGCATTCCCATAAACTCTCTGCTATTTTAAAGCAGTTTAATTTCTTTTTAAATCCTTCAATATCAAAGTCACAATAAATTTCAAACTTCATTATGTTATTAACCATACATCTCTAGATTCTTTCTAGTGCTGTATAAAGCCTGGCAAGTATTACCTTGTCATATTAAGTTGTGAATGTTTGAGTTCCAGAGCCTGGTCAGGGACAATTTCGATTGGAATTTCCCAGCATGTAACTTTCTTTCTATAGGGATTCTCCAGATCCCAGAGTAACTTTAACCTATTTCTGTTGACTTAAAGAGCATAAATTTTGAGTGAATAGATGCCGGTTAGTCATAATATTTTCATACAATTAACCCTTTCAGCTTGCATGCCATTGACAGATAGCTTCTTCATGTTGAGTTTAATGCTGCTGTACTTAGAGCTGTGGGTACATAAACTGAATCAATATGTATTTTTACTGATCTTGTTGAACATAATTTCATTTGGCTGGTGTCACTACACTTCATCCTCTGTGAGTTTCCAGAATTGTGTCTCCTCTTGGTTCCTGTGCATGGATTAATTCAGAAATAGGAGGAACAAAGTGCAAGAGAAATGTCTTGTAGAAAGAAATTATGGGGACTGTGCTGAAACTTAAATCAAATTAACTTTCTAGTCAGTATCTCTCCCTTCCCCTTCCCTTTCCCCTGCCCTGGGAAACAGAGCTGAAAGCGCAACAGGAGACCTAAAAACTTTCCTTAATCCTGGTCTAGCCAGGGACATAAATTTAGAACTCCATTACATTACACTTCCTATGGCCCTGACAGACTGATATGATGGCCAGGAATAGCTGCAAAAGAGCAGTAGTCTGGCCATATTCCCTCATCCTCTCATACTGGGAACTGCAGAAGGAGAGATACTTAAGTATTGCATAGATCCCATGCTGCCCGATGAAGCCAACTGCTCCAGTAGAGCCCTCCTTCCTGCGTGCATGGGTGATTTACACTGCCAGAAATTGTTAGTGTGGGTACAACCTGCTGAGTGGTTGTTTTTCAATAGGTTGTTTTTCAATAGGTTGTTTTTATAGGCTCCTATATCAGGAGCTGGAAGAGTGATGGGTCCAGACGTAAAGTATATTTTTTAGTCTGGCAAGTGGTAAGAGAATGTGGGTTTGGTGTGTATCTTTTTCTAGTATTTGTGTGAAGTCTACCCATAGTTTTTTAGACAGTTGCTACAGTTTGGTTAAAATCTATTAAAGATTAATTTTTCCTCCCTAGAACTTAAGGCAAAACTGTCCACTTTACCCAGTAAAAGCATTTTGAACAGCAAATGTTTTGTCTGTTTAATGAAAGAAAGCATGTGTCAGATATAAAAAGCAAACTGCTAAACCAGAGAACAGGATACAGCAGCTAATAGTATTATCTGTTTCAGTTCTAAAGCCTGAACTGAAACAAAACATGAATCTGTATTTAGGTGTTTTGTTGTATTTTTACCTTTTTTACACTGCTTTCCTTTTATATGCTCATGGGAAAAATAAATTAAATAAATAAACAATTGTAATGAAAGCATCCATTCCATAAACACATCAAGTCACTCCATTTAAGAAATAAACAGCTTAGCCTTAAAACTTTGAGCAAATGTGGCAGACAAGGTGATGGAGTTCCAGATGACCATTTCTGCTCTCTGTCCCATCCTTTTAAGACATAAAGGCCTAGGCTGGGCCATTTCCATGTTACACTGATTTTGAGCAAAACCAAAAGGAAAAGGTTCCTGTGGAGAAGGAGAATTCATTTTATTTATTTATTTATTTATTTATTTATTTTTGTGGAAAAGGAATCGTGGTTTCTAGTCCTTATGATTTTGTTGGGGGAAAGTAATGGTGAAGATCACTACAATATGAAGCAAGTATGGTGGTCAAACTCATTCCCTCTGCATGCAATTCTAGTTGGTTAAAGACCCTTCTCTGGAACTGTTATAAATGTAAGTGATTGAATTAGATGGCAGCTGGTGATGATCTACTTGGGTTTTATCCTTTTTCTGACTAGTCCCATCAATGAACAAGCATTTCCACAAATATTGTTAATACTTTGTGTTGTGGAAACATTGGGAAAAAGGTTCTTCCTGGTCTTTTGTTTCAGGGCATAAACCAAGGTATATGTGGGACTACTCAGGGGAAAAATTGATTTTACCTGTTTTCTGTGCTGGTAAACCCAGGTGAAATTCACCAGTTTTGCTTTCATGTGTAAAATATTGCAAAGTATCTTTCCTTTGAGGAGACAGTAAGTTTCTAACCTAAATCAGGACACTTAATGTGAATCAGAAGGTTCAATTTCATTCTTTAGGCCATAGTAGTCTTTATAATTCAGCTACCTGACATAACAATTTTCATATCCTCTTTCCCTCTCTCTACCTCCAGAAGACATCTGGTTGCCTGCATAGTTGAGGCAGTGTCGTTCAGCATTTACTGCCTGTAGCTGGAGTGACTGTGCACTGGCTGTGACATCTTTTGACTGAGAAGGTTTCATACATGCTCCTCATAGGTCCAAGCACTATGATGGCGTGCAGGTATGAGCAATGTAAGTACAAATCTGGGGACTATGTAAGGTGTATATGTGCCCATCCTTGTACGACCCAAAAAGCCCTAAGTGCCTCTGGGAGGAAAAAGGAAAAGCAAGTTCTGACACAAGACCCAGGTGTCATCTCTGTCCTTTCCAAACACTTTTAACACACTTTGTGCCCATGAATACTATAAATCAGGGTGCTCCTGGTTAAAGGAGGAAGGCTTTAAAACTCCTTTCCTTACAGTGACTATGCAAAATGTAGGAAAACCAGGATGAGTTTGAAAACTCAGTTACCTTTTTTTTTTTTTTTTTTTTTTTTTTGTGTGTGTGTGTGTGTGTGTGTTCTTATTATTTAGAAACAGCTGTTTCCTTTTGTCAACAAACAGAAAAAATGCATATTAGAAGATTTTTTGTCAAGTGCCCAAGGACCTTAGAAAAAAGAGTCCCATCAACTTTCAGCGAACTTGTTCTGCTCAACCTTAGAAATGTTTTGAATATTTTTCCTCTAAGAGATGGTCCAAAAAGTTCCATATCATGCTCAGTAGAAACACTGTTCATGTTTTCTTTACTGTTTCTACAATTTGTGGAAATGATCTGGTGTGAAATTAAATCTGTTTCCTTCTGTGTCTCTGTCCTTGCCCTTGCCAGTTCTTCTTGCCTTTTCTCCCCTAGCCAAAACTTGTATTACAATAAAAGCAAGGCAGCTGTTTGCAGCTGGAGGAGAAAAAATATAGATTAACTTCAGTCCTTCATCTAAGGAAAACCTATTTGTGTCCTTGTGGAGATCATAAATAACATTTGGCTTCTGCATCAGCCAGTCACTACCTAGGAAGATGAACTGCATACTTCACTTCCCATTTTCTCTGGTTGTTGCTAGTGAAAGATGAAAACAAAGCAGTAAACTCACTAGGACTGCAAAATTCTTCAGGGTGGCAGGAAGTGCAGGGAAGCTATGGAAGGAAGTGTCCTCTCTAATGGCAGTTTATAGTTCTCTTTGAGCCTGACTGTGTAGCCAAGGAGTCCTTGCCTTAGAGAAGTGCTGGTTAGTCCGTGTGTAGCATGGTTCTGGGCAAGGGCTGTGGCAGCATGCATTCATTACTTCTCGTCTGGGGGTTTCTGCCTGTTGTGCTGGCCCACACAGCCATGAAGTCTGACTTGGCTCTGTTTGACTCATGTTATTTCTGGTATAACTCTGTGTAAACTAAATATCAGGGATGTTAAGTTCATCCAGGTTGAACAGCTCATTTGCTTTGCATTAACATAAGTTACATACAGAAAGCCCTTGCTTCCAGACCCACATTAAAATACACCAGTGAATTGTCTCTTGCAGTTGCTGGTTGATGATCCAGTATTGAGTGCTGTAGTACCTACTCTGCCTTTTTGATGATTAAGTAGGCATAGGCATTCACAAAATTAAATCTAAACATCTTAACCATAGTTTCTTAGCTTAGGATTTTTTTATTATTATTATTTTTATTTTTTTTTCTCCTTATATAATCATTGGTGAGAGAAAAGTTTAGGCTTTGCATTACTGTTTGAAGAAGCAAACCATGAAATCCTATCAAATCAAAGTAGGCTCCGGCTCACATATCTAGATTTAGAGATGTAATATAGAAAGTGTGAGCAATTAGGGAGCTCCTAAAATACAAGCCTATTTAGGTAAGTATATGTAGCTAACCAAGTTTGAAGTTGTTAACAGGTGGGTGTCCAAACAAAGGGATGGTGTGAGGATCACTCCTAGTAGAAGCAAGCAGAATTTTGTTTCTCAGGCAGAAAGATTAATGCATTGACCTCTTGCAAGCTGAATTGTTTAGTTAGTTTTTTCAAAGTCTGCTGAAATAAGATGGTTATCTTCAGAATTCTAGCCACTGAAATTTGTGGATTTTTGTAGTTTCCTTGTCCCATATCTTATATCTTTTGTGAGCTGGAAGGAAAGCAAAATTTGTCTAGAAGGGAGCTTGCACTGAACTTTCAGTGTCTTCTGCTGAGTTAGATATGATCTTTGGATATGGAAATGATCCCTGACCTATCATCAACTTCGTACAATGACAACTTAAATATATTTGGAAGTGTACTGAATTTTTGTACACATAGAAGATTTTAAAGTGTTTTTTTTTTTTTTTTTTTTTTTTTTTTTATATAGTTCAGTTCAAGTGGTTAAAGAGTGAAAGCATTAGAAATGTAAACATTGTTGACATGAGCTGTTTTCTGTTAATTAATTTAAGCATATCAAGCAGAATGCTGTTGCCAGCACTTTGCATTCTGTTCCCTTTCTCCAGAAGCTCGTTTGCCAGATTCAACACAGGTTAGATAGTGGGAAAAATAATCAGGGGAATTGACTCAATTTAAACTACTACTGCTATGTACGTGTCTGGCACTGGCATACCTGTGAATTAATTTACAAGAGCAGCTCGTTTTCCTACTTAAACACAAGGAGCTAGACTGCTGAATTGCCTCACTGAAGTGATCCAGTAGGTGTATTTGGACATTTTTGGTGATAATGCTAAACAGACAATCCGCACTGCTTTATGCCTTCTTGGATAACAGGGAATCAAAGACTACGTCGTTGGCTGTGTACTTGCAGCCTTGCTCCTTGGCATCCAGCCCTAGTATTCTTTCGTCTCGATTCTGCATAGCAATTATCACACTGGCTAAGCACACAGAAGAAGCAAAAACATTTTGAAAAAGTGCAAAGGAAGAAGTAGAATTAAGACAAACATTTACATAACTGTGAAAAATTACCCAGGAAGGACTGGAAATCTGATGACATTCTGTTTACCTAGTGCAATATTAAAACAGTTTGTGAGAGATACAAAACAGAACTCTTCATATAAATCACAGTGAATGTAAGGACCTGTGAAGCGAGACAGCAAACACTAAAATTATCAAGCTGGCTCAGCATAATAGGACTGACCTTCCTCAAGACAATATTTCACACAGTACCTTTGCTAAAGCTGTCTTGACAAGGGAAAATAACACAATTGCACAGCTTTATGATAAGAAAAGAAATTATATAGTCTATATACAACACCTACAAAGTATGTGTCAATTTTAAGCAAATCTTGGTCTTGTTATTCTCTTTTCTAGTCTCTTATGAGACTAGAAAAGTCACATTCTTGCTTCATTTTTGTTAGGATACTGTTTCTAACTTTAGATAATCATTCAGTGTGTTTGTACTTTTCAGCTGTTTTAGCCAATAAAGACAAAGTTGTGCAGAAAGCTTGGCTTTATACTGAGCAGCTCATATGCCTGCTTGATGCAATATGATTTCAGTGCCCCAGAACTCCAAGAGACCAGAACCCATCAAAGAGATGTGCCATGAAAAGGTAGACAGGACCTGCTTTTTTTAAAAGCAGAAGCTTCATTTGAAAAATTTGGCTCTCCTTTCTGAAGCTAATAATCTGATTTTTTCATGCCCTTAAATTAGATTACGTGCATGTTTTCTCTCAAGATTTCATTGCAATCCTAAACAGGATTTTTTTCAAGAGTTAGGGTTCAGTCTCAGTATTGGAGGAGCTGGCAAATGTGGAAATTGATATTTCTTTTTTTTTTTTTTTTTTTTTTTTGGCTGGGTTAGTCCAGTGTCCTTCTTGATTATAACATGTGGTGTGTGAAAGCAAGCATTAAACCAATCAGATAGGCAAAGCTGGAAAGAGAAGTAGCTGAAGAGGTCTGGGAAAAATACACAACTGGGAGATCTGAGCAAAAAAGAAGTTGGGAAATTATTAATGTCCAGATGGATTATAAATCCTTCCCCAATGTGAATGGACCACAGTGTCCACAAATTTCACATTTTCAAAATAAAATATAGAGATCACTTTAACCAAAGATTCTTAATAAGGCAAGCATACTCATTAAAATAACATAACCACCCTTCTCACTGCCTGGGAAGAGAGAGAGAAATAGTTTTATGCACACCCTAAATTTTATAATAAATACTGTATAAGAACATAAGCTAGATAACATATGTCATGATATACAGAATCTAGTCTACCAGGAGGCATTTATTAATGAAAACTACAGTGACAGCCAAAACAAGCAGGTCTCCACAGAGCTCATATTTCTGCTTCATGTTCTATATTTGTCAGTGATGTCTTGTGCTCTGCACAGAGCAATGAGACATATAGTAGCCAAATGATAACTCAGAAGATGGATGCAAGTTACTCAGTTACACCAGTAGATATGGATACACAGGAAAGAGTCTGGCACTAGACAAGAGCAGAGGAGAGAAAAGGAAAGCAAAGCTAATGAGGCACAGTGACCATGGAAGAGTGAATACTGTGAAGGGATTCCTGGGAGGAGGAAGGACAAGTGGCCTGAGTATTGGAGCTGATTTATTAAGTTTTTGTGGGAAGGAAAGGTAACTGTAGATCCCACTCCGCTGTCACTTCTGAATATCTGGACAGATTTTGGATTTGCATCCAAGCATTGCAAGTTCTCCTTTACTTGTTGCAGTTTCTTTGTCTGTCTTATGTGTCTTTGCTTGCTCTGGTGACAGATGAGGATGTACTGTTTGAGGATTTGCCTAAGGGAAAAATTCTGGACTTTCTTAAGTCAACAGGGAGTTGTTTTTTGGATTAGTACTCATGATCAATGTGGCACAGTACCCAGCCCTATTGCTGGTAGTAAAATGTGAATGCAGCTTTCTCCAACCTGTCTTTATCAAAGCAATGGTGTTAGAGCACCAAGAGGATGTCAGGGGATTCTGGGTGCTCTAAGCACATTCATATTCTATTTTATTTTATTTTGCTTGAAATTTTTAACCTTTGGAATCAGGTTTTATTTTCTTTATTTTATGTTATTTTATTTTATGTTATTTTACTTTTCCATTTGTTGGTTGAAAATAGTTGGTTCTAAGGCCAATAAAAATGTAATTCCTTCATAAGACCTAAAGCTGAGCCTTTCCCAGTAATGTTATGATAGGTCATTTTTCTGTCATAAGATTACTTTTTTTTAAACTTTTTTTTTTTTTTTTTTTTTTTTTTGGTGTTAAAATATAAATAAATAAATAGGAAAGTTATACACGTCCCCAGGGCACTCACTCAGCTATGAAAATACAAAATACATTTCTTATCACAGAAAGGAGTATAGGGGTATGTTTGGAAGAATAGTATTTGATTTCAGAAATGCTGTGATTTATTAAATGTGGCAGCTTCAGATTTTTTAGGCATGTATAATATTATATTCATCCCTCTATTCTTCCTGCAAACAGATAAAAACTTCTGGTTGATTTAGGACACAATTTATATGATGCTGTATGCTAGAGGAGCAGGGAAACATAAGTCATAACAATTAATTTGCTCTGCACTTCCCTGAAACAGATTAATAATTGACTCATACTAACAAATTGGCTTCTACTTTAATAACATGTTTTCCAGGTATGGTTTATCACTTTCCCAGAGGCTAAGAGCCTTGTTGTGCATACTGCAAAGAGCAAGAGGAGGATTCTTGTCTCTCCAGCCAGCTGATACTCAGGTACGTGACAAAAATATGAAATGTAAAATGCTTTTGTCTCAGTATTTCTTCTTTAAGACATGGTGTCATAACTCAAGATATTTTCCATGAGGACAGCATTAAGTAGCTGTTATCAATAACAAATTAAGAACACTATAGAGTAATTCTTCCTTAGAAATGATATTTGGAGAATTTTCTTCTTAGGACATGTCCCTCATGCATAGTTTCCAGGGGTTCACAAACCACCTGTGGCATTACTTGTTCTCATGTAACCCTTCTGCCACAAAAACCATGAGGTGCTATCAGCAGCCTCCTGACTTTGCTGGTATTGAGTGAGCACCTCCCCACTGGCACTTGGTGCAGCTACTGTCCCTCAACTGACCAGTGGTAATTGCTCCTGGGCACAGCCTACCACACTGTCTTCCTGGCACCTACAGGATACTGGCTGTGGCTAGGACATGTGCTTCACATGCAGGATGGCCAAAGAAGGACAAAGAAGGGAGCCCAACTTTGGAGAGACAGCTGTTGGAAAAACAGACAAAAGCTATAGGGTTTAGGAACCTCCTAACACAGGTAGCTTTCTAGAGATTACCTCTGATAGGTCATTTATTTATCACATAAGAATCTCTTCATTGCAATACACAGAGCTGAGTTTGCTGTTGGAACCATGACTTGCTGGTGTGTTAACAATTTTTGGCACTTGGAAGTAGAGCATATAAAACTGATTGGTGTTGAAGCTTAAGTCAGGGAAAACAAACAAACAAACAAACAGACAAAAAAACCCACACACCACAATTCATATCTGATCTCTTGCTCAGCTTTTACACTTAGGAGCTCTCTGGCTTACTGTAACCATCAGATAAAATTGGCTGCCAAAATCAAAAGTCATAAAAATATATTTAGAAAACATGACAGATTTGCTGGAAGAACTAATGCTTGGTCTTCAGATATCTGCCTGTACTCTCTGTTACTCAGTAAAAGAATATTGTGTTGCTGGTTAGGCTTGCTTCTCCCCATATTCAGCTGGACCGTTTTCTTTGTCCTACTTGAGACTTTGTGAGCCTATGTCACTTGCTGTGTCTAAGAAAGATTGTCCTGACTCTTGTTTACTTTTGCCTTCCTTTTTCATGTGATTCCCTTAGTTCTCTTCAGCTCACTTCAAATCCTGCTGGCAGACCCCAAAATGTCCATGCCCTGGAAGCTTGCTGGCAGAAAATGGTTCTTACCCTTGTCACCTATTAAGTGATGAATCATCTTCCCATTGAAAATGTTACCTTTTGGCCAAAGGTTGTGATTTGTCCCATCACTCTGTTCCTTCCCACTTGCTTCTGTGTTGGGCAGGGCCTGGGTGATGATACCAGAAGCCAGACGGGTTGTTTTGGGACAAATGGAGTGGCAGATGTAGCCAGCATCAGGCTATGACTCACTGCACAGAGGAGTCCTCATGCCGCGCTGGATGGGATCTTGGCATGCTCAATTCTGTGACTGGGAATGTCATGGCTGGCTTTGGCTAGATGTGCACAATAATTACCGAGTGTGTTAAGGAGAAAACATAAAATAACTGGAGCTTTGGCCTTAATGAAAACATGGCTATTTTGTTTCAGTGTAACTGCTTTCCCTCAAGCTAACTCATATATGACTTTTTGTAGTTGTAAAATGACGCTCACCCTGTTTCACCCCAGAAAGCTGAGTCTCCTTTTTACCATGCCACTTCATCATCTAATTGTTGTTTGTATGCATTATGTGAGACAGTGCTTTGACACAGAAGGTGGAACTGATCCCTGTTGCAAGTCCATTAGCCTGAATGGATCTACCTCCAGAGATGAATGTGTATAAAATTCCCTTAAAACAGAACTTCAGTGTTACTTTAATCAGAGTACTTCATATTCATGAATCTCTGTGTAAAGAGGGCTGAGTAATTAAAATCATTCATAATACTGCAAGGTATTCAAGCTAAGATAAGGAAGATAACTTGTTAAAGGCAAAAATTGATCTCCTGCTGTGGTTAGGAAAGTTTGATTTACTATGCCTGTTCATAGATTTAATAGTTGTAATGCAGTTCTCTGAGTGCATATTACAATAACAACAGTTTCTGATAAATAGCGTCTTCATTCTGCTCAGTGTTGATGGCTGTAATGAATGCTAAAGCTCAGTAATATGCACCAAAATTGCCTTAAATCAATGCAGTACTTGTCTACAGTACTATTCTTCCCTGAATACTGGGAAGAGACAAAGATTTTGGAAGATAGACTGCTGTTCCTTTCCTTTCTCTCAGATTCCTTAAAATTCCTCAACATAATACACGTACCTTTTTTTTTTTTTTTTTTAAGGGGAAAAATCTTCAGCAGGTATAATGCATATAAGCAGTCTCATAGTTCCTACCTGTTCCATGCAGAGCTAGGCAAATATAACTTGCTGTGGGAAACGAGAGTTTTGTCTTTGTTAGTCTGCAAATGGTACTTATGGAAGAGGTTAAAAATATGTCTTCAGTGTTATCAACATATCACATGTTTAATAATCAGCACTGTATTCCCTTCTGGGTTAAGTTAGGAAGGAACAAGGCATTCAGAAAAGCTGTCCTTTTTTTTCTCCAAATTCCATAGCAACTTACTAAGAGATTGTGCAGAAAAGAAGCTCAAGAGCTGATTCAGGGGTGCTTCTGAATCAGTTTATCTGTTGTTGCAGTCTGAGACCTCTGCTTTAGGGAAAAATTTGGCACATTCATTAAGAAAACCCATCTCAAAAAGAGGCTGTTGGATAGGAAAACACCACCTCCTCAACCTCTTGGTGAAGTGCAGATCCAGTCTGCAGAGGGAGCAGCAATTTTTTTTTTTCATTTCCTTGCACACTGATTGTGAGACCCAGGAGACAAACCCTCCTCTTCTCATTGCAGCACCTCTGAATGAATTGAACCTTCTCCCTTTAAGGTCTATATGGAACTTGTGTGTCCCACAGCCTATACCAAGTCCCGTTTCCTGAGAACACTCATTTTTGCATCACTTCATAAAATTTATTTATTTATTTATTTATTTATTTTGTATACTGCTCATATTTTGTCCTTTTTTTTTTTTTTTTTAATTTAAACTCACAAATATTTAAGTTTTAATGAATGTTAACTAGCAGTTTCTCTTATACTGCAATTTAGGAAATATAACCTGATTTTTGCCATACTTGTTTCTATTTCTGACACAAACACTGTTCCAAAGGAGTCTGGCTCTCATGTTGCTCCTGTGACACTTCTGCCAATCCCACCTGGAGGTCGCTGATACTCTAAGGCATCTCATGTGGCAGTAGTCATCTATGCTTGGACTACCTAACTCAGCCCTAGATCTCCACTTTGGGATGAGAATGAGAAGATGTTTCTTCTCAGACAGAGCAGTCAGTCATTGGAATGGGTTGCCCAGGGAGGTGGTGGAGTCACTGTCCCTGGGGGTGTTTAAGGTTGGATGTTTAAGGATGGATGGTACTAAGGGACATGGTTTAGTGGGTAATGTTGGTGATAGGGTGATGGTTGGAACAGATGGTCTTGCAGGCCTTTTCCAACCTTAACGATTCTATGATTCTATGATCAGCGAGCTACTTTTGTGACAGCTCTCAAAAGTCACAAGAATGATTTGCCTGGCTCTTCACTAGTTGTAGTTGGAGCTGAGTCTTATTCTGCAGCAAAACCCTGCAGAATAAGGGTTGAATGTGAGAAAAACTCAAAGGTGCCTCAAAAGAATAATCATATTTTCTCTGATGTTTTTGTCAAATTCTAAACAAGATTAATCTTGATTTGCTGGATTTACCTGTTGGTGTTAGATTGCTGTCACCCCTCATTACTCCTGAATTTAGTGAAGGGTGAACTGCCCCAGTGTTTAGCTCACAGCTGTAAATTGGATTGGTAAAGGATCTGGAGATTCTCTGATGAAAGAGATTGTTGAATATAAGTTTATAATGTTAAACAGAGCAATCCTTCTGCCTTCTGAATGTACTACATATTTAATTCAGGCAATTTATATTAGTTGAGGAAGGACAAAAGATAACTGTACATTGCAACACTTACAGGAATTAATATTTTAACAAAAACAAACTTCTGAACTTTTTTCCTGACATGTAAATCCAACAGTGGTTTAATTTCTCAAATCTGTTCTCATGCCTAGAGAAATACCTTTGCAATTTATGAGTGCTTAGCTGCTTTACAAAGCATAAAATGGCCAAAGAGAATGATCATATATATGGTGTTATGCAGTAATGAAGGTTTTGAGTGAAAGTTAAGATTTTGTCATAGAATTTTCCATTGAATGTAATGGAAGATGCAATGGTTAAACCACTCATACCGCAACCCCCATTTTCATTAGAAGTTCTACTGCTACTTTCTTTCCCTGCAGTTAGGTTTCTGCTTTTTTCCTTGTTCGTTTTCTTTTTTCTTTTTTTTTTTTTCCTCCAAACAAATACCACAGTGATGAATGTGGCAGAATAACTTATAAATAGCTTATAATTTATAATGGAATTTCTATCTTTTTTCTTTTTTTTTTTTTTTTTCATTTTTTTAAATTCCTCCTCTATACTTCACCCATTCTTATCTGATGATATTTACAAAGACATAGACAATAGTACAATAGTAGACAACAGATGAAACAAATCTTTCTCTTTTTTTTTTTTTTTTTCCCCAGAGGAATCTAAGTAAACCTAGAAACTAGAAAGCTTGAATAATTTGTTTCACATCAGCTCATATATTTATATTCCTAGGCATTTCCCAGTTATGGAAAGAGGGAGACACACCAACATATTGTGGCACAGTCACTTTTTTTTTTTTTTTAACCTCAAAAGGGAGAATTTGCCATCTAGACAAATGTCCTAACCACCCAGATTTATTCCAGTATGAGGTGTTCTAAGTTTCTATGAGAAGTTTTAAAGTCTTGGGTTTTGTTCTGAAGAATAGCTTTAAAGTTTTTAACTTGCTAAGCTATTTCAGGACAAATAGATGAATTTTCAAGTTGTCTGCGCATTTCCTTATATTAGATTTTATAGGTAGGTGGATCAATACCTTTTTGTTTCTGGAAGCAATAACTGTTAAAATGCATTTCTAAGTAGTTTTCCAAGCATTAAACTTATTACTTGCAAACTAGTTCAACCATAAGCAAATTCTTTTTATTTATTTATTTATTTATTTTTTTTTTTTTGAATATGGGTTAGTGAACTAAGATTTTATCTAAAGACATGTGGTTTGGAAGAATACGATTGAAGAGTTTATTTTCTGGTTGCAGTTTTATTTGCCTCTATGTATTTCTCGGGAGGATCAGAAATATTATAGCTGAGTAGAAAAACATCTTTTTTCACTGATTTGAAAGCAAAATATAAAACAAGCTGGTGTTGTAATGAAACTTAGCCCATAAATACAGAAAAAGAAGAAGAAAGGAATATCTTCAAATCAAACAAAACCCCTCCCTCCCTCCCTCCCTCCCTCCCTTGTCTTCCTCCCTTCCTTCTCTCCTTCCTTCAGTCCCGATGACATTCAGTGGTTGATTAATGTTAACATCAGGTCATGTTTTCTTTAGCTACATATATTTCTTTAAACTCCATCCATGTCTTTCTGGATGGTGACAAAGGCTTGCATTTTTCTGCTGATGGTTAGTGTCTTTGGGCTATTCTCAGTGTGCTGAGTGATGCTCTTATTGTCCATTCTCATCAGGCAACATCAGAAACAAGTGCTTTCTATGGACTATTTCTTGTGCCAAACAATGTGTGTCACTACTCCAGCTCTTCAACTTCTGTTCTTCATTGAGATTCATTTGGATCAACCGAGTTGTCCCTTGAAGATTAACAGTTTATGCTATTATGAGATACCTCATTCCCCTGTAATCTTTCTCCTCTTACTCCCATTTGTACAACACATGCATAACATTCATAAAGAAGCATTTTTCTTTCTCCTTGTAGTTCATGCACTGAATCAGGCTCTGCAGAATCTGTTAATGTTTCTGTTGCTTCTTTTTTTACATGACCTTGCATAGGTGACCTGGCCTTTCAGTATCTTAATTCTTATCTCTCGAATAGGGAAAAAATGAATTCCTACTTTCCCTCATTACTATTTCTCAGTCAAACCAGACAAACATATGAGTGAGGGAACTGCATGGTTCTCAGGGTAGAGTCCAAGTGATAGTGAAGTGGAAAAAGTAGCACTCTGAGGGAACCTGAAAAACAGAGAAGTCATAATATGGTGTTCAGCCTGCATGGTGTGCTGAAGCTCATGGACTGCCTGACTACTAGTTGCACTCCTGTTTCTGCATTTTGGTTAGCCTTTTCTATGATGTCCTCATCCAGAAGCAGTACAGGGCTGCTTGCACACCTCTGGATCTTCTGGAACCGGTCCCTTCTTCCTGTATTCAATAAGAGTGCCTGTAAAGTAGAATATGTCAGAAGAACAGTCAAAATGGGTATGCCTGCTCAGGTACTACTGATATACAGAGTTCAAAGGCTAGAGAATTGTGTGTTGGAATAATCCAGACTGGCCTCACCAGTGCTGAGTAGAGAGGAAGGGCCTTCTTCGTCAACCTGCTGACAACACTCTTAACCTAATGCAGGATGTGTTTGATTTTCTTTGCTGGAAGGGCACACTACTGGCTCATGTTCAACTTGGTGTCCACCAGGACCCCAAGGTTCTTCTCTGCCAAGCTGTTTTGTAGCTTGTCAGTCTCCAGATAGTACTGGTGCATGGTGCTATTTGTTCTCAGGGGAAGAACCTGGCATTTCCCTTTTTTGAACTTCATGGGGTTCTTCTCTGTTCAATTCTCCAGTATGTTTAGGCCCTCTGACTAGCAGCACAACCACCTTGTGCATCAAAACCTCCTCCAGTTTTGTATCATCTGTAAACTTGCTGAGGGTGCACTCTGTCCATGTTCAACAATATTGGCCCCCAAAATGACCCCCAAGGTGTAACCATAGTGACTATCCTCCAGATGGACTTTGTGCTGCTGATCACAACCCTTTCTGCGCAGCACATTAGTCAGGTTTAAACACACTTCACCAACCACTTATCTAGCTTGTACTTCTTCGGCTTGTCTATGAGAATGTGTTATGGGAGAAAGCGTCAGAAGTGTTGCTAAAATCAAGATAAATGAAGCCTGCTGCTCTCTTCTCATTCACTAAGCCAGGCATATCATTGTATGAGTCTATGAAGTTGGTTAAACATTTCCCCTTCATAAATCCATACTGACTATTCCCTTCTTGTCTTTCATATGTTTGGAAAGGTTTTCTGTGATTATTTGCTTTACCACCTTCCATGGATGTAGGTGAAGCTGACTAGCCCACTTTTCTCCTTTTTTTTTCTCCTTAGGTATTTTCATTGATCACCATGTTTTTTTTTTTTGTTTTTTTTTTTTTTTGTTTGTTTGTTTGTTTGTTTTTAATAATATAATTGAAAGTGGTCTTGCAATGATGTCAGCCAACTCCCTCAGCACTCATAGATGTACCCCCATCAAGTCCTGTGTACTTGTCTATATCCAGTTTTGGTGTTCTCTAACCTTATCCACATCCACTGAGAGTAAGTCTTCCTTGCTTTCTTGTGTATTTCAAGAGCCTGAGATTTCTGGAAGGACTTGGTCCTTCCAGAAAAGACTGAGACAGAGAAGGCACTGAAGACCTCAACCTTTCCAATATTTCCTGTCACCAGCCCCCATAACCAGTCAGCAGCAGGGTCCATATTTCCCCTCGCTTTCCTTTTGCAGACGATATACCTGTAGAAACCCATGTTGCCCTTTTCTTCCTTCATCACAGTCAGCTTCAGGTGATCTTTCCTCACTCATTCCCTGCAGACTCAAACACTGTCTTTTAAATCCTCGTGGATAACCTGTCCCTGCTTCCACCTCTTGTACATTTTCCTTTTATATTTTAGTCTAGTCAGGAGCTCCTTGTTATCCATGCAGACCTCTTGCCACCTCTTTTTTTTTCCTGCTTTCCAGGACAGACCATGCTTGAGTTTGGAGGAGGTCATCCCTGAATATCAACCAGCTCTCCCAGACCCCTCTTCTCACCAGAACTACCTCTGATCATATTCTTCCAAGCAAATCCCTGGAGAAAAGAAATTGAAATCTGAGTGCTGTGATCCTGAGAATACGAGACTTTTTCTGAGAAAAAAAAAAAAAAAAAAAAAGAGAAAGAAAAAAAAAGGCTTCATCTGCCTCTTCCTGATCAGGCAGTCTGTAGCAGAAACTACAACAATGACTGTGTTGGTCTGTCCTCTAATCCTCCCACACAGGTTCTCAGCTGGCTTACCATTCCTACCAAGATACAACTGCTTGCCCTTTCAAGGATCTCTCACATAATGGAAACAACCCTCATTGTCATCCTAGTTGACAATCCTTCCTAAAGGAACTGTATCAATCAATTGCAGTACTACATTTATGTGTGCTATCACGCTACCTCTGTGGCCTCAGTGAGTTTGTAGCTCTGCAACTGCACACAAACCTCTAAACCTGCTTGGTACCACACTGTTTGCATTAGTTACCAGACATTTCAATGAAGTATCCACTTACACTGGTTTCCCAGAAAAAGCAAGAGCATCCCTCAAAATGTTTTCCTTTTAGCAATTCTTTATTTGTGTGCACACACCTGGCATGAACCTCCTTCTGCACTATTTTGGTGCTTCAACTCAGGAACAATCAAACCACATATGTAAATTGCTGATGAACTTAAGTGTGGGTCATAGATTCATCTCTAATTATAGCAATAATAATGGATATTCAGGAAAGGTGGACTGACTTGTATTTGCCTATTGTGGTAATCACCTTTAACTTTTCTAACATCTCTGCATTTACATTCCCAACCCTATAGCTAAGTTGATTAGAACTAGCTGTGGTAAGAACTGTTCTGGCTCACTGCCTATGAATAATATTCCATCATTTCCTGAGGAGAAAGTCTTGTAAACTTGTTGCCATTTGTCCTCACATCTATTTGCAGCTCCTTATTTCCCTCAAGAAGCATCCAAGACCATTTGGAATTTGTATTTTCTGATGCCCTAACTGATCTCCATCTCTCCCACCCCCTTTCCCCTCCATTTCTTGGAAGGATTAGCTTATGAAGACAAATATACTGTGTTGTTTAATTCTATTATTCACTAGCATGTGTCCATTTTATTTCTACTCATCACACAGAATTCTTTAGCTCCCTCCTCCTTTTTCATAACTTATTTAGAATTCAGGCCCCCGTAACACTTAAAGATGTGTAAACATATAAAAAGTGGGCACTTTATCATCTTATAGATCTTTTCTTACTTAACAACAGATTCAGTTATCAGATTATCATTAGGTAATGCGATGACATACATGTTCCTGAGGGAGATGATTGTGAATTGCTGAAGGAAAAATGATCAAGATTAGCTTGCCAAGTATGTGGTAGGTATTAATCATCATCAAATAGAAGCTGAAATAACATTTTGCTCAGAAAAGCAGCAAGCTGCATTTCAAAAGCTTGTCCCTTTGTCTGCAGAATTATTGCAGCATCCAGTGAACTTTTTTTTTTTTTTTTTTTTTTTTTTTTTCACGGAACCAACTTTGACAGCATATTGATCTAAGAATTCTACATTTGCTTTCTAGCATTTAAATATTTTATCTTCTCCCCAGAATTCCTCTCTAACGCATTTTGATAAAATTGGTCTGAACTCACAAATAACTTCTGTCACTTCCACTAAGAGATTTCATAGTCTATTCTCTCACTCATAGATATTTCCCATTATTGAAAATGACAAAACCCTAGAACTTCACTAGAACAGAGTTTCCTTAACATTCTTTGTATTATCTGTCACTACTGAATACTTAGAATAAACGTTAAGATGTTCTTCTGACATATTTGAACTTAAATCAGGAGTCTAACTGAACAATTTCCTGATGGATTAGGCTTAAAAGGTTATAGTAAATGGGGTTACAGCAGGATGGTTGTCACTAATGGGGTTCTCCTGGCCTCCATTTCAGGGCCAGGTCTCTCTAATGTTTTTATAAATGATCTGAAAGCAGGAGTTGAATGTAAACTAAGTAAGTTTGCAGATTATACTATATTAGAATAATTAAGTTAGGAGGAGCTGTTGGCTTCCTGGGGAGTAGAGAGGCCTTGCAGAGACATTTTGATATATTAGAGTGCTGAGCAACCACTAACCATATGGAATTTAACATGAGCAAATGCTGTATTCTGTGCCTGCAATGGGGTAATCCTAGTTATATGTTCAGAATGGGGGGTGAAAGCCCTGTGGAAAGGGATTTGGTTGAAGATAAGATGAATAGGAGTTAACAGTGTACCCTGGCAGCCAAAAGGGCCAACAGTATCCTGGGGCGCATCAAGCACAGCATTTATATCTGGTAAAGGGGAGTGATTGTTTTGCTCTAATCTGTGCTGGTGTAGACTCACCTTGAGTGCTGTGTGCAGTTTTGGGTGCCAAAATGTAAGAATGACATAGAACTATTAGAGAGTTATCAAAGGAGGGCAACAAAGATGGTGGATGGTCTAGAAGGCAAGGCAGTAACTTAAGTCATTTTTTCAGCCTACAGCAGAAGAGACTGAAGGGAGCTCTCATGGCAGCCTACAGCTTTCTCATGAAGAGAGCAGAGGGGCAGGCACAGATCTCTGCTCTCTAGTGGCCAGTGACAGGACCAGAGGGAACGGCATGGAGCTGTGGCAGGAGAGGTTCAGGCTAGATTATCAGGAAAAGGTTCTTCACTGAGACGATGGTCAGGAACTGGGACAGGCTCCCCAGGGCAGTGGTCATGACACAGAGCCTGCTGGAGTTCAAGAAGTGTTTGGACAATGCTCTCAGACATAGGGTCTGGGTTTTGGGTAGTCTTGTGTGGAGCCAGGAGTTGGACTCCATGATCCCTGTGAGTTCCTTCCAACTCAGGATATTCCATTCCATTCCAATTGTAAAATAATATCTTCTCACCCTCCAAGAGACATTACAGAAATATTCTGAAATTCAGGTAGATATGTAGATTTAAAAAAAACAACAAACAAACAAACAAAACAACGCATTAAAGAGCTAAGAGTTTTTATTTGATCATATTAATGGGATCTTACACATATCCTTGTGTAAGAAATCAACCAGGGAAGTAAGGAACCAGGCATGGCTGAGCAAGGACCTGCTGGTCAAACAGGTGTAGGAAAGTAATGCACAGGCAGTGGAAGCAGGGACATGTGGCCTGGGAAGAATGCAGGAATGCAGCCCATAAGTGCAGGGAAGGGATCAAGAAAGCCAAGGCACAGAAGGAACTGAACTTGGCAATGGATTTAAAATTAAAAAAGGTATTCTATATGTACATTGGTCAGAAAAGAAAGGCTCAGGGGACTGTATCCCCTCTGAAAAATGAGAAGGGAGAACTGGTAACAACAGACATGGAGAATGTTGAGGTACCCAAAAATTCTTTGCCTCAGTTTTAACTGCCAGTCAGTCTTCCCCTCCAGGTAGGGGCTGAGGGAGCAGAGTCCCTCCTACTGGAAAGCAAAGCGCAGGTTTGAGACCACCTGATAAACCTGAAGAGGTACAAGTCTACAGGGCCTGATGACATGCATCCCAGGGTCCTGAAGAAACTGGCTGATGGAGTTGCCAAGCCTCTCTCCATCATATTTGAAAAGTCCTGGCAGGCAGGTGAAGTCCCTGGTGTTGCCTTAAGGGATGTTAAGGGATTTACTGTTATGGGTCCGGTCAGATTCAGGGTACTGAACTATCATGCTCACAGATTCACCAATAACGTATTAACTGTTACAGGTCTGGATGGATTCGGGGTACTGAACTATCACCATCATGGATTCTCCAACAGCTTAACACGCCCTTACTCCAGTCGTGCTAAATGAGAACTAACACGGCTAGGATCAATGCAATTAAGTGCAATTTATTACAGCAATAGGTACACAGGTTCTTTGGATTGCCGGCAATAATTTATTGTCTGAAAAGCAAGCTAGCATGAATGAAATACTCAGGTGCACAGCCTGGAAATTAACGTGTTAAAAGGCACAAAGACTCTATAGAGATTTCTAAGTTTCCACGGAGACACCCAGTAAAACCAAGTGTTCAAATCTCACCCAAAGGCAAACCAAGGGGGGGGGGAGGGGTTGGGAGGGGGAATGGGTGGGGGAGAGGCTCAGCCCATCATCTGATCCCAGAAGTCAGGAGGTCCTCATGATGATATATTCCCTTGTGATGGTATCTTCCATAACATCCCCTCTCTCAGGCCAATTTATATTATTTTCTATGTTTTAGGTGGAGATCGAGTGACTCTAGTAAAGCATATGTTAGTTATGATTGGTGAAAATTTATCCCATCTCTGTTTAAAGGTATAGACTCTGAGAAATTCAGAGTGCATTCTCAGTGAGGGGTGGTTGCACCTTGGAGGCAGGTGGCTTTTGGGATGGAGGTATATTTTGGTATTATAATGATATTATAATGAGCTAAAGTACACTAGAGTGCAGCACTTTTTCAAAAACAAGACAAGTCATTGGCTCAGGGTAGCAAAAGTACAGCTTACCTGCCCCAGTATACACAAGAACAATTGAGTCCCCCTCTTGTCACAGAGCCTAGCCATGGTGTGTCCACTCCACTCTATGCTCCATACTGTTCCTTAGAGTTAGCACACCGGGTTCCCCTAGTGCGGTAACATCCAAAGTTGGAAGTATAGGGAATGGTCAGGTAATGCAGCTACGCCCTGCTCTGAAAGCCTCTTCAATGTTGTACATTTTCTTTAAAATGTGAATATTAGTTTTATTTTTCTAGTTACTTTAGGCAATTACACCACACCTGGTGACTGGAAAAAGGGAAACATTACTCCCATTTTTTAAAAAGGGTACAAAGGAAGACCTGGAGATCTACAGATTGGTGAGCCTCACCTCTGTGCATGGGTAGATCATGAAACAGATCTTCCTGGAAGCAAGGTTAAGGCACACACAAGACAAGGAGGTGATCTGCGACAGTTTCACCAAGGGCAAAAGTTGCGTGACCAATCTGGTAGCCTTCTCCAAGTTCAAGGTGCTGCACCTGGGTTGGGGAAATCCCAGACATGAGTACAGACTGGGAGAACTCATTGAGAGCAGCCCTGTGGAGAAGGTCTTGGAGGTTCTGGTGGACAAAAAGCTTGACATGAGCTAGCAGTGTGCACCTGAAGCCCAGAAGGCCAACTGTATCCTGATGGCTGGGCCTTCAACAGAGACCAGCAGGTAGAGGGAGGGGATTGTCTCTTTCTTCTTTGTCCTTCTGAGGCCCAACTGGTACTGCATCCAGGTCTGTGGCCTGCAGCAACAGAAATATATGGACCTGTTAGAGTGGGTCTAAAGGCAGGCTACGAAGATGATCAGAGAGATGGAGAACCTCTCCTATGAAGACAGGCTAAGAGAGCTAGGGCTGTTCCTCTTGGAGAAGAGAAGTCTCTAGGGAGACCTCATTGCAGCCTTTCAGTACTTAAATGGCACTTAAAAAAAAGATGGAAAGTGACTTTTTACACAGGCAGATGCTGAATGGTTTTAACCCAAAAGAGGGGGGAGTTAGAATAGATGCTGGGAGGAAATTTTTCACTCAGAGAAGGGTGAGGCACTGGAACAGGTTGCCCAGAGAAGCTGTGGATGTCCCATCACTGGAGGTGTTCAGGGCCAGGTTGGACGGGGACTTGGGCAACCTGATGTATTGGGTGGCAACCCTGCCTATGGCAGGTGGGTTGGAACCAGATGATCTTCAAGGTCCCTTCCAACCCAAGCCTTTCTATAGTTCCATAATTCAATTTTTTTCCTTGAGCAGACTTAACACAACTAAATCTTGCATACCAAAATTTACTTCTCATTTCTCATTATAACCTTGTTAACCATTTTTGATATCAGCACAGATATTACTGTGCCTTTCTTTAAAATAGTTACATCAAGTGTTACATATGCTTTCAGAGGAGGAGAGCTAATCATGCTGATCATGGTAGAAGTGGCAGGAAGCAGTTCACAGTATAAATAGTGTCATCAATAGAAAAAAAAATATTTTGTTGGTATCTACATCCCTTAAATTTGAAAGATCTTTAAATAAAAATTGTGTATCTAATAGTTTAAAACTGTATTGTGCATGCCTCTCAAAGACAGAGAACTCAATACTGTTAACAATTTGCCAGTAAGATTTTGCCAGGAGTCACTAAAAGTCACAACTAATTTTGTTGTGCTCTTTCAAAGTCAACGTGATTTCAGGGAAAGATCACCTGAATAGAACAAGAGCTGTTCTAGTGAAGCAGGATAATTAGTTAGTGAACAGTCAAGTAATGTTAGTCAAATTATCTTATCCTTTAATATAATATTGCAAAGCTGCATATACTGTCCATTACAGAACTTTTCATATCTTATATCAGTCATTCTTGAAACCTGCTAGAAGGAGGTGTGGATTGCAAGTGGCAGGTTTGCTAGCACAGCTGAAGAATGCTATTTTATCTGAATAGATAATGGTGTTATACTTTAGAGTCCAGTTGATTTTCTAGCTGCAGATGGGTACTGAGTAATGCAGGGAGACTAAATCTAACAACTTTGGGAGTTTTGTGCAAAAAAGAGAGTCATGTTCTTCCATACATGACTCTCTGAGGATAATGTCTACATCTGTGTAAAAGCTTCTGAACTATTACCATAATGCCGTTACAGTTTTTAGGTCCTGCATATAAGTTGGTGTGGAGATCTTATATAATTCTTCTGACGGCATTCCCACAAAATATACAACACAGATGTGTATAAAATACATGACTGTTTCCATTTAGATTTGCCAGTACTTACTCCCCCCAAAAAGAAGGTGAGAAGATGGCTACTTAAAAAGCTTTTTCTTTCTTTATATCAAATGCAATAGGTGAATCCAATGGTGAAACAGATGAAAGTATTACTGTATTCAGATCATTAGTATAAGGTACTGCTAAGTACTGTTTTTTTAATTTATATTTTTATTTTCTTAAATATCATGTAGAAGACCTGCTGAGAATGAATTAGGGTGTGTGGCCACATTAACATCAAAGGATTTGTGTAGCAATAGCTGGAAGCAGGAGTTGATTTGTTCTCCTGCCAAAAGGATACATACCAACTTGCACTAGGCTTATTTAATACATGGGAGCCAAACTGTTTTTGCTGAAACCAATGACAGAGCTCCCACTAACCCGAACAGGCTCTGGAATTAATGCTCTGTTTCTCTGAAACTTATGTTTTCGGACCATTTATAAATGGAAACTTTTTCTTCTTGGTCAACATGGTAGCAACTTTTCAGAACATCATGGAGATCTATGAAGTAACTGCAGATTAATGTGTCTGAAAATGAGAAAATAGTTTGACCTGCTGTTTTTTGGAGAGGAAATGAAGTAATGAGACCAGAGTGCAAGAAGGCCAACAGAACTAGAAGAAGGGCTGCTATTTGGAAACAATGTGGTAAGGTTGTTGTAGGTGCTGCAGTTCCAGAATTACTGTAGCTAAGACATGGTTTAGTAAGGGGGGATTTCTTTTTTTTTTTTTTCTTTTTTTTTTTTTTTTTTTTCTACCTAACAGCTCCTTAGAGAGATAAAAGTGCCTGAAAGCAATTGAAGCTAGAAAGTGTTCACACAGGAATTGTAATAAATAAGTAGAACGGGTAGCTTTCCTCATCTAATAGAGTGATACCACAGTTGCGCTTTTCCTGTTCTCTCTGTTCCCTGGAAAATTATGTGCATCATAACATGTTCAGAGATGACACTGATGCCAGGTCACACAGTCACTAGCTGAGAAGCGCTGATGTACAGTCTGAGAATGGTTAATCTTTCTTTTTCATTGCATTGCCAAAATAAGACAGAGGTATGCTGCAGACTCTTTCCCACTTATACTCTAGGGATTCTGAAATATTTCACTTTTCCTGGTGGCTATATGCAGCAAAACAAAACATCAGGCAGTAGTTTAAATTCTTGCTGCTTGCTTTTTTTAGCACCAACCTTGAAGTGACTCTGGGCATTTATAAAAAGAGAACTCTCACAACACTAAGCCCGTGTGAAAGATGGTGTTGGCTTTCCTCTGTGGAGATTAAAAACAGAGGCTGTGCTGTACAGTGCCAAGCCTAACTTCATGGCTATGGCGAACCAGAGAGCCTGTTTTCTGTCCCATCCTCATCCGTGTAATTCTCTCTCTACAAAAGTGCATTGCAAGTTAATGGTATAACATTTCCCAATGATCTTTCTATTCATGTGAATTAAGTGGTCTGAAAATATGTCTGACACTTAAAAATAAGTCCTGAATCCAGACCAAAGCTTGACTCTCCTTTTTGGGAGAAGGAAGTATACATTGCAAAATGGATCTGAATTGCCATCGCCCAGGACTGGGACATAAAACTGGTACTGAGTTTGAATAGAAATACTTTATATATCCCTAAAAATTAGAAACTTTTCAGTCTTTCATAGTGAGATATCACTAGTTAATAGATGGTATAGGATGTAGCCTATTTTCTTTCTGTATTCCAGTGTTTTTGTGCCAAACAAACAAACAAACAAAACAGTCAATTGCATTCTGGTAACATTAGGAAAACAGAGGTTTTTTTGTTTGTTCGTTTATTTGTTTTGTTTGTTTTTTAGACATGTTGAGTTTAACAGTTAAAAGCAAAGAGGAGAGACAGATCATGGAAGTTTTCCTCAGGTCGCTATTTGGCAGATGCCACAGTTGAGAACTTGCTCGAAGAGCACTGACTGCTGTATGACCAATGTAAAACAGCCTGGTGGCACAGAGGAGAATTGCCTGATTATAATGGCTCTGAGGAAAACATGCTCTGATGACAACCTATTTTGCTTATAGATTTGGCTGGTCAGAATAAGAATATGTCTTTGAGAAGGGGACAGGTCAGAATACAAATAAATCAATACACCAGAAATGCTTGTGGGACAAAATATTTCAGTCTTTCAGGCAGCTTAAAGTCCAGACATTAAGGGGAAGTAAGTTAAATCATTGGTGGTGTATTTGAATGAGAACATTTGTTTTGTTTGTCATAGTCCCACAGATATTCTTCAAAATGACAGAAGCGTCTGACCACATTTTCCCCTTTCCCTACCCTGAATGAACTTGTGAACTAGTTAGGCGCTGTCTGGATTCCGGACTTTTCAATAGTTTTGGCTCTATTTTAACATTCAGCCTAGAGGATTTCCTGTTAGTTTTGTTTATGCTCTTTATTAAGCTTTTGTTATGTTACTTCAGGACTTTGCTGTGTGTTGAATGGGAAAACCATTTTATCCAATGAAATCTACATTTCCATAATTTTGAGCAATGGCCATTTTCTTTGAAAACATCCTACACAAAAATACAGAGTCTGAATGTTTCTGAACACTGTGCTGTTTAGGCTGTTGGAAAGGTACATGTGGATAGTTGGAGAAACAAAAGTCTAGAATGTTCTGCCTCTGAATTTGCAATGGGTAGCTCTACAACACAACCAGTTTTGGGGCTTTTGCCTTTAGATGCATGAGTATGTTGGAGAACTGGAAGGAACTGCTACTTCCTTATCATTAAGCTATCAAGTAAGAAAATATCTGGCTTGTGCTTGAGTGCTATTATAGGGGACCATACAGTTAGCAAATCCAGAATTTTGTGTTTCAAGCAAGATTGAAAGTGTTGAAATGATTGGCAAGTGTTATAACATCAGGGCAACCACAGAGAAGAGCCTAGAAGAGATCAAGGTTTGTTTTGCAAAGCATGATGTGGAAAAAACAGCCATCCTTATACTGCAAGTATTTTGCAGCCTGCACTGTCAAAAACTGTTTTCAGCAGCTTTTCTGGATAAGCATCATAATGCAAATATCAAGATAAAATGACACCAAATCTATCAATCTCAAAGATCGTGGATTAGTTTGTCAGGTGCATATACTACTTAAATTACTCCTATTTGATGTTTGTTTAATGTGGTCAGGCAATCCTGATAAGTTTTTTCACTTATTGAGTTTGTGATTGTATTGACCAGTCCACTTATACTGCTCCTCAAATGCCTTTAATATAACTCAAGACATAACTACCAGTTAACCTGATGAAGTTTCTGGATATACCCTAAATTTATTTATTTATTTATCTATTTTTATTTTGGACATTCCAGGAAGTTTTGCACAAATAATATATATATATATTATATATAAAAAAGCATTCTAATGTTTAATTTTGGCTCAGAGATTATGAACAGATTTATTTATTTATTTATTTATATTCTTGTTGTACATTTGAAGTCTATAGAATATGGCCTGCAAATCTTGAGCCCTTCTGAATGGTACAAGCTTTTTGAATGAATTGCAAAGGAGCTGAGCAGCAATTGAATAAAGAATTAAAAAGAATCAGTCTGGTATTTGTCTATTGCTAATTAGACTTCTGTAAGTAGAAACACATTATTTTGATTGATGCATTTTAACTTCCTGGCTGAGTTGACTCATTTTTATTTCAGTCGGTTTGTAAAACCACAGAAAATGTAATTTGATGTCTATCTGTGCTAATCTTCCAGGTACAGTGACTGAGACCAAAGTAGGAGAAACAAATCTAAATCTGCTACAAATAATAAAATGAAACAGAAATATATTTCAGCTGACTAAAAGTTATGTTTTCTCCCCACTTCACCTCAGGTCATTAGAAGATTTGTGTGTCCATTCTCCACATAAATAAAAAATTGTCTGTTTGCTTTGGAAACTGTCTTCTAGGGAAAGTGAGACTGCGTCATGGGCTATGTGATGAGGTAGAACTCTGATCATATGGGAACTAACAGATTAGCTCAATACAAATTTATAAAGTTGGCTTTGACTTCACTAGGACAACAGGAGCGTTGTCCAAGCAGCTGTCACCAGGACTGGCACTAGCTGTGAGACTGGGTTTATTCTTAGAGTTTCACTGGGGAAAGATTTAGCACCAGGAAGTTTCCATTTGCATGCCTGCTTGTGTAATGGATGGTACATTTCTTTCTTTACTATTTCAGGTTTTTCCTGGCTCACAGAGCAGCATCTTGTAATATCATAACATCCTCTATTTAGACAAATGCAAGGAAGAACTCAAGTTGGTTGTTTATTTATGTTCTGAACTAGATTACTTTCATACCACATGGCTTTCCTTCACCATAGGGGTGAAAGGGACTGACTCATCTCAAAATAAGCCAAATTAAATACTGGCAAAACTAGGAACAACTTTGATTTCACTGGACTACTGTAAATGATTACTTGACCTACTAATTATTGGAAAAAAAAATATTTCAAGAAAAAAAGATTTTACTTGGTTTCACATTTTAAACTTGAACAGAACCACGTATCAGGCTACTGTCACAACAAACATGTTTTTACTTTCCTTCTTTGTTTTGTTTTGTTTTACTCATATTTCTCTGCATTTCCTGATTCTGGCCTTAACTGAAATTAGCATCAAAGTGTTCACTCAGGAAGTCTGGATGTTACAGTAGGTACTTGGTAAGCAAGCAAGCTAGCCTGTTGAAGAGAGGTTAACTATCATAAAGCAGTTCTGTTCCTAGTCTCAAGCCTGTGCCTAGTGTTCATAGATGTGTGTTAATTGTGAAGAATCATGGTGACAATGAGGAAAACTTCTGTAAGTGCTTCTTTTTATTATATAAGCATCTCTGGTGGGATTGCTCAGAAAGAAAATTCTGTAATACAAATGATAGTGACCAAGGTCCTGCCAAAGTATGTGAAAGGATTAGTGAAAATGCAAAATAGTTCTGTTAAATAATTTGACCTTACCAGCTTAAACTGTAGACAACATTAGTGCAAAATATTGTTGGCACTTCTGTTGGTAACTTGAGATGTTTGTCTTCACTCTTTCAAAAGGAACTTACCAGTTTGGTGGTTGTTTTTTGAACTTTCTGAAGGGCATCTGGCAATATGAAGCTGCTACCCTGAATCTTGATGGTAGGGTCAAGCTCAGTTGTCTTCCTCAGCTCTTTGACTTCAACTGTCTTCTTGGATAAGGTGAGTATAACATTAGAGTGGATCTCTGTTACAAAAAAGCTGGTTCCATGTTCAAGGCCTCTTTCGTGGTGGGAAGGGTCTGCCTCACTGTTCAAATATATTGGGGGTTGTTATGCAAACACAGAAGTCTGTAGTCAGTGTAACCTATATAGCCATTATTTGCTCACTGTCCTCACTGTCTTTTTTTTTTTTTTTTTTTTTTTTTTTTTTTGGTGTATGTGTGTGTGGTAATTGCCAGAAAGCATCTAAAAACATATCTATTAGGTCTCATTCTGTTCCCATTCAATTGGAGGTGAGTATATGGTAGACTTATCTGGGACAGAATCTAGCCCATTGTGCTTGTGGCTTTGGTTTCCAGAACTCAACTGATATTCTTCTAAGAACCATGTTATGGTTTTTGATTTACAAAATTAAGAACATTTTTAGCTGATTACAGCTGTCCCTTCTAGCCTTAAAATCAACACAGTACTATGTGTTTGAAATAAAAAAAATGATATTTCAAACAACTGTAAAGTTGTTTTCATTCTACCTAGTTAGAAAAGAATCACATAACAACAAATGAATTTACAGTTTTGCTACTACTAACAAACCTGTGTATGGTTATTTTGCCAAGTTTTGTAGCCTATTATGAAGGAAGGGGAACTAGGGATCATTAGGTAGTTTGAAGAGCACCTTCTACTGTTTGCAGAGTACATTCCACTGAAAAAAATAAGCTACCAAGATAAAGGTGAATATAGGGACCAACAAAAAAAAGAGGTTCTTAAGATATTTCATTTATCATTATGTGTTTAAGAGCCATGTTTTTCCTTTTGAGTCAACAGCTGTGCTTCGCCAAAATGGGTAAAGAAAAAATGATGCAAGATCTTCAGATTGTGTGAACTTTCATAGCACTACAGCCCACTAGAACTGTACTGTTTAATGACTGAGTATGACATTAAACTAGAATGATGAAGACTTAAGGCCTTGATCCTTAAAAGTAGCATTTTCTTATTCTGTTTAATTCTCTGATCCATTGGATTTAAAATCTACATATAAAAAACAGTAAATAGCAGCAGTTGAAGAGTATAGCATTTTTTTCTTCCCTTTTGTTAAGACTTACAAGTATAGCCATGGCCAAAACCCACAGCAGGAAAGAGTCTGATATACAGTCTACTCTGCTTTATGTAGTTTCACATTATATTAATTACTTTAATACCACAGTACCTTCAAGTGTGCAGGAACCAAATGATTAACAGATGTTAATCTGTCTTAGATGGCTGTTCTATATCATCTTGTCACCAAGAAGAAACATGAATAATATTAAAACTGTGAGGTTTCTCTTCTTACTTAGTATTTATTCAAACAGATTCACATAGATGGGACACTTCATTAGTAGTGTTGTTTTACCCACTGTCAATAACTATTGTAATTATGTCCAATAAGTCTTACGTATTTTTATCTTAGGATGTGTTTGAAAAGCTGATAGACAGAAATCATCTTGGTAAGTAAGAGATTTGATCTTGAATCCCTTGACAGGTTATAAATATGAAACTATAGATAAAGAAATTAAGAGTCATATTGGGAGTGCAAATACACTTTATACCCAGATCAAATATGTAACCTAGTATACAAATATTAGGTAAAACACCAGTGGATAGTCATTTTTTCCCTGATAAATTATGATACAGTTCCAAAAGAGATCAAAAAATATCAATAAATACTTGAGACATGATTTATTTAAAAGACTGACTTTCTCTGAGAAATACCAGGACATGCCAGTCAAATCCAAAGAGAAGGGCAGAGACCTTGGGGTGTGTAGAATTAGAACATGATTTTATAATTTATGTTTCTAAATGTTACTTATTTGAGTTATTGCCAGTGAAAGCATGGTGACATTTAAAGGGAATTTGTGTTTCATCTTGACTTTTCTTGGGTAGCTTTTTTAGTACCAAAGTCACAAAATTCATGACTGAATCCAAGATATAATGCATTTTTCTCTAGATTTTCAAATGACTATTCACGCTCCAAATTAGGAGCTTTGAGTACAGTAAATTAGTCAATTAGTCCTAGAATTTTGGCTACTTCATTGTTTGCAGAAAGCATCTTTTTTTTTTTTTTTTTTTTTTTTTATATATATATATATATATATAATCATTTTGTAAACCAGGACAGAAATCTACAGTCTTTAGCAATATGTGTCCATAAAACATAATAACTGCTTCTAATCAAGGGAATTAAGGGAATTAAGCCTCTGCTGCTAGAGACTTGGTTCTGGGATGTAAAGTCTCACATTTTAAAGAGTTTCTATAGAAAACAGCTTAATTTTGAGTGTGTTAATCAGTTGGTGATGGTTCTTCCTCTTCCAAATCAGTCACTGACTGATGCCCCACTTGTTGTGGAAACACATTTGAAAGGATAAGAGCTGATGGGCTAGGTAATAGGTCTTTAGATGGTCTCAAAAACATGGAATATCACTGGGAAATATGTAAATGTTCTTCCAGAAGATGCACTGAATAAATATGGTTTCTTCACTAATAAACTAATTGCTTGAAGAGAAACAGTGTAACAGAACTCAGGTCATATATGGTAAAAATTACCAGGAATTATACCAAGAAGACCATCTTCATAATAAACTTTTAAAATGCAAAAACGGGACTTGATTAGTATTGAGTGCAGAAGTTGTTAGAAGCTGTGAACATTACTATCTTTATGCATGTGACTCAAAACACATCTCTCTAAGTATTGCTTTAGCTCTTATGGTAGCTGCATCCAAGTCCATCAGACTGTCCATTCTGGCTGCTGACACCAGAAAGCTGCTAGGTGCAGTAGAAGCAGAGAGCAAACCAAAGCAGATGGTGCTGACACTGCATTATCAGCACTAGCTGTGCTTTGTGGCAGGAATTGCTTTGGATTGGATTTAGTTTGGTCCCCTGTAGTGAAAGTCCCCAGCCATGAGGTTTGAAGATGTCCAAAGTACTGATCTGCTCCAGACCCTGTGTCCCTGGTAGGAGTTGGAGTACATTTGGTGCACATCTGGAGCAAAGTATCCAGCTCAGATTCCTCCTGAAGGAATTTAGTCCATGTGCAGTGAAATCACTCTGTGAGTCATACTAATGCTCAGCAACAGGGGAAGACTGTGAAATTTGTTTAAAAACTGCACCACTGCTCTGAAGCAAAACATAAATGTAGATTTTGTACCACTCTCTCCTTTGTTGGACTTTGTTGGTAACTCAGTAAAGAAGCAGCTGTCTTCACTATCCAGATAAAACTAGGAATATATATATACTTTTTTCCAGGCAACTGAAAAAAGCTGATTTTGAAAAACAACATTTAATTTTGTTGTTTTTTAAGCATTTTTTAAGCATTGTTTTAATGCTTGATAGCTGAATCCTGTCTAACTTTGACCACAAATAAGTCAGGTTTTCCCAGACAAATCCTATGACTGAGAACTGCAAAAAAAAAAAAAAAAAAGGAAAAGAAAGCTTTTGCAATTAACCTCAGATGTACATTCATATGTAAATACAGTTATGAGTCCTATCTAAATGTGAAACCTCTACATGTATTCAAATATTTGCTCTATTATTTTTTTTTTTGAATGAAAATGATTTTAAGTGGAAAGAATTGCTTCAATTAACATAACTGCTATAATGTCTTTTATTTATTTTCTTTAACTTCATATAACTTATTTCACATGACAATAAGTAGGACTTATTTCTCATGACATGGCTAAAACTCAGCCTTTTAGAAATGACATACTGCTACTAAAATGAATATCACAATTTACAGAAAGTTTTGGTGCTGCCTACTGGGAGGGAAAGAAAAATATTGACTTCAGACACACTTGTAATATTTAACCCTCATATACAGTTCAGAGAGATAAAATATTTATTTATTTATTTATTTTACAAATTCATCCCGATTATGACACAGTGCTTTACTCAGAAAAATGTCCTGAAATATTGTGTTTTTAAATTTTACAAAAGCACCTTTCAAGTGTTCAGATAGTTTTAACAAAATTTAAAATATAGAACACACTACTGAGCACTTCGATACTGTTGAAGATTAAATAGTAGGTTATCTTTTTTGAACTTCAAGCAAAGTAAAATGTATTATTGGTATATCTTTAGATCTAGGCACATGCTATATGCTTCCAAAATACACTTTCACAGACTTTTTCATGTTGTCATGTGTGGTGACATGTATGTAAGCCTTATGTAGTATGAAGGTGGCTAGTCAGAGTGTGCTATCAGCTCTTAGAAGAGTAAGGAAAGGAAGGGAGAAATATGTAAAAAGTACAAGGTCCATAAGGAACAGAAAAGGGATAAGTGTTGTGGGAAGCAGGATAGGAAATCTAAGCTTCTGACTGCCCCAGTGAGTCTGCAAATGCTCTGGTAGTGAGTGTTTAGGAAGGAGATGGCAGGGAATGCTGACTTGCTCAGTGGAAATCTTGACCAAAAGTCTGGTCTCCTCATTTCCCTGATAGTCGCAGAGATTGCTCCTGTCTAGTTTTCCTTATGTAGACGCGTTCTTTTCCTGCCTTACTAGAGCCCTGAGAAATAGAAAAGAAGATGTCATCTCAAGCTAACTCTATAAACACTGCCATCAGAAAAGACATTTTAAACTATCGTAAAAAGACCCATTGTGCAACTAGAGTCTTGGAAGAAATATGGGTTATAGCTCAACCATTGTTAAAGGTTAATGTTCCTATCATTGCATTCCTTTCTCTAGTTCCCATAACCAGTCTGTAATGATAAATAAATATATGAGCTATGTCTTTGTTTTGGCAAAATCACAATTCAAAAAGACATAGTTTCCTAAGTTATTTTTAAACTAATGTGCTGGTTTATAGCTGGTTTATAGAACAAAAACAAAACTATCTTTTTTTTTTTTTTTTTCCAAAAAAAAAAAGGAGAAAGATGTTTTTTAATGTTATGCTGTTTTAGCAGAAAGCAAGCATTTTTTGTCTATCAAAACACAGTAACAGCTTTCTGAAGTCAATGCATGAATTGAAAAGGAAACTAATTAAAACAATAACATTAATTGAATGTTGCCAAATGTTAACCAGTCTGGTACTTTCCATACATATTTTTACTATTGTAAATTATTTCAAATGCCTTTGTCATTGTTTTGTATTGTTATGTTCCTGTAAGCATTGAATGCTGGTTCCAGAGCATGCATTCTAAGTTCCGCTCACTGACTGAGCAACAGTCTACACATCTCTCTTCCTAGCTTTTTCAATTTTTGTACGAAGAGCAAAATAATGTTTCCTATGGTTTAGTGAGTTGCTGTGCTGATTGCCTACAGTATGAAGAGTATTTTTTTTTAATCAGGAAGTTACCCTAATAAGACATTGTAACTTCTAGGCAACTCTGCACATTGAGGCTTCAGAGTTTTCTTATGACACGACAGTGGGAAGAGAGCATCTCCTTAGCCCAGGCTTTCTTTTAAAAGATAAGAGAGAAAAGATTGAGTCTTTACAGCCTCTTTGGATTTAGGAAAGTTTTCATACAATTCCCAACACTACTGGTCTGCTCAAACACCTGCAGGGTTGCCACGAGTGTTTCTGAGCTGGCATGCACTAGCAATGTACCTTGTGCTTTGTTCACTTTGTGTTTCAGAGGCAATTTTTTGGTGAGTCCTTAACACATAGCCATGCCATGTTCAGTGCCTGTTCGAGTTGAGTACTGTATTACTGCTACAGGTTACAACTTTACAAGTTTAGGAACAAGCTGAGAGGAAGAAACAGGTCAGCTGCAGCTCCCTCCTTTTTTTGGAGTCTAGTCTACTGGTACCATGTGTTTATGAACTTAAGAAAGTCTTTTCCAATTAAGTCTTTTCCAGGAAATGAAAGCCATTAACTCTTCCATTAACTCTTTCCTGGTTTGTGGTGGATTTGAAGGAAAGTAAGTAATTCCTCCCTTAATAATCTCAAGGAAGATACCTGTGAAAGGTAAGACAGATAAGACTCTCTGGTTGCATGGCTCCATGGCCGTGGTATATCCTACTTAAGAGAGCTACTCAAATTTGAGCTAGGGATTGTGCCTGAGTAGATCTCTCTTGCAGAGAATCAATGTATCAGACTGTTCTTTGGACTGTGTATTAAACCGTCTCTAAGCAAGAGATACATGGTAATCCCCGCTGAGGAAATTTTAACTGAAAAATTATATGCAAAAATTCTTTTTCTCTCTCTCTTTTTTTTCAGTAATAATGGTCTTTCTGTAATTGCTTTCCATATATGAGTGGTGTAGCTGACCATCCTGCTTACAGTTCCATAAACTGTACAGAAAATAAAGACTCTCTTCCCCCCAGAAAGCAAGTAACCATAAAAGCATACCCCCCCAACAAACAAACAAACAAACAAACAACTCCTTCTCCCCACACCAACAAAAAAATATTAAAAAACATATTAACCTTTTAGCACAGAAGAATGACTGCCAGTGCATCTCCATGAACTGTGAACTGCCCTTTAGTCATTTTTCTGTAGTTGTTAACTCTGAAGTCTAACAGCCACTCTAAAATTATGGGCACTAGCTATCTGGTTCCTTCCATAGTGATACGGAATGTAAGGAACCAATAATACACAATTTTCAACTTCTTTATTATTAAAGAATCTTCCTGCATTTGTTCCCTGTGCAGATCTCCCATTAAAAATGCTGTGTGCTGTGAAGGAGCAGGTAATGCTGTTTACAAGCTCTATGAGGGTATAAATGACATTTGTCCCTTATTAACAGTGAATTAGCAGCTCTAATGTTTTTCAGGTTATAATTTTTCTCTATAGAATGCTCTTAAAATTTTGTACAACCCTTCAGTTAATGTCTATCAGAAATACCATTGAAAAGAATCTATGGTATTTAAGAAGGAGGTTATGTGAGAGATAAACTGGTAGCAGTAGCTTGGGCTAAATATGTTTTGACAGATACAGTGATAACCAACTGTAGTGCTGTTTTGCTTTTCTCTCACTGATGTGTTTAAGATTAGAATTTCTCATTTTATACCCAATTGGAAAGTTTGCTCTATTAAAATTGAACACAATTATTTTGTAGTAATCTTTTATCTACTGATGGACCAGATATCACTAAAGGATAAGACAAATACGTCATGTCTATACAACCAGAGAAATACAGGGAGGGAATACCTACACTTTTCAGTTGCTTCAGTTATTAGCTCTTATGTGGAAAAATCATGTTGGTTCTGCCTTCCTCATCAGACATTATCTACTCAGCTCTTCCCAAAACCTAGAAATGCAACATCACACTTTAGTTCCTGGTTTGCTTTCATTGTGATACTAAAAGTAATATGGTTTCAGATATTAGTTTGAATAGAATCTCTTTAAAATTTAGGCAACTGAGCAGGCCTATAGCTTTTGGCCTATGGTAAAAGATAGACTCTAATACAGCTACTTACATAATGTTTATGCACAACATGCAAGGATTTGTAAGAAAAGAAAAGACCCATGAAGTGAGTACGCTCACTTTGGTTGATGAGATACAATATGGAAAGCCGACAGTTTATATAGTAGGTTAGATGAAGTTACAGTGGTTTCTCAAGGCTATTCCTTGCAATTCTACTAAAGATGTTTTCAAAGCCTGCACAATTACCAGATTTCGGGAGACTTCATTTAAATGACAACCAGGCTCGTGCAACACAGCATATTCCTCCATTTTTTACATCTGAAATACTGAGGTTTTACAACAGTCATCGTGATTCTAGTTTTAGATAAGTTCTGTTTAGAATAAAAAGCAACCTAATTCAAAAACATGTTTTTTATTATGAACAGAAAAATGTAATACCTCTGTGTTAAATTGGAAGTTACTATGGGATTTTTTTCAGAACTAGATACATTATTTTGCTAAATCTTTTTTTTTTTTTTTTTTTTTTTTTTTTTTGTGTGTGTGTGTGTGTGTGTGTTTTTTAGTTTGGTTTAGGTTTTTAAAGTCCCTTGTTACATTTCTATACAGAAAGTGAAGTATTTTTCAAAGTAATATACTTTTTAACTGAGCTGGTAATGTAATTTAGAACTTCAGCATGGAGATGAAATTTTCAACTTTTAAAGTTTCACAAAAAGAGGAATAAAAGCATAAGGAATTTTAAGAAGAGAGAGTATATATTTTATTTTATTTTATTTTATTTTATTTTACTTTATTAGTATAGGTATTTTTATTAGATTTTTGCAAACCACAAACTGTTTCTAAGAAAACTTTTTCAAACCATCCCACCCCTGAATACATAGTGCTGTAAATCAAGAGATCAATTTATCTGAAAAAGTAAACATTTAAAATCTTACATCAAAGGAAATCAAAATAAAAAAAATGTTTAATGTTTAAAAATTACTGCATCTGATTATTTTATCATGTTAAAAACATGCAATGTGGTTTGTAAGTGGATATGAAAACCTTCAGGTGGAATTTTTAACAAGCTTGTAGTATTTCCATACAAGTGAAACATTTTTTGCAGTAAGTAATTCTTATTCCATGTTGTAGAATATTAAGACTTGATACCCCACTAGCATGGTATTCTTAGGCATTAAAGATAATATTTAGATATTGCTAAGTAATGCATACTCTAAATATACATATTCTATGTTTTGATTTCAAACGGACTAAGCCCACACTGAGATCAGGAGGGATATTCATTTTAAATTAACTGAATTGTCTTAACTGTTTGGTTATAGAAGTCTATATAAGTCTATCTCCAGAAGAAGACAGATGTAATGTTCCTTGGTAGGAGAAATAATCTTCCATTAAATGTAAAATAATATCTATTTACTGGTAAAATTTGAGTTCAGAGATACGGAAAATTAAACAAAGAAAAAGTGATAATTCACAGTCACAAGAGACTTTAATTTCTTGGTCAAACTTTATGTAAGCTTCTGAGATCCTCTTCTCATTACTTGTCCTTTCCTTTCCTTTCCTTTCCTTTCCTTTCCTTTCCTTTCCTTTCCTTTCCTTTCCTTTCCTTTCCTTTCCTTTCCTTTCCTTTCCTTTCCTTTCCTTTCCTT
>CM021765.1:68030392-68070098 GCA_011076525.1 Nettapus auritus
CCTTCCCTTCCCTTCCCTTCCCTTCCCTTCCCTTCCCTTTCCCTTTCCCTTTCCCTTTCCCTTTCCTTTTAAAAAAAGGTTTGCATATTGCTCAATATAGATGAAAAATAAAAATATTTATTTCAGTAACTACAGCAATTCAAAACTGATTTTTGCTTTGCACAGGGAGTCATGATGTCTTTTACACAGAAATTTCAGTTCAGATTTACTGGATAATTTCAGGTAAATATCCAGGGTGATCATCAGGCTTGTACTGTGTTGCTCTCACTGCTGCAAGCTTCCCCACTAGACATGTGCACCACTAAAGCAAATACTCCACATCACCTGTCCTCTTGCTCCTCTCCATGGCATGCTGTGTCCTTCTTTCTGCCTTCTGTGTACTGGAAAACTGTAACAGTTCACTCATCTGTGTCATTCTGATTTTTTATTGTCATCTGGATGCTCAGACAAGAAAAATGACTAGTGTGGGAAAACAAAACAAAACAAAACAAAACAAAACAAAAACAAACAACACCACAACAGCTGTTGTGCACAAGCAGCTCTATGAAGTTTTCCAGATCTGCAAACTGATCTGGACATGTATTCAAAGCCCTATCTTTGTACAGTTAGAAGGCTCTCACAGCTTTAATCATCTTGCCAACAATTTTAGTTCAGTAAAATTGGCTTGCAACTCAGTGGAAAAAAAGCTTAGTGAGAATTCTGTTTCAGCCTAAGAAAGAGCAGGCAAGATGAATATTAGTCCTCACTGGAAAGAAAGGCTAAAACACTACAGAAATATTTAAGATTTTTTCATAGGTCTTTACCAGGACTTTGAGGTAGATGCTGCAGTGTAGTTGTGAAGAATGTTGCTCTGCAAGCTGAAAGAGGAAGATTGATTAGGCAATCCACACAAACACGGAGCAAGCCTTCCTTTTCTCTCCCCTCTCTCCTGTTCCAGCCTTTCCTGTTAAATAACCTCCTGTGGAAAGATAAAAATATTAGTTAAAATGTGTGGCAAGTTCTGAGGAGGACTGCTGGACATGATTTCCTTTCTGTTTTTCTTTACCTCCCTATATAACCTTTATTGTCATAATTCAGAAGCTCTTTTTGGCAAGAGGAGAGGGTTGTATCAAGAACAGAGATAACAGTATCAAGGTTGTATCAAGAACAGTGATGAAGGGAGACTGTTTTACTCTATTACACAATACAAGAAACTTCTATATGCAAGCAACTACCTTGGTTAGCAGGTGAAGAAATTTTGAGGACTACTGGGGAGAAAGAACAGAACGAACCACTTGACCAATAAAATGTGGCTGTGTAGAATCTCATCATGCTCTTAATGGTGCAGGTCTTGGTTATGAGTATTTTTTTCTTACAAACAATACTGTCGTGCAGGTAAAGATACTTTTTTTAGTAATTGACTACACAAAGATGACTGGTGATAAACAACTATGTCTCTTCTGTCGAAACTGATTCAACTAACAAGAAATTACTTTTTCAAAAGACAGGGACTCAATGCCACATTAGCAGTCTTTCAGTGTTTGCATTTACAGTGCAATCCCCTCAGCATCACTTTCATCCCAGTATGATGTCAATGGACTTCAGCTCCCATGCTATTGTAAATGACAATGACTCATGCTGAGGGGTACATAATTAATTACCATTGTATTTTTGATGCTGATATTTCTGCTTGCTCTTCATATGAAAGAAATGAGAAAGAAGGAAAAGAGACAACATTCTCCTTTCTCATAGCGACATTGTAAAGTGTCTGTAGCTTTCAATATATATATATATACATATATATATATATATTTTTTAAGCAGGGAAAAGTCCTCCTGAGATGCAATCTCAAGCAAAGTATAGGAAGTTCCTAAAGGATGCTGAACATGAACAAAAACATTTCCAGCATTCTTATAATACTGTGTTTACTTTGTCAATTAATGATTCATTACCCCAAACAGCTTGTACATTACAAATGACTCTGCACTGTATGGAGTTGGGCAAAGATGGTTTCACTTTTCTTGCTAACATTTTTTTTGTGTGAATACCAGAAAAGAGAGTTGTTAGAGGATGGACAGTGTATCATATACTTATTTACTTAGTTCTCTAGTGCTTTTGCTCTTCACAAGGAGCTCCTATCCTATAAAGTTTATCACCACAGGAACAAACAGATCAGGGTTATCAGTATTTTCCTTTGCAAAGTGCTACTAAGAATGTAAGCAGGGCATGCATACTGGATGTATCTACAGTCTGTAATGTTCACCTAAGTCACTTCAGTTCAGGAGTATTAGGCAGAGGCTAAGATGTGACTTCTAGTGCTGTTTCTTCAGACCTAGAGGCCCTTAACACTGCTTCTACCACTGTCATGGGTGAGCAGGACATTCTGATGGGTCTGAGCAAAGAGACCTGGGCCACAAAATATCTTTTTGGAGAGTACATCTTGTCCCATTACCTGCAAGAGGAAAAAGGAGATGATGTGACCCCATTATTTCTAGTGTGCCTAGAAACGAAAGGCTCAAAGACACTTGGTTTCCAAGAGCCATTATAAGTTGGTCATGCAATTATTGCAAGACAAGAAAGAGATCAGACCAAATATTCATGCGGTGTAAATCAGTCCAGCTTGTCACTGACTTTAATGGAATTGGTTGATTTATATCAGTTGAGAATCTGACCTATCACAAACAGAGATGGAAAATGTAATGCAGTTGGCTTCAGTGGGAGTAGTACTCTCCTGTCCAAGGCACAGTGTAATCACGTGTATAATATATCTGAGTTCCTGCAGCTGTGGGAGACACATCTCAGATTTCCTCACGTTGCTGTTCTTAAAATTATAGAACTTTTCAATCGCAGAACATTTTTATTTCATTTTATTTTATTACCATTAGGACATCTGAGCTTGGCTAAACATATGGTTGTAACATTATTTGACTTTTTGTGAAATTAATTACACTCCTTTCACCCTCGATGGCTTCCACATCAATAAATTACATCAAAAATGCACATAGGTGAAAGCTGGAATCTTCAAACATTAGTCTAAAATAACGTGTTTAATAGTTTTATTTTGCAAGTAGTGGTTACAGAATTTGATCAAAAGCTCCAAATGGATATACTCTTGTTCTCAAAAGGCCATTCTAAACAGACATTGTCATTGCTGGTTCCAAAAGGTTTTTATTTGAAGTTTTATTTTCAGTACAGTTTATTTGACATTCAGACCCAAGACCACAGAAGGATTTATTCAAAAAGCCTCAGCTGTCCAACTCTTCCAAGACACTAAGTTGCACAGACTCCATCTCTAATACCCAAATGAAAAGTTGAGGCTTCTGAATGAAATGTAAAGCAGCACATTTAATACCAACAGGAAAGAAAGATGAACAGCAAGTATCTTACATCTGAAGAGGAGGGTTAGGACTGAAACATTTTGCTCTGCATCATTAGACTATACTTCTCTCCACCTTAAATTCACATAACAAAACTCACTTATGAGTTGTGTGAGAGGAGACATTGGATCCACTTACAGAAGACAAGATTGCTGTAAAAATAAACCTACCATTTCCTTACCATGAAACGTTTGCACATTTGAATGCTAGTAGGATAGCATCAACACAATTATATAAATAAATCTTGTCTGTCAGTGTCCACAAATCATCAACTTTCTTTTCAGAATTATTTTTCTTATTGTTATCAGTTTTTATGGGCACTATCTATCTTGTGCAATACTAGGTAACAAGGGTTATATAAATCTTGGAGCTGTGAGAACTCAAAAGATCCCTGTAAGCAATTATGCAATAGCTATATTAAAATAAAACAAATTGGGGCCAAAGTCTAGACTTTTGACTTTCAGTTATGTGATTCTTATCTCTCATTCAGTTTCTACATGGGGGTTGTCAGTAGTCTCCCACAGAAGAAATAACTAAAAGTCAGCAGCACAACTGGTTGAACTGTTCAGCTCAAACTGGTATTCTATCATTTTTCTTTATTAGGTTCACTAAATGTAAAGCATTATTTGATGCTTTATTTTCTTTGATAAGCTTTCTGTATATTGCACTAGTAAATCTTCTTAAGCCCAAAGAACCCAGGACTGGATCCAAAACCTTTTAGAAATACTATAATGATAGTAGTTTCCAGCTAAGCAAGGATAAGATTCAGCTATGCTCTGGAAAATCAACAATGGTACAGTTCTGCAGTTTAAGATTCAATAGAAATTTCAGTGCAACACAGGAAAGTCCATACTTTCTGGCTGGTGCCACATCACTCTTTGGCGGGGGCTGCTTCCTTCAGGATTTCCAGTGACTTCCATACCTTTCATCAATGTGCAGTTTCAGGGTGTAGAATTGCCATTTTATTTCTTGAAGCTTCACGGAGTAGACTTGCTGTTATCTTTTTAGAAAGGACATATGAAGAGTTGAATGTAGGAGAGGTCACATAAAATTTAGAGCATCCTTTGAAGAGCTTCTTTTCTGAGTGTGCTGGGTATCTTTGCAGCCTGTTGTTAGTAGCTTTTATTTTTCTTCTGGCCCTTTTCTACAGAAGTGTGCTGTGGCCCAAGAGCATGAGCATGTTCAATTTGCTTATATTAGCAGTCTTATAGAAGCCACTGGGTGTTAAGAACAAATATTTGTGCGTGCAGTAAGAAAGAGGATGATGTGATAAGAGAATGGCAAGAGAATTACACACAACAATTAAAAGTGTTAGTTTGGAGAGGATTAATTATTAGGTGTTGGATAAATTTAAGTGATACTTTGCCTTTGAGGCAAAAGGAAATGCATAAGATATAGTAGAAATATTACCTGTTAATCTGTGAAATGAGAAGCTGTGGTTCTCATGGGTTCTTATGAACTGACAAGTTTGATAAAAACATATTTTCACCTTTTCCACACATTTGGCTGTTTGGAAGGACAGAAATTTGAATCCACTCAAGCAAAACACTTTTTTTTTTTTTTTTTTTTTTTTTTTTACTGGCAGATTTATGATTCTCAGCTACTATAGCAATTCCCTCTGACCATGATTTCTTATCACAAACAGGTAGTCAAGACCTATGAATAAATCACTTGCTGTCCCCTCAGACATACTGTTTTGAGGTTGCTTTCTATCACATCAAAGTCTTGCAGTTCTGTTTCTCTTTCCATTCTCTGGTATTATTGTTTTTCTGGCCATTGTTTCTTGAACTGTTTGAGACTGTTGGCAGCAAACCATTTACTGAAAAGTTCTACCAAGACCATTCACAAGAATGTCAGAGTTAAAAGGACAGCTATACTTGATCAAAATACTTGAATCACATTGTCAAAATATTGTCTTCTATAACTACTTGATTTCATTCTGAAGTTATTTGTTTAGCACTGGATAAAGTAGTGATGGAAGTTATTTCTTCTTGAGTTATTCTATTTTTATGCTTAATTTAGGTGCGGTTTGGGGTTTTCTTCTTCTTCTCTTGCAATGTTCTCTTACCATTGCATCTCCTTCCTCAAAATTGCTCATCTAGTGTGTTTAAAATCATTACTAGTCTCCCAGAGGAGTTTCCTTCTGGATGTTTTTGTGAAGAATACCATTATAATTTATGGGATTACTCTGATAAAGTCATGAAACTGCTTTATTGAGAGGCATGGTTAAGCTTCTCTCATAACCTAACTCAAAATGCTGGAGCTAGTGACAATCAATTCAGGGATTTTTATTCATTTAAGTTTGAATCTGAGATGTGTTCTGTCTCATATCCAGTTAGGTGTGTGAATAAAGCAGAATGAGTGAGTGACAGTCCAAACATTCTAAGCACCTTGTGACACAACCTCAATAGAGACAAATAATATTTAAAGTTTTAAGCTATTGTAATATAATCCACCACTACTAAGATTGGCACTTGACTGCTTGCATCCATTCTGATACTGGCAGATGAGGGATTTGGCATATGAAACATTAAAAATCCTTGTCTTTGAAGTCCACATTGTCAGAGCTTGGATACAAAATTCATTTTAAATTCCATACCTGCCCTCCAGAATTTGGCCTGTTTGCATCTGAGGTTTTGGTTTCAGGCTTACTGCTAGTGGATGCATTCTCTCCCTCTATGAACTCCATAATGTCCCTCAATTAAACATAATTGTCTGTTCCTCTGCTCTAAAACCTTCTTCATCTCAGTCCTGGACTTAAAGTGCGGAAGTAGCATAAGTTTTAAACCTACTAGAAAATAACTCTTGACATAACATAGTTAAAGCTCAAGATAGACCCTATCTCTTCCAATGATATATTTATATCCCTCTTGAATTCCAGCACGTTTTGTTTTGACATTTTTCTCAAGAGTTACCGAGACAAATATGACTAGTTTCAATCTACTCCAAGACTCTGATGCAAAATAAAAGACACCAGAGATTTAAATGACATAAACAGCTATGCCATGACTACTTAACCCTGTCATGACAGTAGAGCTTACAGTTTCATAATGAAGCTTTCCTCTTCAATATCTGTTGTAATGCATGAATTCAAACCATGAAGCACAAAGTCTTGAATGTACAAGACATCCTTAATGGTGTTATTTATTATTTAAGAGGCATATAACAAAGGATCTGTTTTTTTTTTTTGTTTGTTTGTTTGTTTGTTTGTTTGTTTGTTTTGTTAGGCCACTCTTCTGTAAGAGCTCTGCTAGCATTTGTGGCACAGACCCTTCCCTCTCTTCCTATGGCATACTCGCTTCCTACATAGCCAATACAAGCGGTGCTGTTTTCTGTTAATTACTTACTCAGTTTACTCCTTACCTTTTGGGGCTAGCACTTCAAATTTGGCAGAAGGAAGTGGCTGCTGCCCTAAAATGGCTGTTGGAAAACTTCTGCTTTTTGTCTTTTCATCTTCAGTCAGTGAGCACCAAGTATACCTTCCACACAGTGTGAGAACTGTGTATCCTTTATAGTACAGTGGTTCTGTAGAGCCTTCACCATGTAGACTCAAGATATTTAATTGCACAAACAGTTCTGGGATAAAATTCCTGAGCTGTCTCATTCTTGTGGAGATCTTTTCTTGTGGAAAGAGGGAGAGTTGTACCTAGGTGTCCTGACAGTGAATTTAAGAGTATTTCATGTGCAAGGCTGAACCATTTGTGGAGACTCCTGCTTAAATATAATTTAGCTTTGTGCAAAACTGAACACTTTTGGAGAAGGATTTGGGGAGGGCCTCACTGTATCCCTTCAGTACTTAAAGGGTGCTTATAAAAAAAAGATGATGAGTAACTTTTTATACAGGTAGATAGTGATATGAGAAGGGAGAATCATTTTAACCTAAAAGAGGGAAGAGTTAGACTAGACTTTAGGAGGAAATTCTTCACTCAGAGGGTACAAGGCGTTGGAACAGGTTGCCCAGAGAAGCTGTGGATGCCCTGTCCCTGGAGGTGTTGAGGGCCAGGTTGGATGAGGCCCTGGGTAACCTATCTAGTGGGTGGCATCCCTGTCTGTGACAGGGAGGTTGGAACCAGATGATCTTTAAGGTCCCTTCCAACCCAAGCTGTTCTATGATTCTTTGATTTCTTAGGAAGAATGCTTGGACATTTTGTTGGCTTCCCCCCAAACCAGTGAGTTACCTCTGCTCCCCAAACCTCTCCAGAAATGAAAACAGAAACTTTCTTTCTCCACACTAATGTCCAGTCCTCTCTACCTTCTTTTACTTGGTGACAGTGCAGATTCAGGCTGCCAAAAAGTTTTTTTAGTCACCTTTTCCCTTAGCTGTCTGAGCCCCCAATCCATGTCATCAATGGCCCAGAATCCGACTGGTGGCCAGTTACAAATGGCTTTCCTCAGAAGTTGCTATTAGGGTGATTCTGTTCAACTTTTCCATCAATTACATGGATGGTGGGTCATTGTCTATTGCCTTAGAAACTTCATGGATAACCTTAAACTGGAAGAGAAACTCAGTCCAAATAGAAAGGCTGCCATTCAGAAGAATCTAGACAAGCTGGAGTTATGAACCAACAGAGACCACCTAAATTTCAACAAAGAAAAATGTTGCACCTGGCACAGTAAGAGCACATGCAACAGCACAGATTGGAGACTGATTGGCTGGAGAACTCTGTGGAAAATGACCTGGGTGTTCACTTGGACACCAAACTGAATGCAAACATTTTTACAGGGAGTGTGGTCAAGCACAGGAATAGGTTGCCCAAAAAAGTTTTGGAGTTTCCATCTTGGAGATATTCAAAACCTGAGGTACTGTTTTAAGTACCTCACTTAGGTACTGTTTTAAGATGGACCAAATGATGCCCTTTCAACTTCAACTATTCTGTGATTATGTCAGAAAGAAAATATTGCCACAATGAAAACTTGACAAGGTTGCATTTGTGAGAACTAAGTCAATAAGTCAAAGGAAGTGATTACACCCCTGTGTGTGGTTTTAGTGCCACAATCTCTGAGGCACCATGTTCAGTTTATGAACCCCCCAATATAAAAGAGATATTGATTGATATTTTTTTACTACCATCTTGCAGTTAGAACTGGTTATAGCTTTTTAACTATTTTTTAAAGAAGTTTGGATCTATTATGATTTTTGTTGATCAAATTTTGCATAAATTTACTTATCTCTGTCTTGCAGTGGTAGTGCTGTAAGCACTGTAAAAAATTGCAGCCAAACCAAAATTAGTTTAAAAGGCCAATGATTCTGTCAATATAATATATATACATGTCAATATAATAAATATATATTTCTACAGAAATGTAGGATAAAATGTCACTCTAAATTGCATAATCCTTTCCATTTAGGACAGGTTAGAAAAGGAAGGTCTCTTCCAAAGGACTTACTATTATTGTTTCTTATTTCTACTGGAGTCAGCTGAGGCCCCAGTTAAAATTACAGCCATGTTATTCTAGGCATTAGCTTAATACACACAAACAGTTCTTATCCAGTTCATTTATATTTAAAAAAGACAATAAAAATGGATAAAGAGGAAGAAATTGTATTAGCCACTTTTTATGGGCAACTCAGACTTTATCTTCACTGCAAAAGGCAATATGAAAAGTGTTTCTGAGACAAGATTGCTAACAAATTAAAATTCTAGTGAATCAAAGCAACAACAATCATTGTTATCTCAACAGATGTAGCTATAATGGTACAGATGAGATGAGTAAGCATAAAATGTGCTGCCTAGAATTCTACTTTGAACAAAATTACTTGATGTAAAAACACCATCTTTCTCATCCTCCCTACAGTCAGGAAGACTGTCCATTGTTGTTAACACCTTAGTAAGTATCAGGTTTTCAGTATTGCTTATGAAGTCTTTTGTAGTAATTAAGAATGGATCCCTGTATTTGGAACCAAATTCAATGTTTTATCAACAAGATCACCCCTCTTTCCTATTAAAAAAAAAATCATTAAGGTGAGCTCTGAGCATTTGCAACTTCATATTCATTTCTCAATGCTGCAGCTGAAACAGCTGCTGAACAGAAGTGAGAAATGAACTAATTTTGTATAGTAATTAAACAGGTTAGATATATCTTTGTTAACATCTTTCTTACCAAGTTGAAAAGATACTGCCTGATTTTGTTCTATGTTTTTGTGAAAATGACCAGAGTATTTGTATGAAAAATGCAGTTAAGATCAATCAGACCTTATTCACTTTCTCTGATTAATTTTAACCACATCTGCTTAATTGCTACCTCCAAAACTGAACACTGATTCTGACTTCATCTGGCTAGCTAAGAGAGGCTACCTTCCACAAAATATGTATGTTCAAAACTAACATTCTCTTATAAAAAAAAAATCATCATTCATATTTCAGTTCTACTGTAGGTCTTTATTCCAATTATTTTTCATTCTGTTTTGGTTCCAATGGGGTGCTCTTCATGGCTATCTCTGACCCACTTCCAATAGTGCATTAAGCTATGTGATTAACATCTGTCACATGTTGTTTGTTCTCTCATCTTCTCCCCAGGGATGTAATTGTGTGCAGTGAAATGTCCTGTTAATTTGTTATTTTAAATATGCATGTTGCTATGTATTTATTAATGAAGACACAGTCAGGGAAATGGACCTTAAATTTGTACCAGAAAATAAGCATATCTGTGATGAATTTTTTCCTCATCCCTGATGTAAAATTATAATATTGTGAGTAAAAGTAACACAGAGATTTCAGTTTATGAGAGTAATTTAATATCACCTGTTATTTTATGGATTCTGTCAGGTTTTTTTGTTTGTTTGTTTGTTTGTTTTTTCTACTTTTGTTTTTACAGAAATGGATGTCTGCTTACGAGTGAATTATCCTGAATCCGATATGTTTTTGAGGTCATATGTTATCGTAAGCACATATATATATATGGTACTATCTGATAACATTTTAAACCTTAAAAGGACTGCAAAAACTTGCCTTTGTTACAAAGCAATGGGCACAGTTTAACAACAGTTTAAATTTTAATCTTATTTTTTGTCATCTCTGGTGTCTGAAGTGGTTCCCTGTGTAACTTGTATTTGCTTTCCATATTAATTTTCTGTCCAGTTTGTTTCTGGTCAGGTTGGCCTGCACAAAAGCTAGATGTTATTAGCTACTAGCTTTTAAAAATGTAAAAACTTCATTTTGTTTTTTATTGGGTTGTTTCAGACTGAAGTGTTTGAAGCAGCTAGGAGGCTAATCATTAGCTTTCTGAGAAATACTAATTAATGAAAAACATAGTGGTCTGGAATGCTATTAGAAAAAGAGGCTAATTCCTTGTCAGATTTCTGTATCCACTGACTGCTTTGTTATCCAAAGAGAGTTTTGTAAATGGAAAAGATTGAAAGAAAATGTTCAACAGTAGAAAATGAGAATATTAAAAATATGAACTTTGGCTCTTTTAAGCTCAAAGGCTAAACTTTAGTCAGCCTTAGTGGGGCCAAGATCTCATTCTGAAGGTTTATGTTAATGTTTTTCAAGCCATTCAATACAAATATAAAGAAATACTACTATCAAAGATATACCAGTGGGGTATGATAATAACTATAATGTATTTTATGAAATTGAGAAAATTTTCTTTCTTGTCACACTGTCACCAGATTTCCCATATGGGACTGATTTTCTCTGTCACACTCAATTTTTGAAGCAATGATGATTGTGAAATGCTGCACATCAGATTTCAGTACTGCCACTTACATCCTTTCTCCTTCACTCTTAATTGCCTGGTCTAATGTAATTTTTCATCTTGTTCTTCTTGTTCTGTTTTGTTTAAAATATCCCACAAAGTACAAAAATATCCATTGCCTTTAATTAGGGTTATCTAGGCTTTCAAAGTTTAGGAAGTGGATTTCACATTTTACGTTTCATTTCCCAGCCTAAGCGAGCCCTCTGACCCACTGTTGATATAACAAGGACAACTAAGATTACAAGGAGAAGACCTGAATACAGGAGACTATTTGCCTCTGAAAATCAATTCCAGTATTTACCAAGGTAGGCTGACAAGATGCCATGCATTAAGCTGCTATAAGTTTGAGTGACCATATCCTCAGATAGAGTGACAAAAGATTAAACCATTCTGTCAGAAATAAACCAAGATAGAAGACGACCTTAAAATTGGAGAAGAAATTTCAAAATTAAAAAGAAAAATCAGTTACAGTTGTTAAGCTGAAAGGCTGTCAAAACATCAAAAGCATGCTTGAATTACTCTCTCCTGTATCAGGCATTTAGTGGCGGTGCCAGAATCAAAGGTCTATTTTGAGTCTTAGTCTCTCTTTAGTGTATGCCTAGGATTTAGCTGCTTCTTCTGAATCCTCTTATGCTCTCTAGGGGTAGAAGATGGTAGGAGAAGAGTCTTTCACTTGCAAGAAAGTACCACGGACACCTGGGCTACACCCCAAAAAATCATGGGTGCTAGACCCTCAACCTTTGAGCTAGTTATCTCATCGTTTAACCAACATGAATTTTGTGATGGCACAAAGTACTGAGCACAAGTTACTGAAGATGTCATTGCTTCCTACTGAGCATTATTATCGGGGTAATTTCTTATGTAGTTAATTATGCCTAATTCCAAATTAGAATTTGCCAGTGCTGATTATAATTGGTTGTGTTTTGCTGCACATGGAAATTTTTAATGTTGTGTTGTTTAAATCATAGTTCTGGAGAAGCAGTTAAGAAGGATTCTTCATAGTGAAGAACTGACAACTCTAATTGTGTAATGGATTAATTTAAGCAGGTTAGGCAATTAAGGAATTCTATTTATAGCTAGAGCACATTTCTCACTCTTCTTACTTTTTTCCTTATTTGTTTCCTTATGTAAAAGAGAAAGAAATAACACAGCCTATATTCTCACAGTCTTTAGCAGAAACAATGAATGTTTTGCATAAAGGTAGGTTCAGTGGGCAGAGTTGAGAATGGATTAAACATGGGTCAGAACCTGGGTTTGATGTCCAAGTCTGTGCCAGGGCTCTGGTTCTGATTTATGAGAGTCAAAGGGCTTGGCAAACTTCCTGAGGAGATTTCACATCAAAAAGGGAGTTCCATCCTTTTTGATCATCTTTTGGGACAGTCCTCATCTTAAGCAATGTGAGTAAGCTGCTTCTTTATGAAAGTTTTACCTTTCATCTCTGTCTCAGGAAAGTGACTGTGTTCCATAAAGATTTGGCCGTAGCTGAACTTCATTGGAAGAGGTGCCGCTACGTTGTTTGCTTGGGATCCAGAGCAAAAACCATGAATGTGGTTTATGATTCAGGAACTGGAGTCCAAATAATGGGGAGGAATTTGTATTTGGATTTCTGGTTTTGCCTCTTTATAACTACTTTTTTTGGTTTTATTTCTTATATATTGATGAGGTGCTTGAGAAGTATAATTTACAGTGAATCAAAATATATGACCCAGCCTGGGGCAAAGAATGTGGTATTTTGCTTTGTCCTTTGCTATCGACTCCTTGGTTCCTGTTTCATGGTCCTAAGAAGACAGGGTCCATTTTTCATGGGAGGGGAGATAATTATCACTAATGCAGGAAAGGATAAGAGATTGTAATGAAAGATCTATGGTCATAGTCCATGGCAAATAGGTGAAATACAATTTTAACTGCTGTAAAACTGGTAACTGTTTAGAAGTGGGAAGTTAGTTCTTGTAGTTTGTACTTTTCTATTGCCATTTTGTGTCAGAGCAAGATGCACATCAATGAAAATCCTTTTGGTACCTGTCAAGACCCATTTCTTTTAGTAATTTTAATTATGGTTCTAAATGATTTCAAGGGTCTTCTATTGGATTGCTCTTGATATCAGAGATAGCATAATTTCCTTGCAGAACCATTTCTAGATCTCAGTGTTTTCACATAAAGGTAAAAATGACTTTTTCTATTGTGGCAGCAAATCTCTGTGAATTTTATTTCATAGGGTAAAGTTATTTTCATTTTGGAAGACTTTTCAAGGACTGAGATGCTAGTAAGACTTGAAAATTGTTCATTTTTAACTCAATTTTACTTTAGAAGTATATTAGCATTCGTTATTGTAGACTTATTTAAATACTTCAGTTCTTTTACGTTAAACATTAAGTACTGTAAGCATTACATTCAATCACAGGTAGTCCAAATAAGACCTTTTTATACATTCTTTTTATTTCCAAAATGACATAAAACAATCCCTTCTACTCTTCTGAAAACTCCACTTCTGTTATTATTATAGTAGCATTAAAGGATTAATCAAGCACAGGGCCCCAGAAGTGCTTTCTGTCCTAAATATCTGGCAAGTACTCACTGTAGTCTTTCATTTTGACAGATCTTCATGAAGCAAGCTTGACTTTTGGTTTTAGACCTTCATTTACCAAGTGGGTCTGGTTTCTAGCCTGTATGGCCTCTTATGTGTCACCAATTCCTACATCAGCTGGGTTTCTGAGCTGTGTTTCTGAGTTGCCACAAGACCAGGGTCATTAACGTTTTACCCAAAGTAACACTTTGGACTTTATATATATATACACATATATATATATAAATAAATAAAAAATATAAATATATCTATATATATAAATAAATATATACATATATTTGCTTTACAGAGAACTTATTTTTATTGGTTTCCACTCCAAAGAAATATGCATGAAGTAGAAGTACTGTTATTTTTGTGAGAAGCCCAGCTAACTTTCAACCATGATAAAAAAGCCAAAGGCTTGGGAATTTATCAGTGTGCACAAGAGAGCACCATTTACCTGTGTTCCAAGTGGGCTTCCTGGGGAGGCAGCCTTGTGCTCCCAAGATGCTGTACCTCACTTTTGCAGAGAACCCACCTTAGTCCTCCCACTCTCTGCATGGCTGAAACTATTGAGTTATTACAGGAGGACCTTCTTTCTATGCTCTCTCTCACATCTCTTTTAAGACAGGCTAATGTGCTACTGGCTGCACTCCTTCAACACTGGATGTCCAGATAATGGGAAGCATGTGAATGAGTTCTAGAAATAGGAAGCCATCACATTGAGTATAGCTGGTAAGGTTTCTGAGACTAGATCAACTCTGTTGGTCCCTTCCAACCTATACAATTTTACAAAAGGCAATTGGTGGTGCCTCTGAACCACTCCCCCTCAAAAAAATAAAATTAAAAAAAAAAAATAGGAAACTCAAATGTTCCTAGAATTGCACTAATTACAACTACAACAAGTTTGTTTCATAAGTCAGCAATTGTTAAAATGCCCTACTGCCTATCAGCAAGGAAGGTCCTTAAAGAGGGATTTGACAACATATAGAGGCCTTCAAAAATATCAAGCACCTGCTGTCCAGTTCTGTACTCACACATTACAGTGAATCAGCTCTTGCTGATTATGAGCTATGCATCTTTTTGAGGTTTTGGAGCCATTCTTAACCATTTATTAAGAGATAGAATTGAAGCACCTGTTCTTTTCTACTCAGGAACGATGACATCAACTGAACAAAATACAAATTGATTAAGGGCTTACAACTTTTAGGGATTTATTTGAAAGACAAGCCAACTGTTTCAGTCATAGTGCTGTGTATGCAATGATAGACTTGCTTGTATGCAGTAATTGAGTGCCACAATAAATGCTTATGATCACATTGATTTTTGTTTTCATTTTTGATCCAGAAAAATGCATTATAAATGCCAATGCATGGAGATGACTGTCATTGCATATGCCATATTGTGCTTTTCCACCTGCAGATGAACTTTTAGTGCTGGAATTCCTCCCATGCCTTTTCAAGCCAGCCATGTCATGGAAACGGCTGCCAAGGATTTATCTAGATCTTGGCATGATTCCTTGGCTGGGTGGGAAGGAAGAGGTTGGCCAGCAGAATGACTGAATGGAGGTGAAATCATTTTTAACCTAGCAATATGATTTCTATGCTTATGAAGAAAAACTTATTTTGCTGTTCCTATAAGAAATCAACCAATTATTTTGGTTTTAATTATATCATATGCAGCAAATTCAGATTACACCTAAAAATATTGACCAGAGGTTGCATATGATGCTCTGGAATCAGTGTTACCATGGTCACAGTTCAATGTGTCCTCCACCAATAACCATAGTGTTTCCTTGAAATAAGGTCAAGATTAAAATTCCCTGGCCTCTTCTGAAAGAATTTCCTAAATGTTATAGGTTCCCATACAAAATAGCTTGAACTGATTTTAATTCTCATCATGAAGATTAATTTCGATAGTTTCTGCTGTTTTTAAACTATTTGTACATCATAATTGCTGAATATGTTTTATTTGACATCAGAACTGTCTTTAGTTATCCTAAGTTCGAAGAATTACCCCAAACAAACCTGATTTGAACTGTTACTACGACATCATACCTTTCACAGAGGGAAGTCAGGACAAATTGTTCAGTCAGTCAGCGGTGTTTAAAAGGGATTGTAATAGGCTCATTGCTCATCAGGCAGCACATTTTGTCCAACTATTGGAGTCAGCAATAAGGTCACCCCTGAGCCTCCTCTTCTTCAGGCTAAATAGTCCCAGCTCCCTCAGCCACTCCTTGTAAGACGTTCTCCAGACCCCTCACCACCTTCGTTGCCCTTCTCTGGACTCGCTCAAGCACCTCCATGTCCTTCTTCTAGTGAGGGGTCCAAAACTGAACACAGTACTCGAGGTGCGGCCTCACCAGAGCCGAGTACAGGGGGACAATCACATCCCTGGACCTGCTGGCCACTCTGTTTCTTATGCAAGCCAGGATGCTGTCGACCTTCATGGCCACCTGAGCACACTGCTGGCTCATATTCAGCCGACTATCAACCAATACTCGCAGGTCCTTCTCTGACAGGCAGCTTTCTAACCACACATCTCCCAGCCTGTAGCTCTGTTTGGGGTTGTTGTGCCCCAGGTGCAGAACCCGGCACTTGGCCTTGTTGAACTTCAGAGAGTTGGCCTCGGCCCATCGGTCCAGCCTATCCAGATCTTCCTGCAGAGCCCTCCTACCCTCGAGCAGGTCGACACACACACCTAACTTGGTGTCGTCTGCAAACTTACTGAGGGTGCACTCGATCCCCTCATCCAGATCATCAATGAAGATGTTAAAGAGGACTGGTCCCAGTACCGAGCTCTGGGGGACTCCACTACTGACCGGCCTCCAACTGGATTTGACTCCATTAACTAAGACTCTCCGGGCCCAGCCATCCATCCAGCCAGTTCTTAATCCAACGAAGCGTGTGCCAGTCCAAGCCATGAGCAGCCAGTTTCCTGAGGAGAATGCTGTGGGGAACGGTGTCAAATGCCTTACTGAAGTCAAGGTAGACCACATCCACAGCCTTTCCCTCATCCACCACGCGTGTCACCTTGTCATAGAAGGAGATCAGGTTCGTCAAGCAGGACCTGCCCTTCATAAACCCATGCTGACTGGGCCTGATCGCCTGCTTGCCCTGCAACTGCCGCATGATGACGCCCAAGATAATCTGCTCCATGAGCTTCCCTGGCACTGATGTTAAACTAACAGGCCTGTAGTTCCCCAGGTCTATCCTCCAGCCCTTCTTGTAGATGGGCATCACGTTTGCTAGCCGCCAGTCAAGTGGGACCTCCCCCGATAGCCAGGACTGCTGATAAATGATGGAAAGTGGCTTGGCCAGCTCTTCTGCCAGTTCTCTCAGTACCCTCGGGTGGATCCCATCCGGCCCCATCGACTTTCATACATCCAAATGCTGGATTATGTTTCTTTAACCCTTGGTTTCCAAACATCAAGAAATATATAGGAAGATCACAGCAGAAAGGATGGCACATTGATGGATGATTTTCTGTAGGGGTAAGCAATTTCATATATGCACAAGTGGAGATAATTTCTAATCCCTTCCTTTCCTTTCCCTCTTCCCATCAAGAACAAAGTCTGGTAGTTAGGATAGCAAAAGCTTCTGACACACTGTGTGAACATCTGGGAAATTTGACAATAAAATTTTGAGTTCAGCAGTCAAGTAGTTGGCTAAGTCCTTTGTACTGCAATTGCTGGGTTATCTCTGTCCTTGGAGACCAATATCAAGTCTTTTTATAAGATAAGTTGTAGAAGTATCATCATGGAAGCATTTGTTAAACATTTCTGCCACTTTATGGAGTTCAGCGAGTGGTTGGAAGCAATTCAAAATGAACACTGTAACCAGAGACTGTCTGTTGTCTATTGTGCCCAGTTATGACTCTGTCGACAAACCTAATGCAGAGATGGCACTGAGCACGCATACTGTCAATCCTCAGCTGTTTTCCACATGTTTCCTTATATTCCTGTTTGGGATGGACCGTATGAATATTTCTCTATTTGCTTCAGAATTTGCTGCAGTTATGACATGCAATAAAATGACTAGATAATAAGGCTGAAGTCTTATTCCCTGTTCTAAAGACAATGCCAAACATATGTCATTGTTAGCATTTTTACAACAGAAATCCCATGCCCTGGTCTGATGCAAACACAATGCTGAGTATGATGTACATTTGAGCTTAGGCAGTGGTGCTCACTGATCCTGCCATTTGGGACATGGTTTGTGGGCAGCTCTGGGTTCTTAGGAATCTGGGTCTGTGTGAGACACTATTTCATTGACTGCATTTTCTACTACTTATTGCACTTTTTCACTGCCTTGTGCCTTTTCCCTTGCCCACAAGAGGATGTTCTACTTGTTTTCCATTTGCCATGTTTGTTAACAGCGTGTATTTTGCAATGTGGTAATGTACTCCAAGCAAACAGATCCCCATGTTCATCAGATATTTAACAGTGACTGTCCAAGAAGTGAGTGCAACCAATAAATAAATAAATAAATAAAATAAAAGTGATGAATTGATTCTATGATTTTACCAGTAACCAGGACCAGATGAGAGCTTACATTTTTTTAGCTCTTCTTCCACTAAAAAAGGAGAACATTTTAGAACCTTCGTTTAGGAATGTGTCAGGCAGGTCTCAAACATTGTTTCAAAGATGTAGACAAGAGTATTGATCTATGAAGGCCTTGTCTAATTATGTATCTGAAAGAAATATCAGTAGAAGCACTCTAATATTGTTTCCAAATTTGAAATCTAATGAAAACATATTACATCATGATCTTTTTATGCCTTTAACTTTAGCAGGTTATTTTTGATTTATTATAGCAGGCACAGAGTTTAGTACTGAATGTATGAGCACTGTTTTTCTTCTTATGTGTAAAGAGCCAGCTTGATTAGCATAATTTGATTGTTTACCCCATATAGCTATGAGAGCATTTCTTATGTTGACATTATCTTTTACAAGAGATAAAACTGATTCAAATCTTCACTCCAAAATCTGGTACTTTTAATTTGTGTCTGTCTGCTTAATCTTTACCTGTTTTTTTGAATTAATTACCACATGTATCATTGAATACCATAAAAATTGCCTTCATTCTAATTTATCTCAGAAATCAGTGTAAGTTTACTTGCAAAAAAGGTTCCAGGGGCTTAAGACTTTCTGGAGTTGCTTGTCTTAGTGCATTGTACGACTAAAACCAGGCAAAATGTACAAAAAGCACAAGGCAAAGTGGACATTTTGATGCTTGTCTTCTGCCATGGCGCTCCACCACCAGCGTGGCCAAGTGGTCAAATTAACTCCATTTATAGGCAAGAACAGCTGGTAGTAACTAGAGCAGAGGGAGATAGGAAAGCACTGGCAGACATTTGATCCAAGGAAAGTTGTGTCTTTGGGTTCATTTCTTTCTTTTCTGAATTTTGCAGTTCTTTCTGCATTACATTTCCATCAGGTAATGATGATGTTATCATGTAGCAAAATTAGAGGTGACTACAACACTTGATTAAAAGTGATAAATCTAACCATGATTATTTTGGAATTTAAAGAAGAAAAATTGAAAAGTTGACAGAGGAAGCACACAAAAACCTTGTAGAAACACCAAAAGAAAGAATGCAGATTAAACCACAGGAATGACTGGTGTAAATATGTTTCCAGAAGGTTACTGTGCTGTACTATGATTAGGTATTTGTTAACACTTGCACAATGCTGACAGGATGCACGTTTTATTTCTTATGGATTGTAGTATTTGGTGGAATAGTCTCTCTGCCACATAACTACTGTTAAACCTGATTTCCCTAAAATCAAAGCTATGAAAAAGAATTTAAGTATTTGTGCCAGGGCTCTCAGGATCCTGACTATCCTGGGACTCCCTGACCTGCCCAGGGCTCAGGACCCCACATCAGTGAGGCAGCAACAGGGCTGCATCCACTCTCCACAGCCCTGCCCCACCTTGCTCAGCCATGGGCTCCACTGATTTGGGCCGACTTGTGGTCCCACATCCTGACCTGTCCTTGGCCTGGTCCTAGGGGTCCCTGCAGCCTTCATGTTTGGCCCCAGGGAGCTTCCAGACCATATGACACCCTCACCATCTGTACTGTTACTGTTATCAATAAAGATAATTGTTGTTGTTGTTTTTCCCCAAATTCATCTCAGGGAAGTATTCACAGTAAACTTCTGTCTTACTGCATCATATATTGACATAGTACCTGGAGACTCTTGACACTTTCATGTGGCGTTGCTTCTGTTCTTCATTCCTCAGATCAAAAGATCGAGAACTTTAAAATGTCCCCAGAATGCTCCTTTCAAGACTAACAACCCACGGTAAGTAAAAATACTTTTAATAATGTGCAATGCAGCTATATACAGTTACAAGCAAAGACTGAAAACATTACCAGACTTAATTCTTTAATAATATTTTTCACTGGTGGTCTTTGTAATGGTTTCCAGAAAATAAGATAAAAGTAAGTGTACAGGGAATAAAACTTTAGCTTATTAATTTTGATAATTATAGCCAAATGTAATTATGATGAACTATATGCCTATTCTGAGAAAAGCATCTGGAGTACTGAAAGCACTATGTCATCAGGGTGAAAATATAAAGGAAAAAAGAACTAAGGGCATAAAGAAAGTCTGAACATTCATATTGCAGTGTTAGCTTGAATGGCTAAATCAGAGGGTATTTTAGAGGTAAAGAAAATAACATAAATTTATTAACGTAATTTATGTAAGTAGTAGTAGTCCCATTTACATGGATACAAGTCTTTACCGAGCCTAAACAGGAAGTGCGCCATTCCAATAACTACATCCCATAAGATGAAGGGAACACCAGCTTGCACTAGGAAGTCTTTGACACCTTATTTCATGAGTGCTGGTAATGATCTGGTATGCTTGTCCATTTTTTTTTTTTTTTTTTTTCACCTGTCACAGCATACAGATATGCTTATTGTCAGAAATCTATCAACCACTTAGTAGTTTGTTTTTTAAAAATACAAAATTGTCCACCAAAGCCTTCTAAAAATGAACCAGGTTGGATCTGGAGTGCATGAGTTAAATCCTATAAAACCTGCAAATGAACTTGTGCTCTGCTCTTTCTCTGTTCCCTGCTAGGAAATGGGCTCTCATGCATCTATTTTTATAAATACCTTATATAAGCTTCCCAGCTTACTCAGAAGGCTGACAGATCCAGGTGCATTAGAGGAGGGAGAAAGTTTAGGTTGCTATGGGATCCTAGGAAAAAAGCTTACTACTGTGTATATACCAGCAAAGCTCCAGCTCAGATGTGGTCACCCATATGTATGTGGAAGTTAACACTGGAACTGAAACAAACCAACTCATTGTGTACCTCTGCCAGCAGTTTGAGCGCTCTTTGAATATTTTGTTTGATTGTTTTATTTCACATTTTTTAGTTTGCTTTTGGAAAAACATCCTCAGCTGTGTCTTAGAGACTATTCTTAATGACTCTTATCTCTGTAAATAGAAAACCAAAACATATTGATAAAGTCTGTTCTCTTTAGAGCTTCTTGTTAAAGTTATATCTTAACTTGACTTTTTCTTTACTTTTTTTCCAGACTTCACACTAAAAACTCCCCCAGCTGAATTATGCCCCTTCATCACGGAATTCACACCCCACCCCCTCCACTGACGCAAACTTTGGAGAGCAGCTCCACGGAGGATAACCTAAGTGCTGCCTGCAGAGCTAAGTGAGCTGTCCTTGCTTGTTATTGTAACATTGATATACATATCTTCCTTTCCTCATTTGTTATATCCTAATGTCATTAGGACAAGCCTACAGCAATTTTAAAAGCTAGCTGCACAATCTCTTTGACGTCATTTCAGAAAGGTCTCGACTGCAGACCCAACATATACTGTCTGTGATATAGCGTATAAAAATTCATGTCAGTGCTGGCGTACGGGGAGCACTGGAAATGATTCAATTGTCTGGAATGGGCAGATGGCTGCTATCAAACTTTTATTATCACCATCATTATTATTACAGTGGGTTGTGACACATGTTGTACTTTCAGACTGGTGTTAAAGCTTAAGCATTTGAGCAACACTTTCTGAAATTCAAAACTCTCAAATCCTTTCCAGTCTTACTCAAAAAAAGTAGGAGTAAGTTTAAAGCTAATTAGACATATTGCTTCGTTCCACTTCCAACTTTCAGAGTAATTATCTTAAAATTCTTGTTCTCGTGTAAACACAACTGTTAACTATTTTTAATTGCCTTGATTTATTGCAGAACTTAAATTCACTACATGCTGAATGTGCAGCAGGGTGGAAAGAAAATCTGAATTCATTTAAGGGTGCATATGGATTGGATTGTTTGTACCGTGGCCTCTGTTTGAAAAAGCTCACAGTTAACCTAGGCTACTAGGTACTTCCTTCTTGAGGCATCCTCTAAAACTAAGCATACTGAAGAGTACAGGTTTTCTTGATACAGATTTTTTGAACTTGCAACATGAATAGATTTGCTTGGATGTTATGAGTGACATTTTGTTTTCATTTTATAGCTGTTGCCTCCACTGTGTTGAGCATTTGGGTATTTCAACTCTCCCATGATTCTCTTCTGACACATCAGTAGATGGATGAAGCTTTTTCTGGGTCATCCTGGTAGTCACTCAGACTGTATTATGTTGGCTGTCTGTCTCTACTTTGTTACCTGTGTTTGGTTTTGTCTCCACTGCTTACCAGCATGAGGTACATATGAACCACTGCTGTTTGTGCCATTGCCTTTTGTGATTCCTTTTTGCGGTTATATTCATTCAATGAACTGAATAAAGTGGTATTGGCTTTTGGATTCTTTGTTCTGGCCAAGTTTCCTGTTTAAGTTGATGTCCTTTTTGTTTTTTATGCAACTGGCCTATCAGCAGGGGTTGCCTCAGCACAGTTATGACTCAAGAGCATATTCATTTCCATTTCCAGGAGGGTGTATTGTGGTTGGCCAGCATTACTAGGCAGACATCTTTTGTTGTCTGTTCTGCCTTCACCATCACCATCTCCCTCAACTTTATGATTTCTCAGAGAAGACTTAATAGTGTGTGCCTTTTTATTTCTTCCAGACTAGTGTAATCTGCTGTCAGGTACCATGGCTCACTTTTTCAGTATATCCTGTCAGGTATGTAGCCAAAACATGCCTTCATTTTCCTAATCTCATGTTGTTACTGCATGTTCTGAGAGTGGGCTAGTAAATTCCTGTTGACAGCAGCACTTTCTGGAATTGAGACTGAAAAATTGGCCTTGACTCATTTTCAAAAGGTCCAACTAGGATTTCCTGTGGTAGTAGCACTCTTTTTGCTATCAGTCATCATGGTTTCTGCCCTGTTTGCATGCCCTCTACTGGATATTTCAAAGCCTAGGATATGTTTGCTGTCCACACAAGCATACCTCCATTACCATCTCCTATTGAAAGCTCTTTATTTTGATGAGATTTTCTTTTATAACTAAAATCTCAAGTTCTGCACACAGCTCTCCTCTTGCCTAGGAGCAGACTACCTTCAGTATACTCAGCAGAAGCTTCTTCATGAGCTTACAAGTCATTTCAGTGTATGTCTACATTAAAATACAAACAGGACCCGGAGGATTTGCTAAAGCCCAGTGAGCTCATTGGGTAGCTTGCTAGTAGCTCATGTCATGACTCTACCAGAAGATCCTAGTACAGCTCTGGCTGTTCCACAGTCCTGTGGTACTTGGGGACGGGTCCCTCCTTTTCTTCTCTCACCCTTCACTCTTTCAAATATCTGTTCCCATATCTATAGCTATCACTGCTGCACCCTGTGCCATTCATTATCACAAAGGGACATACTAAAGGGCTCAGAAATCCATGGATGGCAGAGAATCTGCATCCTTTACCATCCTCATATAAGCAGTCCATCTTTTGCTGGGGCTTTTCCTCACAGTCTTTTATTTCTGGAGACCTGCCACTGTCCCCCAGATGTCAACAGATGTCTAATGCAAGGGATCTCATTATTTGTCATCTACAGATTGTCAGTGTTTAATCTCTTAATCCACCCCCGGTGCTTATGCAAGAGCCAGTTTGTAGCATGTATATCACCTCTCATTACATAATTTTCTATAGTACCTTCATAATGCCCTGAAGTCCCTTTTTGTGTCAAATTCAGCATCAGAAACCCTGTTACGTACATGAGATTGCTCTTCTAGTTTGGGTCTGATACAAACTGTGTCAAAGACAAAGGGCACTAAAAACACTTTTAATTGCTCTACTTCCTAAATCTGTATCTATTCCAGTTTAGGTAACAGCATGTTGTATCCAGATATGTGTAACAGTAACTGCATGAATCATGAGATCACAGAATAGCTGAGGTTGAAAGGGACTTCTGGAGGTCATCTGGACCAACCCTCAGCTTAAGCAGGGCCACCTAGAGCCAGTTGTCTGGGACCATGTCTAGCTGGCAAACAGAGACATTCAATTTGTATCTGTTGTAGTGAACCTACAGACTCTTCTCATAATCTGTGGAAATTACCCTTAAGTAGCTCTTAGAACTGTTATTAAAATTCAAAGATGATTTGAACTCAAAGGTAGTCACTGAGAATTATGATAGCAAATATTTGAAAAGGTCAGTTGATTGCTGAGATGATACAGTCTAAGGTATATGATAGTGGAAGTAAGAGAGAGAGTGGAGTAAGAGAGAAGTGGCAGATATTACTAATATTATATGATAGTGACATAGCAAACTGTCCTTTTTTGTTGTTCTTTAATTCAACTTTATTTTTAACTACTAAATGTTGAGAATGCTGTAAAAGGGCTAGTTTAGTTTTCCACTGACACTAGAGCCTTGCTACGCTTGTGGAAAAATCCGTTGCAAAGAAGTCTGATTTTGTAGGGGGGGTGGAGGGGAAAATAAGGTAGGTTTAATACCTGACTGACTAGAACTGCTTTACTCTGCATGCAGTTAGAAATGATGCATGCACTTAGAAATGACGCTGAAAAAACTTTTTCCCTAAAGTAGAATTTCCCAGCTATTGATTGCCGTCACTAACAAAAGCTGTGGTCTGTAATGGATCTAGAGGTCAGCTTCCAGTTACATGGATTCTAGGAGCATGAACAGTACCAATCTGAATTCCAAAGAATCAAACAATAACTTTCAGAGATAGTGGCAGTGATAAGGCATTATGTGGCATTGCCCCAGTCACTGCTTATGGACAAAGTGTGTTTTTCAGAAGAGCAGGGTCATTCTGTCTGCAGTTTTTTGGATGGCCTCACCTGCAACCACTGAGCTGAGCTACTAGAAAGTTCATGTGAGGAAGAAAGAATGATTGCCATGAATGTTTTCTTCTGTCATAATTGCTTGTAAAATTACTTATCTTCATACCTGGCTTTTAGCAAAATTGGCTCTGTAATTCTCAGTGGTGCCACAGCTCATCTCCTTCTGTTGTTCAGGGAAACTTACTGTGCCTTAGCCTTGTTTTCCTCTTTGCCTGCAAAGCTTGGTTCTTTAGTGAAGGTCACAGGCATCACAAATCTCAAAATGGGAAGGAGAAAGTATTTTACTCACTATTCCAGATGCTGCTGCTCTAAGAGTATCATTAAATGTTTCTTAAATGTTTCTTATCACACTATATTTAAGTGGAATGGAGTCTCTCAAGAGGTTTGAAATAACCTAATCAGCAAACGAAGGCAAGTTTAGTGAGTCTAAGTCTGTGCTGTTTTCAGTTAGATTCCCTAGCAACCTTGAGCAGTCTGTCCAGGGAGCTGTGTTTGTATTGCCTGAAGTATCTACTCTCATTTGACAGCAGGCAAAGAATATGCTTTGCTGACATCTCTCATATACATTCTCTCATCTTCCCCCAATAATTAACATGAAAGATAGAGGCACAGAGAGATAGAGTCTCATGCATACTCATTTATTCGGTGCTTGAGGTTCAATTAATAGCTTACTAAGATATATATATTCTTTCCTACCCTGAGATATTCAGCCCACCTTCCTTAGATGCCTACCACGACAATTTGCTTCTATAGTTGTGCAAGCATAAGCTGCTTCTCAGACATATATCTGAACATGATTTCAGATGGGGAAAAAAAGAGGCTACAAGGAGATTTGCAATCAAAACCAGTTAACAATGACATGAAACTGTGTAGAAAGAATTGACTTAAAGGGATTAATATGTTCATGCTGAGTTTTTTAATGTTGCTATTGGTCTGCTACACACATCCAGGCTAGTTCAATAAACTTGCCCATTTCTGGGACAACTGTCTTTTGACACATCTCCATATAACGTGAGCAGGATTGGCCAGTTTTCCATGCCCTCTGAGCCACATACCCAAATCTTCTTATGATCAAAACCAAAGGCATCTATTTATTGAGCTACGAGAAGGATCATCTGGGGGAGCCTTTCACAAGCAATAAATGATGCTATTTCCTGAGAGGTTCCCTCACTGCACCCTAGGGCTGTGTCTGGTGTGCAGCTGAGTCCCATGGCAGGCTGACAATGCCTACCTTGGCAGTTCCTTCTGGTGCACTTCCCCTAGTAGCTGGCATCTGGAATGCCAAAATTGTGCTGGTTTTGGTCATGGCAAAGCCATGCTTAGTCTGCTTTTACGTAGTGTCTGGTTTAGCAGCAGTAGATGGCCCTACTAGGAAGAAGACGGCCCAATGAATGGAGAAGAGAAAGATGAAGGAATTCTTTTCTGCAGGGGTCATAACTCTCCTGGGTACATTAGCTCATAGCTTAATCATATCCAATAAGCAGTACCACTGTTCAGGGCTCCTCTATTCCAGCCCTCAGGTGGCAGCCTGTTTTGTGATTCCTCATTCTTTTTTTTTTTTTTTTTTTAATATATATATATGTTTGGGCTTTTCTTATAGAAATCCTGACAGAGTGCTTCTTTCTGAGTGCTCTAAAAAGCTTTGGCACTTGACCTACTTTCTACTTGGGTTTACTTACACACAGCATTTTCTGTAGCTCAGGAGAATGTGTCAGCTGCAGACAAAAAGAAAAAAAGCATTAGCCTCATAAAATCACTGTATGATCTCTGAGATTGGCTGGTGACCATGTTCTAAAAGGGATGACAGTAACAGTCAAGACACGGTCAGTTGTGATAGACAATTAATATTCTCACACTTTTTCATCTAAAGAAAACCATTCCTTTCTGAACAATGAAATAGTGCATACATGGACACAGGTTTAGTAGTACAGAACCAGATGTGTTGTAGGTGAGGAAACATTTTGGGGAAGGGAAGAAGAATGGAGGAAACAATGAGGTGCTCAGGAAGGTGGAAAACACTGTTTTTCTTTAACAAAACAGTAAATGAGTTGGTGTTAGTATGTCATATATATCTAATTTCATAGATATTTAATAAACAGAATTTTGGTACATGCTAGAAATATGCCATAGTGTACTTCTAAAAACAAACAAACAAAAAAACCAAAACCAAACACAAACACAAACACAAAGCAAACAAACAAAAACACAAAAACTGAAAAAAAAACACTCAATAATTAGATTTTAACTTTTCCTGGTTTGCTGGAACTTAGCTGTTGTAATAACTGGTATTTGAAAGAGATAAATGAATGACACCTCCATTGTATCAAAATTATTTTTTATTTGAGATCATTTAGCTGCAGCATGCAAAGAAAAAATGTTCATTAGTTATTGCTCAGTTACAATATAAGAGTCTGGAAAAAAAAAAAAAAAGGAAAAATGTCTGTGACATACTGGGTCTAGATGTAGTTAGATTTTTGGCTGTCTTGGTTTCCTGGTCCTTTGTATTCTACCCACAATACTGTGGCCAGAATAAGCTACTGTAGATGTGAGAAAAAAATGCACATAATCTTGATCTAAAGCACATGTTTCAACCACTCCATCTTTCCTCAGAATTTAGCCAGTGGTAACACATTAAAACACATAAGTCCATTCAGAATAGGGCTGTGTTATGTATGCTGGCCTATTCATTAAAATTCATAAGTAGTAGCACGTTAAATTTGCCTACTACAAGGATTTTTTTTTGTATGGATAGTCCAGACAGGCTCATAAAAGTCACCAATGCTTTATATTCTAGATCCAATTCTACAACAATAAAGCTCCTTAAAATTACATATATTTGGAACTTAACGAAATGCCACAATATAAAGAAAACTGTCAGAGCACTACACTGTATTGTTATACAGCCAGCTTAATCATTCTCTGTAAAGTTAGTATCTGTGTATTGCCTGAATGAAAGCAGTTCTTATATTCCGTGGCTAAAGTTCCAGTAAAAGTGGAACATGATATGCAAATATTTTCTTCTGCATTTTATTTATTTATTTATTTATTTATTTATTTATTTATTTATTTATTAAGAAAGTTAATGAATAAGTATTTAAATTAGGCTAGTAGGGTATATTTTAGACCACCACTAAGCCTTTTAGCTAATCCATCTATTTTGACATTCTTACCTGAGAAGAGGTATTTTTTCTTTATTCATTCTACAAAACACTTAAGTGTGTAACATAAAAATATGTGTAATTCTGCTGATGTGATAACTACTGTGAAAGAGGTCTTAGATCTTGTGGCAGAGAATCACCAGTGACAGCCACAGAGTCAGTCTGAAGGTTGTTTTTTTTTTTTTTTAGTCTTTTGCTTTTTAGAAATGTTGCACAAAGTTCTTACTGGAACAAAATGAAGTAACAAATGAACTTTTCTAAGTAATTATGACAAGGATAGATACAACTTTCCCTGCTAAAATGACAATAGTAAAAATGGATGAATCACTGAATCCTGGAAGAATTTTGACTTTTTTTTTTTTTTTTTTTTTTTTGTTAATCTCACTTAAATTCTCAGCCAAGGTTATTTTGTAAATACATACATAAATACACATGCACACACATGCATATATTTTAGCTTGTATGTGCACGCTATAAATTATACCTTCTGAAGGTGAATTTTCTAACAATCTAGAGACTTTTTAGCAATACCTGTAAACTAGTAAAAGAAGAAAAAATGCTAATCAGTGGTATTCCCATGTGTTTTTGATTTGTATATTTCAATTGTATTTATATTTAAAAGTTCTTTATATTTTCACTTCTACATTTCCTACTTCTTTTCTCCTTTTTATTGATCACCTATATTTTGAACAGTTATTGGGAAAGTGCGTAGAAGTTAGTAAGAATTTTGATCTCTGGGAATCACTGGAAGAGAAGATTTGCAGTATTTTGCACAGCAGTATCAGCTGACACTTGGACACTTAGTGGAAACTTGACAAAGAACACCTCTACTATTTCCATCCTAGGTGAACCATGAAGACAAGTGACTGAGTGTGCTTTTGGGACTTGAATTTCTGTTCTGGAAAAAATGCCTCCCATATGACATAGGGAGTCTCTATCCTCCTTTTTTATTTATTTATTTATTTATTTTTAATATTTTATTATTATTTTTTTCCCCCTACAATAGCAATACTTTGTATGTCGTCTGTGTTTACAAGTTTCCTTGCAATGTTCTTGTATTTGATGCTGCTTTAAATTTGCCAAAGCCCATATCAGTGCAATACAGTGGTAGTACCACAGAGCTTGGTGTGTACCAGCTGCTTGGGTACTTATCCAGCATCTCAGGCAGGCCTGGGGGCTGTGTTCAAGTTCTTCATCTCTTCAGCTACATGAAGAGCCCTATCCAAGTCAATCATTTTCAAGATGATAGCTTTGCATAGGTGGTTGCAAGTGTTTCCAACAGTAGCTGTACCTGGCCTTTCTACCAGATACTTCTTAGGACATGGAATCTGCATGTGACATGTAACATCTCTTGAGCATCTGCAGTTTAATCTTTGACGTTTCAGCGTACTTTATTTTCAGTTATTTTCAGTTAATAAACCTTTGACTCCAGTGGTAAAACACACATTCCATTTAGTCTTATCCTTGTTGGGATTATGGTAACCTCTGGCAGAAGAGCAAGTAAGAAGCTGGGAATGATGACTTCTGTAGCTGTTCCAATGCCCAGTGTTGTACAACAGGTTGAAGTTAGTTTGATGACATCTGTGAGATGCACTTGACAACTCTGCAGTTATCTGCTTTCAAATACAGGTTCAAATAGCTGACTATTCCACTGAGGCAGTCCTAAATGAGACACAGTATACTAGCTTGAGTCAAATTATACTTAAGTCAAATTATACTATTATTTTTGGTAAGACAGGTTACAGAAGAAAAGACCCTTCATTTTTTATAGCTACATAAAACAAAATATTAGATAAACTTAACAAATTTTCCCTAGCTGCATGTTGTTGTTCTGAGTGGTTTAGAAAATAAAGCTGTAGACTATGTGTGGAGATGAACCACAAAGTCTCTTTTTCCCTATTCCTCTACTTTTTACTTCCTGATAAAACTGCTGGATTTTGCAAAAAGCAGTATATTCTATGGGCAAATAGGTAGCTGCATATTTGATTTTGTGTAAACAGAAAATGTTAGAAAAGCCTGGTCTCTCTGTAGTTCTTTTCTTGCCATAATCAGAGAAGATGGCAAGGGAAAGCTCTCTCCCTCCGAGCTTTTTCACCTTGAGAAAATCTGAAGATTTTCCCTTTTCAAAAGTCTTACTTCCTTTCTTCCCTATTGCTACTCTCTGTATTCTCCTGTTTACCGTTCCTTGTTTTATTGCTGCTTGCTTAGACCTTCAATGTGAATGAATCTTTGACCGACCTTCCTCATACCTTTTCTGGTGGTACATAGCTCTGTCAGGTCTGAAGAGGTTTATGGATTTTATCTGTTTACATAGTTCCAACATGAAGATTATTTCATGAAAGTTCTCAAAGCATCCAGAGTGAATGCAGAAGTTCAGTTCCTCCTTCAGGAGTACTTACAATTATTATATTTTGGGAGGACATATTTTTTTTATTATTATTACTATTTTATTATTTTTAGTACCTTTAATTTTTGACTGATCAGGCAGCTTACTGACAGGACCATGGTTTCTGGTGTATACACTAAACCCAGTCTGAAACTGTTACCCTGTCCATCATTTTTTTTTTATTACAGGCAGAAATTTAAATAATATATATATGTTTCAAGTAGGTTGCATAGCTATGCTCTTGCCTTGATTTTCTGCAACGTCTGGGATCCATCAAATTAGTATACAGCTGGTTAGATGTAAAATATGTTTGTGTACTTGGTGACTGAATTTTCTGTTTCTGTGAGTTACTGGTGTTTTACTGTCTCTGTTAAAAAGCAAGAATAAGCAAAATTTTAATATTTTCTATTTGGACTATATGGACAACTTACATAGGTAACTTACATCATGATAAACAATGATGTTTATCATCAACAAAAAATTCTCTCTTATGGAGAAAATGAGGTGATATTTTGTACTCTGATTCATTATGAGAAATAACAAATAGTGTAATGCTTCATAGGTATAAGTAGATAAGCAAGTGCAAATTAAAATTATTCTATTTATCTGTTAATGGAAATAAATTTCATTCATGCTTAGAGGTCTGGCCTCATCTAACATCACTAACATTGAACCACTGTCATGGTTCAATGACAACTTTGAATGTTTTTTTAAATTCAAGGAATAAATTGGAGAGAAAAGTTCATCTCAGAAGTTCTTCTGAACCCAATTATGATTAGGCCATTGGGGATATATGCTTCATTCTGCCTGCCCTCAGTTTGGAAGCAATACATCAACGCTAGTAATGCCAGCTTCCATGACCTCAGTATTCAGTGATGTTTTTCTTATAGTTTTAATATTATTTCAATCCCATAATTTTTTGAAGCACTGATCATAATTTTGGAATAGTTGAGGTTAGCAAAAATGGATTTCCACCAGGGTAATGACTACAGGAAGTGTCTGAAATCCAAGTTGTTCTGAAAACATATAGGGAAGGCTTTCTTACTGTCTTCCTTATAGTGCTGTACACATTGATGGTCTTACCTACAGCAATTCAGGTTTTTCAGTCAGAGGGATAAAAATATCCTCACTGACTATGATACCATATATTCTACTTGTCCCTGTATTCATGAAACAGTCCTGTCTCTCTCACTGCTGGTAGAAAACTTTCACTAATTCTGAGCTTCACAAAACAAAACCTGGCCTTGGTATCATGAACCGTCAAGATAATAACATTGTTTCAGAGCACCATGGTAATGAAGCTTACATGGCTTTGTGATAAGGGATGTGTTGGCCATAATGAAGAGTATGTGTTTTAGGAGAGTCTTAGATGAGCTCCGCAGGCAGAATCTCAACTCCTAAAGTCAGTTTGCTGTGGGATCACATGGCATTTTCAGTGATGTGTTTGTTGACAAATGTGACATAAAGAAATTTAAAAGGAAAAATAAACCACATTTTCTTAAAGCATTTTAGATCACTTTGTGGTCTAACCACATGCTCAAAAACTTCCTGAGCTGGAAAAAGTCCCCACATGACCTACAGTCTTTAAAACTTACCAAAACAAAATGTTTTCTACCACAAAAGCATTCCAATGGTTGTACTCTGGTAGAAAGTAGTTTATCATCATATATTTTAATATAGAAAAATGTTCTGTTTCCTTGTCACCTCTTCTTCTTCTGCATAAAATGTAAATTTGTTATAGCTTGAAATAGATTTTGGCTTATGGAATAACTTTGTATGCACAGCAATAAATCGGGGTGTACAGTAAAACTTTTCAGTTACTTGCCAAATTATCTCCAGTGTCAGCCATCCACAACTGTTTTAGCTGGCATCAATTTCAATAGCATTTAAACTGCACATGCACATTTCTAATATCTCTTTTGTAGAAATAGCAATTTCACTGGAAAACTTTACTCCACTGGGAATTTGGGGAATAATTGACCACCATGTCCAACAGTAATTTCAATTTAACAATCTAATTTATCTGTAATTTCAGTGGGACTTTGAGCAAGAGGATTTATCATTCAGGGTAATATGGGTAAAGATTTCTTTCTGATCTTTCACCTGCATGCTTTATTTTACAAGCTCTTACACTATGCGAGAGTATCAACACTTCCACCATGAAAGACCCCATTGTACATTTTCTGGCTTTTTTTTATATAACCTAGCAGAAAAATTAGAAACAAAAAGTATTGCCCTGTATTTTATCCTCTTCCCTATTATCTATTTTATTGTTGTTGATGTAGTTTTGTTGTTGTTGTTTGTTTGTTTGTTTTGAGACTGCACTTATTTACATTCAAACTAGTATAGAACCACAGAATCATTAAGGTTGGAAAGAACCTCTTGAGATCACCTCATACAACCTCCCTGCTCAAGTAGGGTTAGCTAGGGCCAGGTGACTCATTATTGTGCCCAGTCAGGTTTTCAATATGTCCAAGGGTGGACACTGCACAGCCACTCTGAACAGTGTATTCTAGTGTTTGATCACACTCCCAGTAAAATGTGTTTATTATTTTTATTATTATTTATTTATTATATTTTTTGGATTAAGATGGAATTTCATGTGTTGGTGCTCACTGACTCCTATCCTGTCACTGGGCACTGCTGAGAGAAGTAGTCTGGCCTAATTTTCATTCCTTCCTAACATGGAAGGAACTTCCAAACACACTGATGATCCCCCTCAAGGTTTCTTTCCTCTAGGCTGAGTAGTCTCAGCAGCTCCTATTATGAGAGGTTCTCTATTTCCTTAGCCATCTTTGTGGCTCTTTGCTAGGCTCATTCTAATATGTACATGGCTCTCACGTACTGGGAGGCCCAGCACTGGACACAGTACTCCATACTGGCCTCACCAGTGCTGAGTAGAGAGGAAGGACCTTTTTCCTCAACCTTCTGGCAACACTCTGCCTACTGCAGCTCAGGGTGCTGTTGGCTTTCTTTGTTGCAAGAGCATATTGCTGGCTCATTGTCACCTTGTCCACCACAAGCCCAGGTCATTCTCTGCAAAACTGATTTGCAGCCAGTTGTCCTCTGCATGTACTGGGGTTATTCCTTGCTAGGTGTAGGACTTGGCACTTCCCTATGTTGAATCGCATGAGATTCCTGTTGGCCTGTTTCTCCAGCCTGTCCAGTTCCCTCTGAATAGCAACACAGCCATCTCATGTATCAGTCCACCCTGTTTTGTATTATCTTAAAACTCACTGAGTGTGTGCTCTGTCCCTTTGTCGAAGTAATTAAAGATGTTGAACAGTATTGACACACTATCAAACCCTGGCTTACACTACTAATGACTGGCCTCCAGCTGGACCTTCTGTGTCTCATTACAGTGCTCTGGGCTTGGCTGTTCAGCCAGTTTTCAGTCCACCTCACTGTCATCCTTGTGTCTCTGGGTATGTTATAGAAGAGAAAGCCTTACTAAAGTCAAGCTCAAAAACATCCATTGCCCTTCTGTCATCCATCAAGCTAGTCACCTCATTGTAATAGTCTAGGTCATCAGGTTGGTGAGGCATGATTTCCCATTTGTAAATCCATGCTGACTGCTCCTGGTAGACTTCATGTCTGTAAAGTGTCTGAAAACGATTTCCATGATTATTTGTTCCATCATCTTCACAGGGATGGAGATGAGACCGACTAGCTTGTCCTTCCTTGAATCCTCTTCCGTGTTCTTTAAGACAGGGGAGGCATTTGGTTTCTTCCAGTCCTCAGAAACCTCTCTCAGCTGACATGTACTTTCAAAGACAATTAATCAAGCAACAACATCAGCCACCTCCCTCAGCTCTCATGCATCCTGTCAGGTTCCATGGAGTTGTGAATGCTGATAATTTAAGTATTTCCTAACTTCACCCTCTTCAGCTGAGGGTAAGACTTTCTTGCACCAGAAGTAAATCCATTAAAATCAAGATAGAGCAACATAAAACCATGAGTACTGAGTACTGAGTTTTTTAATTTAATCTAATAAAGCTTTTTGTTGATGTTGCCTTTTTTTTTTTTTTTTTTTTTTCTTTCTATTGGCATGATAATGAAAGTTACTGAGCATCCTAAATTCCTCCAGCAGTCTCTTGGTGTCTGGATTCTTAATGCTGTTTTGCAGGATCAACCTCTCCAGAATGGCTCATGAGTTTTATTGTGTTAACTTGAGAAATGAATCTTGAAGATATGACACAAGTTTTGTTTGTTATTTTAGGCTACTTTATACTTGATCTGATCTTCAAGGTCAGTGTTCTGGTCTATTTTTTGGGATAAACAAATCTGTATCCTTCTTTGACCAGGACATCACATCTTAAAAGTATGTATGACAGAGCTGTAGTTTACATTATATTTATTTCAACAGTTGGTTATAGCCAATAGGAAAATAACATGCTGTTGTACCCTGCCTGAATTTATGACCATGCCTTCATCATTTCTGTAATTCTTTATTGCAGCAATGTCCTGGGAAAGATTTTATCTGACTAAGGTAGGTGATAAATGCAGTGGCCACACCAATGTGAAAAAGTTGTAATGTTACTGTACAATTAGCAGGGTGTGCAAGCTGTTATTTCCCCTCTAATCTACTTCTGTGCTGTTTACCAAGACCCTTCACACTGAACAATATTTTTGACTATTTTAAAATTTGAAAGGTTTTCATAAATATTGACCGGGTTTGCAATTTACATAAAGTAATACAGCACTTTGTTTTCAGAAATTTACCACATGATACAAATGATACTACTTGTTATGCTTCATATAATCTCCAGGTTTGAGCAGGAGAAAGAGTCTTTTTTTAATGGAAAAATTATTTCCATGGTTTAGATCTTATAATAGTTGGATTTCAGATGAAATAGCATCCCTGAAATAAGGTTGGGAATAGCACCCTTGTTGCAGATTGTACGGGCACAGAGTCATCCCTCTGATCACAGGGAAACCTGATGCCATGTACTCATGATCTTCACTTCCCAGTACATGCTTTCTCTCAGTGGCAATTCCAAGAATTGTGCTGTTAGAGTGAGGAACATATCAACAAATGAATTTTTGAGAGAAAACTGTTAATTAGTACTGAAGAAAAGTGAAAAATGTAGTAATTACTTGTGAGTCACGAATGCTGTCTGCCTGAAACAGAGTGCATGAACAGATTAGGAAACATCCCTTGGGTCCACACAACCTCCTGACCTGTCCATGAGAAACAATAGAATTTAATTTTGGACCCAGAGAAATAGACCCTGATATGGAAGGCTTGTTGCAAAAGATGATGTATTTAATAAAGAGATTTTTTATGAAAAGGTTTGAAGATATACGGTTGTGTTAACGCGGGTACATTTATGCCAAGAAGAAATTAATAGGCTCAGACCAAGTGTACAAGACCAAACAGCAAAGTTGTCTAAATGTACCTGCAGCTAATACCAATTAAAAAATGCTGTGTAGTTTTGTGTCATAAAAAAAAAAAAAAAAAAAAAAAAAGGTTACCCAGGCAATTTGCCTATGTCTCAACGTATTTATATTCCATTTTTGTTTGTAATCTTGTTTTGTTTTGTTTTAATTTAAGCTTAATCTTAATCTTAATCTTAATTTTAATCTTAATGTAGACCCAAAACATCTTTTTAGAATCTTGGTCAGCATGTAGAATTTTTGAAAATACCAACATGACAAAAACTCAGCAAATGTTTAAGTATAGTTTTGCATGTAATATAATACTATTTCAATAGTATTATATTATTTACAGTAAACATTTGAAATGAGGTGGTACAAAAAGAATCAAAATGGTGAAGTTCAAACTGTTTTCTTTAGAAAAGAAATTCAGGTGCCAAAACATAAGAAACTGTAATGCTTCCTTCAATTTTTTTTTTTTTTTTTTTTTTTTTTTTTTTTTTTTTTTTTTTTTTTTCCTGTTGGAAATAAGATAAAGTTGGCACATTATTTTACTTTTAGGTATTTCTATTTTGGAAGTTGATCACTTTTATTATTATTATTTTATGATCATTAACATTTGCCCAGGTCTTTGTGCGTGTTTGTTGTTGTTGTTTTATATATGTGTGTTCTGATTGATGAGCTAGAAAAGATAGGAAAAAATCTTTTGATAGAAAGTTTCAGCCTGCATCTGTAGTCTGTTCTTCCTCACTTCTCTTGAATATTTAAAAGAAATTCTGGATATGTTAACAGAAGGTCATTTCTATGGGAGACTCTGCCGGAAAGAGATGGAAAAGTAAATAAAAAGCAGAAAGAAGATAAGAAATGTTAATGTCACCATTTTACTGATGGGGTTATGATAAACACTGAAGTCACAGATTAACCCTGTGACAGAGCCAGTAACTGAACCCTGCGACCAAGTCTCTGGCTTTAGCAAAGTCATATCATCTTTTAATAAGGACTTTTGTCATAAGTGACAGTGAGTCAGAGGTAGTAAAATCTAAATAACTTGCTGTTAATTTCTTTATGATGGCTTACCTTTTACACCCTTAGCATCAGTACTGAAATACACTTATAATCACTATATTGAATAAAGCTGTTGTCTTATCCATGATCTCTTTACCATTTAGTATCACTTATTTCATTATTACAACAACTACATGGTATGGCAATTTTTTTCTCCCCCCCACAAATATTCTTGGTACTGGACTGACAAAAGTAATTAATGAAATGCTGTTCCCTACTTCAGATTGTAAATAGGTTTACCACCCTGCTTCTGAAAGCAACCATTGTAGAGAAGCAATGAGAACTTCCATCTATTATTTATAAACTGCAGGAGGCTAAATAATCTATTACATTATAAACAGCACTCTCACACACAAATATTCATATACAGTGCAAAAGAATTTGTGCTTTGTCTAGAGTAAAATGAAGTCCCAGAGGTAATTGTTGTATTGTGGGAAATCATGTCTCCCGCAGGAAATTTATAGCCATGACTGTTTAAGATAAATGAAAAATATAGTGTTAAATGTTTTTAACAAAAACATTAAATTGTTTCGTATTTTTCATCTGACTTATACTATTGCTAATTTATAGAAGTTATACATTCTGAACAAAGTTTTAGGTCACTTATAAGAACTACCTGAACTAACTCAAATATATTGTTTTGGTCACATTATAAAATGATTTATTGAATATGCATTAAATTTGAATTCATTGCTGGCCTACACTGACTATAATAGGATTTAGATTCATAAAAAAAGAAGAACAACAACAACAAAAAAAAACAACAGTTGGGAATTGCTATGGAAGTTAACTAGAATTTATTTATTTATTTATTTATTTTCCAGGTTATAACTGAGAACAAGAATTGTCCAGAAACAACAGATTATTTGCTTTGAGAATTTTTTTTTTTCTACACCCCTATTTAGGTGTAGCTAAATCCTTTAGGTATGATGTCCAAATAGTATAATGTCTGTCACTACAAATCCTGAGGCATCAGTTCAGGTCTTGTCCTGGACTGGCACTGGCAGCCTCTTTGTATGACCCTGATGTAGTTGGGCTGGAGGCCTGGGAATTGTCCGACATCATAATAGTTATACGGCCCCTTGCATGCTGCTTGCTATAGAAACTGGCATTGGCATGCTTAGTCTTAGTTTTCTCATAGGTTTTGGATTATTTACAATAGAGCTAGGAATCATGATCTGTATAAAACAGGGAAAAAAAAATGAAATCTGTTGGAGTTTCTACTCTTTTTGTTTGGCTTTTTTGTATTTTTATTTTTAATCAGAACAGAGTATGATGATTGTAGTTTTTTGTTTGTTTATTTTTTGTTTTCTGAAAGGACTGGAGTGTGGTTTCCTAACCTGACACTGCTCTGAAAAAAAAAAGCAAGTAATTCATTTTGTCATGTGACTGGAGCCAAAAACACTCTCTTACCTGTCCTTCCCCCTTCTGGCTGTTCCTCCCCTGTCTCTGATAAGGTGGTTTTGGGTGTTTGACAACAGCTGCAAAATTTCCATTTTGCTTTAGTTTCTATGTCAGTAGAATAAGCATAAAAATGGCTTTTTTTTTTTTTTTTTTTCCAAAATAGCTGTGAGCCAAAGTTGATACTTACAAAGCACATTAAGCTCAGTACATGCTCAGTACAAGTCAGATAAAGGCAGGTTAGTGATTTTTTTTTGATTAATTGATCACAGGAACAATTGAAGGTGAAGTTGAAATTTGTCCCTTTAGACTTAAGTAGATTTGAGAGGTTGTAGTAGATTTGTCATCTGACTTTTCCTGCTGACATGAATTTTATCCCTGAGAACAAAAATATTCCAAAAGTAACACTGAAGAGAAATCCTACCATAAACAGAAAAAACAAACAAACAACAACAAAAAAAACAATGTCCCACATGCCCTTTAAACCATTTGTCCCTTTTTCCTCAAGTCTGAATCCACCTTTTCTTAATGTGAGACAACCATTAAAGCACAAAAAACTGAAAACTTTTCCAGTGTTGCAGTTGCCTTTTAAGGGATTCTTAGAGTTAGAGAGAAGCACCAAATTGCTGTTCCAGTGATGAGCCAAAGCTATTGTTCACTGTCTGGGTTTTGGACCAGACAAGGGGCTAGCAAACTTTAACTCCATACTTGTAGAGATTCCTCACAAAATTTTTGTTTGTTTGTTTGTTTTGTTTTGTTTTGTAAGACTTGAGTTTTGAGGAAACCTAGGAAACCTGGGAAATGTAGATGGATGATGCAGACACAGCCGGGTATTTCCCTGCAAAATATGTATCCACCAGCTATACCACCTCTCTACCACCTCTCTTGTTTACTTACACCAATAATTTAAAGATAACCATCGGACATTTTTCAGCAACCCCTCACTGAAACAATTGCATGTTTCATAGTTTCCAAAACCTTCCATGAAAGTCAGCAGATTTATGATTTAAAGAAAAACACCCTATCACATTCAACAGCTTGCAAAAATAAACTTCCTCCCAAATTTGACATTCCCTGATCATGGTGTAAGTTGTTTAAAGAGCAATTACTGCATAAGAACTTTGTATTTGTTCAGTTGAAATTTACTTGCTGTTTCTGTGAAGTTTTCACACTGCCTGTCCATGTACTTCTTTTTGCTCTTGTAGCCCACTAGAGTTATGATTGCACACAACAATAAATACAGCTGCTTCCTAAAAGGTTGTGTTAATCTCAATTAAGATAAAATAATCTACAGCCCTTGAAGATTTATAAACTTCCACAGAAATTAATTATTTATTCTCTAGTACCTCGCCAGGTCTTTTGGGGTTGGACTGTGCTTCTGAGACTCAGCCCTAATCTCAAAGGATGACAGTTCTTCTCACACTCCCTTCTAGTTCTTCAGAAGAGTAACTGTGAGCAGTTCTGGAAAATGGACGTTTTTTGTTGTTGTTGTT
>CM021765.1:68070498-68099462 GCA_011076525.1 Nettapus auritus
CTTTCCTTTCCTTTCCTTTCCTTTCCTTTCCTTTCCTTTCCTTTCCTTTCCTTTCCTTTCCTTTCCTTTCCTTTCCTTTCCTTTTTTCTTCTTTCTCTCCAGGTACTCAACCCAGTCTCCCAGATGGGATCGTCTCCATAACACTCGCATTTTTCACTTGGCCCCTGAAATCAAATGAAAAGGTCTGAGGAAAACTCAGCACTAGACCTAACCCAGTATCTGGTTAAAGATAAGATGTAAAGTTAATTGGGTCTTTACTGTTTTCTGACTCTTCCATATTAAAAAGAGATGTTCTCACTTGTTTTGTATGTGATCTTTGTATACCTAATGCATGCATTTGTCACTTATGATCCCAGTGTTTCCCTGTACCTAAGGGAACTAAGTGCACTTCATTCAAAAAAGTGGTAGCAATGTTTGAACTTGCTCGTATGGACTTGGCTTAAAATAATAGTGTATGCAAAAATGCATTCAGTTGCTCAGCAAATCATAACCATAAAATCCTGCATACACCTTGGAAATATAACCATGGTAAAATCAGGAAGTTGAGAGATGTCTCAGAAAACATATCTGAACTCCTTTTCACTTTTCTCTGAGGTACTCTTAAAATTTAGTTATGTCATAAATGTACTTGGGAATTGGTTTATATGTTTATTGGAAAGTGACACTTCATCAGGACCACAGATTTTGGTTTTTTGTTTGTTTTCTGTGACATATTCCAGCTTCAATAAAATTTTCATCAAGAGAGATTCTATGAGTCTAAGGCAGAATTTGGTGGACTAGTACAGGGTTTGACAGCTAGGGATGCCTGCTCTAGAATAGTCATTAATCCAGAGGTTGCAGAGTTTGTATAAAATGGGATAACTTGTATTAATGTTCCTGGCCTGATCCAACATGAGTGCCCTGGCTACCAATGTGCTAGCCAGTCTGGGATAAGCATATATCTCTTGCTTTCACTGATGTAAACAGGAACAAATAAAAATACATGGTCCATAACTATAATTTAACTGGAAATTAAAAGACTTTGTAACAAAGAGAAGATTAATGTAATAGAAGAGCTTTCCAATACGAATAGTAAAATCCTAATCTGATAAAGACCAAATTCTAATTTAGTTAACATAGAACTTGATCTGCTTTTGAAAGAGATTATGTATGTCTTTGCTTGTAATTGCAGAAAGGGAATGGCATACCCCAGCAGGCCCAGTCCAATCTTGTTTTTAAAAAACGTCTTATATTCTTGTCTTTATTTTGCTGCCAAATGGGGACAGTTTTTGAATTTAAGGTATGATGGAACAATAATACTGTTCCCTTCTTAACTGTATTATATAAACAGCCATAAAATCAGTCTTTGTAAATGCATTGTTTGAGTTGCCCAAATGGCAGCTAAATCATAACACCTAATTTTTGTGCATTTCCATGCATTTGTATTCTTAGTTACGCTTGCATTTCTCGAAGTATTAAAGCCCAGCTACAGGAAAGAAGATGTGACAATGAGCTAATGTCAGAATTAGCCATGTAGGAATCCTATAATGCTTAGAATGTTCTTCATGAGTATGAAAATTCTCTATCTTCTCTTTTCTGCCTTCTTATTCCCAATTTGAATGACCTGCAGAAATTAAAAAAAAAAAAAAGAAAGCATACTTCCATCAGGAAAATTTGTGTAAACTGTGTAAAGCATCACCTTAAGTGTAGTAGACACATTATGTACTCTTTTTTTACTTTGAATTGACAGACAGAATTAAGGACTTGTCATTTATACATTGTGCAACTTTAGAACTTAAAAAATACAATTTGGTGTCATTAAAAACATAAAAAATAATCTGTGAAAAGGTTAAGTCACTGTTTTTCCCAGTTTATATAATTGTTGTCATCAGGCCCCCATAAAATAAAAATAAATAAAAAGAGTATTAGAAAATGTCAGATGGTTTGTTCTCTAATCTCTAAAACCAAAAATGTCCTAAGAAAAGAGTTGTGTGAGAACTAGATAGATTGTTGTGATATAGATGGAGTACTTGTTTTCAAGCTAACACAGGAAAACATGCAGATTTATGATTATTTAATCTAAAATAGTTACAGGTACATCTTATCTGACAAGTGGTTTGTCATTAACATTCTGTAAAAACAAACAGTTTTAGCACCTAAAATGCCAACAGAATGACATTTATCTGATAAGATGTACCAACAAACATTTATAGTAATGGTTACTGGATAAGGTGAATTGAGGTCTTTAACAAAATAACATTACTATTAGTGAACTCTCATTCTTTCTATCACCTTTGAAAACATAGTGATATTCTTCTGACAGGATAAAAAAGAGTCCATTCCTTCTCAAATGATTTATGGGAGGTCAGTTTTAGTAATGTGTCCTAGTTGTATCATTTTTAGCTGACAAAAGAAAAATGTAGGATTTTACCAAGTCTTAATATAACTTAGTTATGACCATAAAATAACACAGCCCTGGGATTGATTCCCCCCCTTCACAATGCTTTTAACTTTTCTCAGTCCTGCAGCAAAGCTCTGATCTGTTTACTGCTAAACCCCAGAGGTTTGAATTTGATTGTAATTTTAAAAAGTTTTATAATTTCTCTTCTGCAATTCTAAGATAGAGGCTGTGAACAGGATTTGCAGTTCTTAAATTTGACCATCCAAAAGTTAGGTCTCAGTCTAAGCTTGTTGTCCATCCTTCCAACTTCATCAAGAGACCAAAGAGAGAAAAAAAAAACTCTGTTTCCTAACTGTTTCCATAGGCTGTTTCCTAACATTTAAATGGATATTTCCAGTCCTAATATTTCCTATTCCTAACACTGAAATGGACATTGGCTTTAATGAAAGCAGAATCTGACCATCATGGCTGTTGCTTTGTGTGTCCTGCTACATGAGCTGTTTGAATACTTTCTGCCTATTGGATCTCTGCAAAGTCCAAGATTTAAACTGGCAATTCTGAGAATGCTCATGGACAGATGAAGGGATGGGTTTACTAAGAATCTTGTTTCCCTAGGACTCTTTAACCTTCAGCAGTTACTTCTAGTTTTTAACCAAATTTCGGATGCCTATTTCAAAAGTACTTGAAACATATTTCCTTTCTCATCCTCTGTACCTTAAAAGAGAGAGTGGGTAAGTGAAGCGAGAGGTATCCCTAAGAAGAAAAGGTGGTTTTCACTACCAGTAATAACCAGTGGTCATACTGGTAAGAGACAAAACAGAAAGATTTTTTTTTTTTTTTTCTTTTTGAGTAGCAGTTTATTTTATTATTATTATTATTATTATTAAATGTTGCAAAATCCTTCATACTGAACTGAGGAAATGGGTGTACTTGAGAGAAAGGGCCATCAAGGCAGGATCACTGAGGCACCATGTCTGGGGCTTGGAGACCTATGCTCAGTTTTCATCTCTGAAAGAGCTTTCTTGTCTCTGTGTGAGCAATTTGCTTTTCTTTGGCTTGCTTCTAGACTTAGAAAATTAGACTACTCCTGAACAGAATCATTGAAGAACTTCATTAATCTTTGTGGGGTGCTCAGACATGGCACATTAAGCAGCTGGATAAATGACTGACAGCCAAGGATAGGGAACTCATTTAATTGCTTTCTTTAAGTTTAGGTGTTTGTGTTGCTTTTTGACCTTTTATGTGAGATGACACAAAGATACTTGTTTTCTCCATTAACAATGTGACTGCAAAATACAAATTTGTCTATGGCAGAACCACAAGAACAGAAAAACAAAAAGGACCTTTTTTTTTTCTGTTTTAATTTGCTTTACATGAAAGAATTAATATTGTTTACATGAAGATTTGAAAAATATTGTCTAGAGGCAAAATAGGAAGAAAGCTGAGAATAATACTGTCAAGATAACCTTTTCTGGGATGTGATCCCTCTCAGAAACAAAATTCACACTGAGATGTAGTAACACATGAATTTCCTCATATGATGACTGAGCCAGATTTTAATTGCCTGCTTACAAAGATTTGCATTGAACTAGAACCGATCTTAGTATCATTTTCCTTTCAAGGAAATCTACCATGCATATTTTCTTCACTGAGTGCCTACTACGTTTTTGTATTTTTGTCATATGCTAGTATCTGATTTGTTCAAATACATACTCTGGTGTTAAACAGAAAAATAAAAACAAAAAACCTCTGGACTTTAGACCTAAATATGCTTCTGATGTAGGTCCTACACTTTTTAAAAAGCATACAGTAATAAAAAGTAAATAAATCAGAAGTACCTGGAGTGCCAGTTCCTGACGTTAATTACCACAGAGCAATTGCGACAGTTTAGAACTGAAACAACATTTTCGTGCTAAATTTTAACAGCAGCACTACAGTGAGTGTTACATTGAAACACTGACAATGTAATTCCTGAGGTAAGTGACAGGTATATTTCAACCATCTGGGCTTTTGCCCCTTTCAATATTTGTTTGCCAGTTCATTCTCCTACCTATAATCTAGAGGTTTATGGCAAAATAAACTTATTAATCCTAACAACCATATTTTCATTTGGAAGCCAAGCCAACTGTCAATAAATATCAAAAGAACTACTTGTTTTTCAGAGGATCTGTTCAAAGAGAAGGTTCATGCATCACACAATTGCTGGAGTAAAAATTCTTTATTGAGGTTCTTCATTGATGCTATCACTTATGAACCTTCCAGGTCTCCTCAGACATTGGGTAGTTGAAGACTTAAAATGCCATCTCTTCAGGTTTTTTGTTTGCTTGTACAAAGAGTCTTTTCAAACTTGACAAAAGTTGGATGATGTCAATGAATGTGCAAATATGCCTGATGCTATGGAACTAGTCCAAAGGCCATTAAACTCAACTGCAATCTTTCCACTGACTTGTGTGTATTCTGCCTCACTTCCTTGGGGTGAAAAAATACTGTCAGTGTGAGTCACATGAGTATATTTTGTCCCTCAAATGATTCAAATTAATTAAATTCTTGAGACAACTCATAAGATCAAAATAGTAATCAATATCACAGAATCACAGAATCACAGAACTGTAGGGTTTGGAAGGGACCTCAAAAGATCATCGGGTCCAACCCCCCTGCCAAAGCACGTTCCTCAGAGCAGGCTGCCCAGGTAGGCATCCAGATGGGCCTTGGATATCTCCGGAGAAGGAGACTCCACAACCTCTCTAGGCAGCCTGTTCCAATGCTCCGTCACCCTCACTGTGAAGTTCTTTCACATTTCTTTCGCATGTTGGTGTGGAACTTCCTGTGCTCTGTCTTGCAGCCATTGCCCCTTGTCCTATCCCTACAAACCACTGAGAAGAGTTTAGCTACATCCTTCTGTCTCCCACCCCTCAGATATTTATACACATTGATAAGATCCCCTCTCAGTCTTCTCTTCTCCAGGCTGAACAGACCCAGGTCTCTCAGCCTTTCTTCATAGGGAAGATGCTCCAGGCCCTGTATCATCTTTGTGGCCCTCCACTGGACTCTTTCCAGGAGATCCCTGTCTTTTTTGTACCAGGGAACCCAGAACTGGACACACTACTCCAGGTGAGGCCTAACCAGGGCAGAGTAGAGGGGGAGGATCACCTCCCTTAACCTACTGCCCACGCTCCTTTTTTATGCACGCCAGGATCCCTTTAGCGCTCTTGGCCACAAGGGCACAGTGCTGGCGCATGGTCAACCTGTCATCCACCAGGTCCCCCAGGTCCTTGTCCTCAGAGCTCCTCTCCAGCAGGTCATCCCCCAGCCTGTTCTGATACTTCTGGTTGTTCCTTCTCACGTGCAGGACTCTACACTTGCTCTTGTTAAATCTCATTTGGTTTCTTCCTGCCCATCTCTCCAGCTGATCCAGCTCTTGCTGAATGGCAGCACAGCCTTCTGGCATGTCAGCCATTCCTCCCAGCTTTGTGTCATCAGCATACTTGCTGAAGGCAGACACTATTCACTCATCAAGGTTGTTGATGAAGATGTTGAACAAGATTGGACCCAGCACTGACCCCTGGGGAACACCACTAGTCACAGGCCTCCAGCCAGACTCTGCTCCACCGATCACCACCCTCTGAGCTCAGCCAGTCAGCCAGTTCTCAACCCACCTCACCCTCCACTCATCTATCCCACACTTTCTCAGCTTTGCTAGTAGGATGTCATGGGAGACAGTATCGAAAGCCTTGCTAAAGTCAAGGTAGATGACATCCACCGCTCTCCCCCCATCTACCCAGCTGGCGATGCCATCATAGAAGGCAATGAGGTTGGTCAAGCACGACTTCCCCTTGGTGAATCCATGCTGACTACTCCTCATAACTTTCTTCTCTTCCAATTGCTTGGAGATGGCATCCAGAACAAACTGTTCCAACACCTTTCCAGGGACAGAGGTTAAGACTGACTGTCCTGTAGTTTCCCAGATCCTCCTTCCTGCCCTTCTTGAAGACCGGAGTGACATTGGCTATCCTCCAGTCTTCAGGTACCTCACCTGTTCTCCAGGACCTTCCAAAGATGATAGAGAATGGTTTGGCGATCACATCTACCAGCTCCCTTAGCACACGTGGATGCATCCCATCGGGACCCATGGATTTGTGTGTGTTGAGCCCACTCAGACGCTCCCAAATCACTCTCATATCCACCAGGAGGGAGCCCTCCATTTCCCAGACCCTTTGTCCTATTGCCAGGGGCGAGGAGTCCTGGGGGAGTGTCCTTGAAGCAAAGACTGACGCAAAGAAAGCATTCAGTATCTCCGCCTTCTTGGCGTCTTCCGTGACCAGGACACCCCCCTCATTCAGCAAGGGACCCACATTATTCCTAGTCTTCCTTTTGCTGTTTACTTATTTGAAAAAAAAACTTTCTTATTATCCTTTATCTCTTTTGCAAGCCTCATCTCCAGGTGGGCTTTAGCCTTCCCCGTTGCGTCCCTGCAGGCCCTGACAACACATCTATACTCCTCCCAAGAGGACAGACCCTTTTTCCACATTTCATAGACCTTCCTCTTCCTTTTGATCTTGTCAATGAGCTCCTTGCTCATCCACGCGGGTTTCCTGCCCCTCTTCCCCAATTTCCTATTCTTCAGGATGCACCAATCCTGAGCATGGAAGAAGTGCTGCTTAAATGTAGCCCAGCTCTCACAAGCACCCTTGCCTTCTAGCAACCTAGCCCATGACATACTCCCAAGCAGGTCCCGGAAGAGGTCAAAGTTGGCTCTTCAAAAGTCCAGGATAGCAATCCTGCTTTTAGCCTTACTTCCTCCACCTAGTTCCATCTGGAACTCTACCATCTCATGGTTGCCTCATCCCAAGCTGCCCCCAACCTTCACATCCCTAACAAGGCCATCCCTGTTGGTAAGAACAAGGTCCAGGAGCACCCCTCGCCTCGTCGGCTCCTCCACCACCTGCGTCAGAAAATTGTCCTCAACGCATTGTAGGAACCGTTTGGACTGCGCGTACCTGGCCGAGTTGCTTACCCAGCAGATGTCTGGGTAATTGAAGTCCCCCATGAGGACCAGTGCTCATGATTGTGAGGCTACTAGCAACTGCTCACAGAAGGCCTCATCGACGACCTCCTCCTGATCTGGTGACCTGTAGTACACCCCCACCACCGTGTCTCCCATACCAGCCCACCCTTTAATTCTTACCCACAAGCTCTCCACTTGTCCTTCACCCTCCCCCAGGTGGAGCTGGGTACACTCTAATTGCTCCCTCACATAAAGGGCAACCCCACCCCCTTGCTTCCTCAGCCTGTCTTTCCTAAAGAGGACATAGCCCTCCATGACAGCGTTCCAGTCATGAGAGCTGTCCCATCACGTCTCAGTGATTGCAACAAGATCGTGGCCCTGCGACCGAACACAGATCTCGAGCTCATCCTGTCTATTTCCCATGTTCCGCACATTGGTGTACAGGCACTTTAGGGAAACAGCAGGTGCAGTTACCCCTGGGGGGATGCAAGAGGAAGATACCAGATGGGGGATCGGGAATGCTACCTTCTCTGAGGAGCCCTCAGACAATCCTATGGGAGAGTTCAGAAGTTTTTCCCTGTCTTCAACAGTGACAATAGTGATGACTTCCTCCAGCCCTTCTGTGTCACCTTTAGCTCCCCTCCCTTCCCCCATCAAACCTAATTTAAAGCCCTGGTAATCAGCCCAGAGAGCTTGCTCTCCAACACACTTGCGCCCCACTTGCTCAGTTGGTGTCTGTCTGCAGCCCACATACCTGGCCTCTCAAAGGACAGCCCAAGATCAAAATACTCAAATCCCTGATCCAGACACCACCCCCTCAGCCAGTCATTTACCTGTCCCGTTTTGTTCCTTCTATCTGCATCCCAGTCACCCAGCGGGAGGACAGAGGAGAACACTACCTGCACCCCCGATCCCCCCAGCAACCTCCCCAGAGATGCAAAGTCCTTTTTAATATTTCTCATTTTTCTAATAGAAGCTTCCTGGGATCCAACCTGAATGACTATGAGAGGATAGTAGTCCTCCAGTTTAATGAGCCTTCCTAATGTCTCTGACACGTGCCCCAGGAAGACAGCACACTTCTCCGGCTAGGTTTTCTGGGCGGCAAATAGGAGCCTCAGTGCCCCTCAGCAAGGAGTCCCCGATCACCAGGACTCTCTGCTCTTTTTTTGTGGCACAGGTTACAAAGCGGTGCTCCATCCGTCCCTGATCCTTATGTTTTGCACTTCCCCCAGTCTTGACTCCCTTCTCGGGGTTGCTTCCCTGGTTCAGACTACTATCCAGACCCTCAGCCTCTTCCGCAACCTCCCTGAGAGCCTCAAATCTATTTCCCAGGGACACCGTGGAGATAGGTGGCGCTGTGGGTGTCAGGGGCAGACGTCTCTTTCTGAAGCAAGGGTCCAGCCACTTGCCTCTTGTGGACAGTCTATCCCTCTGTTCTGCATGTGTTCAACGGGGCAGCCTATACCCCTTGTCAGGACAAGGACAATATGAGAGTGACAAGGACAATATGAGAGTGAAGAATCTGCAATGAATGTTATCATTACCACTACATAGTTCACAGCTTACATTTATCTTTTCAATGTTGTGGTGTTTTATGATCAGGAAGTAACATTTTTATTTTGGGAATATCCTGCTTATTTGTGTTTGTGCAGTGTACATTTTTATAATATTTACATACCAATGGAATTTCTAATACTTAGTTTAAGATGAAAAGGTATATCTCTACATTTTAAGCAGTTTTTGTGCAGAAGGAAAACCTATGATTTTGCAAAAAAATATATATAAAATTTAAGGCACTAGAATTACAAACATAACATTGAAGTATGTGGTCTGATTTTAAAAAATACTCAGTCCTTTCAATACTAAGATAACTATCTAAATATTTGTGTTTGGTTGAATGCACCTTTAAAAAAGGACTTTTTTTTTTTTTTTTTTTTTTTTTTTTTTTTTTTTTTTCATGAGGTTTAAGTATCTTGGCAAGTAATTGTTTTGGATTTGACAAGACATAGATTTTATGTTCCATTTATTTACAGCATTTCTAGGTGCCAGACCCTACTCTTGCAGAAATGAAAGTTGATTCTCTTTAGTGCTAGCAATGCAAGTACTTACCTACATCTAAACCTCTTGTTCAAAATTTTTATCTGCTAATGTTTATAAACTACCTAATGCAAGATGAAAAAATTCAACATGGAACATCACCCACAGTCTTAATGCAGTGAAAGTGAAGTTTGACTTGCGTTTTCACACACTACTTCAGAATGGCCTCTTAGACAGACCCTACTTACCTTGCTTCTCAGGTATTCCAAATCATTGTCATTAAGCTGACTCCTGTTGCCCTCTTACACATCTTCTGCAGTCAAACTGCAGCATGCAACAGAATCCCCAGACTTGCTTGGGTGTAGGTGCTTTACACAAGAATAGTATGACATGCACTCCAGCATAGGCGGCACAAGTTTCCAGGATTAGTTGGGCAACTCTGCATTCTGCCCAAGTTCTCCACTGCCGCACAGTTCATACACGCTACACTGACACTTCCTGGCTGCCATGTAGATCTGTCTGTCAAAGCGTGCCATCTGAAAAGTATGAGCACAACATCCAATAATAATAGTCTATGATGTTCAACAGCAGTTCCATGTCTAGTTATAAACACTTTGCAGCAAAACAGAAAAGTACCTTCTGTTTTCAGACTTAAATATATATATTTATTTATTTATTTATTTTGTCCACAAACTCATGCTTCTTTAATCTTCCTAGGATTTTTCTTGGTCTGTTTTTCTGGAGTTTATTTGATTTATGGTCTTATTAATTTTCCAAGAACTTTTGCTAGTAGCATGATTTGCCTGTGTTTTTCCAACAGGAAATGAGATCAAGAGTGGTGCATGATGCCAATTTTCAAAATATTATTGCCAGCAGATAAATGTTTCTTGGAGAACTGTTGGGTTTTGCCACCTGTGTTCTCAGCCCTGAAGATAGTTTTCTGTGAATACCTGGGCAAATCTGTTCACTGCACTCCACCTCAGTTTTCTTATGTTTAAAATGGGCATAACAATAACCCAGCGTAGAAAAACACAGTCAGAAGTACAAATAGACTGATGATAGAAGTGAAAGCTATTATATCTAAGAAAAATCTTGAAGCCTTGTACCTTTTGATGTCCTGTTCATGATTCTCCAGAGGTTTTTTTTGTTGTTTGTTTGTTTGTTTGTTTGTTTTAAATAAATATACAAACTGAATTTGACAGAATCCCTTTGCTTCACTTTTCATTGGGACAACATCTAAAGATGTTAGGCAGAGTTTGTCAGCTAGAGTTTTCTTATGTGCATGCTGAGCAAAAACTATTATGCCATTATTGCTGAAGTCCCACGAGGGTTAAGTCATTTTTTACTGTAGTCTGTGAGAATGTCCTCTCTGATATTTGCTGAATTTGATGGGTCAGATTGGTTGTACAAGAAAAGAAGAAAAAAGGCAACAAAAGCACAGACTTAAATACCACATTACTTGATGGAAATTTGTTTCCAAAATGTTTTCAGTGTTCCCAGGGTCACCCTTGTTACAGAACAGCAGTTGCTTCTTCCAATTGGCTCTAGGATAGTATAATACTTCACCTTGCACTTCACCTATAATACGTCACCTTGCACTAAGATAATGCTAGAAAAAAATCATGTTTCTTTACTAAAACATCTCTACTGTGATTATTATTTTTACTGATAGCGTAAGGTTATCCTTTAAGAATAAATACCAATCTCCTGATACAGGTAAAAGGCCAGAGTCATGTCCTGTCTCCTGATGTGTGTGTCTTGAGATATTCACAAATGCAGGAGGAATGCAAAGATGGTTATCACACAATACAGCTATGGCACAGTTTGAAGCTTTGGAAACATTAAGAAATTGACAGTGGTCTCACAGAAACCAGATAGAGTTGTTAGCAAACCCTTCAACAGCAGTCTACTGGCTTTATTAAGGAAAAACTAAAACACATTAATTAGAAGCATCTGTACACTTAAAACAAGAAAAAAAAAAAAAAAAGTTTGAATGAGAGATAGAACCTAATGGGAAGATTTGGTCTGAAATATATATAATATGATATATATAAATATATATGATGTTGAACAAATATATTAGAATCTGAAATATAATCCAAAACAGCTTTGATTGAGGTTCTGAAAGTGAGGACAATAAAGCATATCTTGTAGTCTGAATTAAAAATTGATAGCTGTTTGAGGGTTTGGCACTAAGCTATCCAACAACTGAGTTTAGAGCAGATGGTGAAGGCATTATAACTCTCAATGTACTAGTAGTAATATTTAAAAAATTGGAATAAATAATCTTAGAAAGAATGTTAAATTGATACTTTTTCTTCCTGACTCCATTAGCAAAAAGAAAAATGAATGCAAGTGCTGATCTTTCCATCTACCACTTTAGGATGATCAACAAGCTTTTCTTGTCTCTGCTGGATTGACTCACAAAATATTTTTTTAGAACAGGTTATTTTGATTGTACTTTCTGCATATAAAACTTCCTTCTGTAAAATATATGTCTATTTGTGTTCATAGTTTATTATACTCTTATTGTTGTTCTTAGTTGGCCTAAAATATTTACGGGGTGAAAAGAAGAGGGAATTTGTTTTAGTACCATATTCTCTGTGTCATTTGACACAGTATTAGGGAAGAGCGATTTAGGCATGAAAGCTGTACATGGTAGGCCTGAGATAATGTGATGTTTTTATATCTACAGGGAGGAAGCAGTGGAAAATCCTTGGAGCCCTATATAAACAAAATCAGGATTTTGATGGCAATATATGGTAATTCACATTTGCTCTCCAGACTTAATTTCTTTCTCCTGTAAGTTTTGGAAGAAAGCTATGCAGGTAGTATTATTTTCTTCCGTACCAAAAGATCCCAAAACACCTTATCAAAGCATACCTATATAGCAAAACAAATACACCTCTGTATGGGTTGCAGCATAAGCCATGCAGATAACCAGTGCAGAGTTGGTTGTCTGGGTTGTACATGCTCATGTAACCACTAGAGTTAAGAGTTAAGAGTTAAACAGCATAACAGAAAAATAAATTGAGCTTTTTTTTTTTTTTTTTTTACACAGCTGTTTTTAGGGAGTTACACCATTATAAAATTGAATAACATTTGTGAATTATGAATTATGGAATAAAAAAAAATTGTATCTAAGGAGTTAGTATTTTAAGGGTTACCTTAACCATTAAATTAGAAAAAAAAAAAATATTGGGGAAAAAAAAAAAAGTAGTTGACTAATATTTAATAGGAAGGAAAGATGGTGCCATAGGTTTTTTAATATGGAACAAAACCTATTAAGCTCCTCATGACATGATGACATGGAGGCAATTCCAAATTATATGAACAGAATTTTCTTGATTTACTGGCAATGTTTCTTTCATGTTACAACTTGTGGCCACCAGGATGTTTTAGAGCCCAAACAACATTCAAGTAGTCCCACCCTCAAGATTTTCTAGCCTGCTTTTCATTGCAGTTACTTAGAATTCCATGCCTAGTCAAATATAAAAAACAAAACAAACAAACAAAAAAACAGTAACTTGCCCTTTTCTTAATAGTTCAACAGCATTGTCTTTCTGGAAAACATGCTCTTATAATGTAGTGCTACATTAAATGAAAATAGCCAACATAATCATATTTTTAATATGAATCATATCTCTTTTTAAGAATCTGCTAAAGAACAGTACATGTTAATTCATTTTGGTCTCCATGACGCACGCAAGATAGGGCAGGGTTGACCAGCTGCAGTTAACCTACTGCTAAACTCAGCCAATAGATTGCTCCATACTCCAAGCAGACATTTCTCTTTTAGGCTAATGGAACTCTTGTAGACCATATCGCTTCCCAAGAGAAAACACCAGCACATTTGGAAGCTGGAAGGACTCAGCAACAGAAACAAGGTGCCAGCAGCATCAGCAGCAGTTTATTAATAAAAATTCATGAACAGAACAGCAGTTGCATTTTGCTTTAGATTATTATTATTATTATTTTAAATCTTCACTTTTTCTTCTGTAACATTTCTTTTTCTTGTAGCAATTTACCTCTGGGTGAGAGGAGAGACAGAATCTTTTGTGGTTAGCTGTACGGTTGCTGTTTGTCAATCATAAAATGGGAGAGTGCACTGCATTTATGTAAATAATCATTATTTGATTGTGACACATTAACGTGTCACAGATGATAATTGTTATGCTTTAGGCATGTTCGAGTCTGAAATAAGGAAAATATTATACTTCAAGAGCGTAGAATAAATTTGATTTGAATTTTATACCATAAGTAGCTCTACTAATGTCAGTGAATTCATATTTGTTTATGTCACTATAAGAAAATAGTAATGCTCATTAAATCTGCTCTAGAGGATGAATGACAATGAACATACCTAGGCTTCTATAATAGACTTTGAATTAGAATTGTTTCCAGTTCCTGGAAACATTATTTTCTCTTGGGATTTGTATATCTGTTTCTGTCCAGTCAATGGTACAGAGAGTTATTTATGAAATGGTAATTAATGCCACTGTTTTTATACCTTATGTAAATGTGACCTGAACCCTAGAGAGACAAGTTACGTAGAAAGGACATAAAAGACAAAGAAAACTGGGGAATTGTATGTCTTGCCTTATTGCTGTTTTCCAGAAGCAGTGGCAGGGGGTTGAATCTCTTATCTTACCATGGCTTCCAGAAAAATATTATAAAATTATATAAAGTCTCTCCCTTCTAGTTTGGTCCAAAGTCTACCTTCCACTGATAATTCATATATTTCTCCCTGGTGAGAAATTATGTTAAGAGTTTATTCTAATGACAAGAAGACAAGCATGAAGAGAAATAAGATATCAGAACAGGAATACTGCTTGCAAAAGTATTTGGGGAAGGTAAAGCACCTAAGAAAAGCTCAGCACAAAATGGGAACTCTTGCCATATTGTATTTCACGTTGGGTTGTAGGAAGAACTCAGATATGTGGGTTCTGCTAAGCAGTGACTACACTGTGACTACCAGTGTCATTTGCAAGCTACTTTGCCTTAGTGATACTCTGCTGTTGATGTTGAGGGGAGGAGTGGGGAAATAGCTAGTTTCTATTATAGTCCAATTGAAAGGGAATGGCAAACAACACTCTCTCTCACATTCCATTGGCTGTGCAAAAGCACTGGCTTTTAATAACATCTTCTTAAGATTATTTACGTAGTCTATTTGCCATTATCTGTATCAGTTCATGCCCTTTGTGTGTTTTAGATAACATTGTTGTGTTTCCTTTGACTTAACATTTAGAGCTCTGTGAACTTGCCAATAGTCAGAGTAATTCTGGGCTCCCTCTGCAGATCCTTTCCAAAAGCTGTTTATTAAGCAGCTATTAATTACTATAGTTTGTAAATTCAGCTGTCACACTGGAGGTCTCTGTAGCTACACTGGTAGGTTCTCTTTGCCTGTGCTCCTTCTGCGTAAATTTATATCTGGTATTTACATCCTGAGAAATCTTTCCAGAAGTGAAAGGGAAGAACTCAGGCAAAGCTCAGTGTCCTTCCAGAGCAATTCTGGCAGACTGTGCAATAGCCAAATCTGAAAATCCCTAAAGCTTGAGATTGTTCAATGTTCAATTCTGTGAGTTAGAATTGTCTTTCCCTAACAACTAGGCCACCCACATCAGTTGCAATCAGATCCAAAAGTCTTCTGCTTGCTGTATGGGTCTCCAGCCAATTTCCATGCAGGATCTGTGAAGCTCCATTAAATACAGTATTTGGAGCTGCACCCTGTGCAACAGTAATGCCCTGAGCAGCATCCTGTGCTAAGGAGTATGATGGTCATGGGGCACAATCTGAAGCAAATATACATATATATATATATATGTATATATATATACAAAGGCTCAAGAAGATACCATCTAATCCCAAGCAAACACTTGGCAAAAATGAAAAATAAATATGAATGTTGTCTGGATTGCTAATGACATGTGATTAAAAAATAAAAAGAGGCTTTCATTATTCAGGATGTAAACTACTACTGTTCCACTTGCCTGCCTAAAAGTAAATATCAAAGGTGTATGCAGCAAAGACAGATAACAGTCGTTTTCAGAGTACTGATTTTTATGAGCCATCATGATGGCCTTTTCCCTCATTGCTGACTTCCCAGTCATTTGGGAGTTCAGGCCTTGGTGCAGGGCCTGAACTTGGAATTTGATGGTCAAATCTTAACTGTGAGACTATGGAACTTTTACTTGTGATGACAGTGAAGCACATGGCATTTTATTTGCTTGTTCGTTTTCCATTTCTAGTGTTTTTAAAAAATATTTAAGGCTCTGTAGCTTAGACTTTAAATTGTATTTACAAGACAGCCTGCCTCTACCAGAAGAAAAACAATTGTAGATACAAAAATTCCTCCTGAGAAAGGCTTCCAAGAAATGAAAAAAAGGAGGAACAAATGATACATTCCAGCATCTGTTCAAAAGTGTTACTTTTGTACAAACATACAGCTGATCCATAGATGTATTTTCCCAAATCAATGCTGTGATAATTTACCTCATAATAAAACTGTAGCTATAGATGCAGAGCTTCAGAACTCTTTTTGAACACTCAAGGTGTTTAATATTTCCTATAAGCAGGGTGGGGTTTGAGCTGACCATATCAGTAATTTAAAAAAGAAACAGAGATATGTAAATCTAAGTCTTTTCTGCCAAGGTCACTTGGCAGAAGATTACATTTCACCAGTGACCTCTTTCCACAGTTCTCACTGGTTGCATTTATATTCTTTCAATAACTGTGAAGTCCTTGTCCCCATCATCAAGGCTCTTCAGTTATTTCTTTGCCTACATCTCTGCTATCCCTTCCTCTTACCTCCTGTTTTTCATTCCTCAGGCTCCTTGAGCTCATTGCTCATTCTCTGGTTTTCCCACTCTGTTTTGCAGTTTCACATTTTCTCCCACTTTCTGTGCAACAACCCTGCCTCCCTCTTCAAAGTTTGCAACAAAAGTCCATCCTGTCCTGTACTCAATGTCAATGGGGTCTTTCAACAAATGAAATGATGATCCTCTACCCAGAATAAATTTGAAGAGCTTGATAGAGGAGACAACTCTGTGTTTTTTATGTGTTGTGAAATCCCAACTACATTTTCAGCTCTTCAACCTTAAAAATAAATAGTACAAAGAACTAGGGTAAAACATGGTATGGTGTTGCATGCTCTTGATTTCATCAAGTGCTCTGAATGTGAATATTCTGAAAGGTAGGAGAAGCTGAGATACTTTCTAAACCTTTGGGATAATGGAAAGCTGGAACGGTATTCAGTTGTGTATTTCAGGACAAAGTTCACATTTACTCACTTATCGACATCTGTTTCATCCATCCATTCAGCAGATAAGACTGTCATCTAAATCAGTAGCTCCTAAGCTTAAGATATTTCCTATCATATTTCTGGAACAAAAACAATCATTTGTTTCAAACTGGAGCTGTAAAATAAATATATATGCATACTTGTCTATATATATGAACATGGCACAAAGATACATGCTAAGAGTCAGTCATACAGTGGAGTAAGACTAGGGGTGCAATGTGAGAGCCCTGGAATGATTACGCTATGCTTATTAATGAATTTTAACAGCCACAAAATGTAATTACTTCTCTAGAAGATGCTGTTTATTCATTGGGCAATTCAAAAATCAACCTGTAAGTAAATTGACAAATAAATGCTTGACTTCTGAAATATCTGGAAGATTTACATTTTGAAGAATACTTATACAACTTTATGTCCAAACTTTCCCTTATCAGAGTACTATCTTAAAAGATCTTCGACCTTTGTATGCGACGGTCCTTTCTCCAGAGGCTCATAAGACTCCACCTTGCACTTCATTGGTTCCTGTCACCATTCTCTGGCTCCATAAAGTTAATATACTTTTCCAAATTGTAGTTAATAGGATATAACTGACTCTCTGCCATGATAGTTAAGTCAGTGACCATTCCATCTCTACCTGTCCCTTCTGCTGCTGCCTTTCCTGAACATTCACATAAGCCTCACATTTCTTTCTTTTAGAAAATGGTATGTCTTGCAAAATCACTTATGCTAGTCTCCAGTTATCGTAGCTTCATTTTAAATATATTTTCCTTTTTATCCCATTCTACTCCACTTTGAAAGAGGTTTTTTGAAGTTCCCTTTTCAACATTTAGCACTGAATAATTTATAGCCTATATCTATCTGAAGTTGGTATATACATTTCAAAATGTCTTATAGCTTTAACAGTATTTATGTACACATCGCTTAAAACAACTTTTTGTTATCCTAAACAATTCAAGATTTTTCTGTTTTATTTTAAAGTACACTATTTCCTTGCTCCTTCAGAAGGACTTTATCTGTACCTGTTACAGTTTCAGATAATATTTACTGAACCTGGGAGATACTACTATGTTGATACTAATATGTTTAGCTAGTAAATTCCAACTTTTCTTCACCTAGTCTTCAGCTTATTTAATTTTCTCCCACTATGGTTCCCAGCCATCTATCCATCGCGATCTTCTTACTGACCCATTCCTGATTTGATTAGCTTCCAAATTTACATCCTAACATCCAGGTAGATGCATGTATGCATACATGTTCTCCTCAGTTATAATCCTTGCCTTTACCTCTCTATTTCAGTTTTCATTCTTCTCTATTTATATCAAGTTTAGCTTAGCAACCAAATGAGGCTGTGAGCTCCAACAAAGCAGTTGCCAAAGATCCAGAGAATTCAGGTGAGGTGAATAAAGATTCAGCAGCAGCAGTGCATTGGTGTGCCCCTGGCTGGAAAATATCTAGTGGAGACTGAGTCTTTAAAAAGCCGATTTGGCAAAAGCTTTAGAACTTGCCTGAACTTTGAAAAATTTTGAATTTAACCTCATTAAATTTGTTTAATTTTTAGTGGATGAAAAAAAAAACTATGTAAAGAGCTATTTTCTCTCAGCATAACAGTTTCTACTTCCTAAGCATAATAATATTCTCTCTTTCTTGGAAAAAGGTAAGTAAATCATTCTTAAAAAGAGTAATAAATCTTATTTTTTTCTGTTCTAATTTTTAGGGATGATTGAACTATTTTGACTGAAACCTTACATCTTTCCATTTAGCTAAAAAACAGCAAAATTAATCTAAGCCAAAAAATAACCTAGAAGTTTTCAATGGAAAGAGTTAGTTGTAACTAACCTGAAATAGACCATTTCTAAGGGATAGCCTAGAGGTCAACAGCCATACCCAGAGAGTCTATATGTATTGGAAGATAATCCTTGCAACTGATTGGACTTAATGGGAGACCAGCTCAAAACAATATGGGGGTGGTTTCTGAGGAAATTGAGAGCAGACCTCTAGAACTCCTTGAAAAAGGATGTGTGTGGGGGAAATCTGTGTATCAAGGGAAGCATGCATATGTTTTCAGAAGACTTTTAAATCTCATCAGATTCAGGAAATAATTTGAGGTGGAATTATCAGATAGAAGGATACTTAGTGGAAGTATACAATATTTCCCTACTGTTTTTTGTTTGCTTGTTTCCTACGGTTTTGCTGTTTCCCACATAATTCAGGGTTAGATGGACATTTAGTTATATATATATGACTATTCTTATATTTTTTTCCCCAAGTGCAGTATTGAGAATGCTTCTCTTACATCAGAAATGACAGTCTTTCATATTTAATGATAACATTATCTTGATAATGGCAACAGCATTGTTGAGTCAGTTGGGACCTTGGTACTCCTATGGTAAAGGACAGATCCTGTTGGTATTCTTCAGGAAGAAGGAAAAAATAATCCGTGGATAGTCATATTGGTCCTCCTTTCCTCTCATGCCTTGCTTTGTGTACAGTCTCTGGGGATTTCTTCAGGGAAGCCATGAAGATGTGTGTTTAAATGTGTTCTTTTTGACAGATGTGTAGATAGGTTTCTATATGATTTTCCCCTAATTGTTGACCTGTTGAAATTCCTCTGGAACTTGAGGCAGACATCCAGGAGACAAAACTCCTGGAAAAGCTGTTTTTCTGTTATCAGTTTTCCTGGGATCTATTCCATATTCTGAGGTGAGCTTGCTTTGAGCTCTTAGTTTGACCTAAACTTGATGCATTTTTATTACATATAATATGTGAAATGAACTAAAAAAAATCTAGAAATTGAAGTTTCATTAGGTGAGCTTTCACATGGGTGGCTTAAAAGTAAAAAAATAAATAAAATAAAAAATACCAGCCTAGAAGACATCACAGTCTATGTGGCTAAGTGCAAGGTAAAAGATGGATGTGATAAGTATGTGTCAATGTGATACCTGCTTCAATTCAAAGTGCATGGTGGAGAACCTGATGCACATGTGGGCAAAGATCTCATCCAAACGAGGATAGATATCAAGCTGGGAGATGGCACACAAAACAAACAAACACTATTATTTTACAGTTCTGTTCTTAAACAACAACAACAAAACTATACATTTTTATAGTTTCATTTTACTTTCTTATTGTATTGATTTTCTTTTGATATGTTTCCAATTTCTTCATATTTTCTGTTTATTAAAAATGTGAATAAGTGGCTTTAAATTGTGCTGAACTGAAAATAAGTTTTAAAATAAGTCATTCAGGTTGAATAAATTACAATACAATACAGACAGACAACCTAAAATAAGTCTGTTACAAAGTGGTGACTCATCCAGAGTGTAGAGTGCTAAATTAATTTTAATAAATTGTACAGAAGTATCTATTTGAAACAGAATTTCCTTTGAAAGTGCATTGAAGTTATCAGCATTTCTAAGGAGATTTAGATATTCGTAAATTTTTAATCTAAGCATGCACACTGTAAACATTAAGAATGATCACTGTGCCTTTTTCTGAAAATATCTTTCAGTATATTTAAAAGAAAAATCATCTTCAAAGCTTCTGCAGGTACAGTTATGTAAAAGAAATGGTAAAAAAGATGTAAAACATTAAAAAAGAAAAAAAAAAGCCAGAAGCCAGTCTTGAGCATTTCAGAAGACTGTTTTCTTTCTTCTGCTCCACAAAACAAAGATTTTGTTCACTGTTCTCCAGTAAACTGATGCCAATTCTAGTACTGTTTTTTGAAGCCTATGCATTAATGGCAGCTCTGCCTGCTGTAAGGCAGTGTGCAGCTGGTTGACACGGGGAGCCAAGCTTTACTGGAGGGACCCAGCAGTTTATTGAGAGCAATACCTGTGCTTTTGAAATAGCTCTAGTTCTCACTGAGTAATAACGATGTAAGCTGCTTCCAGGATATCCGATTTCCAATTTTATGCTAACAGTGTATGCCAGTCTGGAATCTGTGCAACAGTGTCAATGCCTTTTACATCCTGCTCTTTTCTCAGCTGGAAAAGAGAGCACTGGGTTACTGGAAAAAGCAAAATGTATTTTTAAGCTAGAGAAGAGTCAAGTTATTTGAATAGAGTAGAAACTAGAAATGAGCTTTTAAATAACTATTTAATGATTACCTTCTGAACAAGGAATAAGGAGACTTCAGAGTACTCAGTTAAATAAGGTGCTATACTGCTTCCTTCTTGGAAGGACAGCATTAATCACTGGCTAAATATCACAAATCTCACCAGTAAGATGTGCTCTAATGTGATTAGCTTGAAAATTTGCTTATATGAAAAGGAGCATGATAAAATATGGTCCACATGCTAAGATCAGAAATATTCTTAGAGGAAGGGTAAATCAAACTAATGGGTAGATAAGCCCCTAGCAAATTCCTGATAGGGAGTTTAAAAAACAGAGGTGCAATTTATTATTATTATTATTATTTTCCTTTGAATATCAGTATACTTACACATTTCAGGAAGGTATGGTCTTCATTATGAAAATTAAACATGAGTTCAGGTCAGGACTGAATAGGTTCTACAGTCTAGTGGTAGTGGCTACAAGTTTTCATTTTGACCTATTACAGAAAAAGGTTGGAAACACAAATCAAAGTTGTGGGTTTATTGATGTTGCTTGTCTGCTTCTTGGGCAACATATTTCATTTTGTGCTCCTGGATTAGTATTTGCATTAGCTCAAGGGGCTCTTCCTAAGCATAGTTTTAATGTCATCTATTAGCTTAGTTAAAATGAACCAAAGAACTAAAATATTTCTTATGGATATTCAATTTTTTTTGCCTTTTCTCCACCTGTATGCATGTTATACGCATCTAGTTTGAGTTCACCTTACAGCAGTAGAACACACTTTTCACCTGATACTTTCTGCAAATTAGTTGAAATGTTGGAGGAGTAAGATATTCAAGACAAGTTCAGTGTTTTTGAACTTATGCAAATGAGCATCTGTAACAGTGACATTGAGATTGCTATAGTCATTTAAATAGTTTTTCCTTTGTCTTCAAAAATTTCATGCAAGTCTCTGGCTAGTACTGATTTATCCAAAGTATTTTGAATATATTGATCTTTTAATACCAAGTATCAGATTTTATTTATTTTTATAGGCAATCTTCAGATGAAATACCCCATAGGTATTTGGGGGTTTGTGTGGTGGTGTGCTTTTTCTTCCCTTTTCCCTTAATTCCCTACTGAAATTCTTCTTCAGGACACTGTTCATAACCAAACTAAATAACTTCTTGTTCTTAATTCCTTTCAGATATATTGGCTTTTGTTTGTTTGTTTTTCAGAATTGATCTGTATCTTTCTTAAAATATTCAGCTCTTGGATTCACATAGAAAAATTCTCAAAATGATGTGCAGATATGAATGTTGATAAAAAACTTATTTTCTATGTTGCTTACTTCTATTTAAAATACACTTAACATAAGATATAGCTAAAGATTTCCAGACTTTACTGATTACATTCAGTTCTAGGGTAGTAGAAATAAGATGTATGACCACTTCCAAAGAAGTAGTGAATGCTAACATGTTACTATGTTACTTTACTCCTAGTTGTTCATTACAGGTCTCTTTGCTTGGAAGAAATCCAAATGCTACCTAACTTTCTTTTTAGGTATCATTCACTCAGAAAAACAGACCTTAACATAAACAATGGTCATTGCTAGCCTGACACAGGAATGCATTTCCAACACCTAGGTTATAGTGCAAGGTTATAGTCCTAAACTGAAACTTGCTTGTTTCTATGTGGTTATATTCTTTTCAGTATTAATTTATCCTCCTTTTTGACGTGCCCGGGACTGCAAAAGAGAAGTCTGCTGTCTGCCTGTAAATATCAGGCACTTACAGATTCTTCAAGCAAGAAAGATATTACAGGAATGCAAATTATAATAATTATTGCTGGTATAATAATACACTACAACATGCTCCTTTTGAAGGGTTGTGGTGATTCAGAGTAGTGGGAAGAATGAATCAAAATGCTTTTCTTCCTTTTATTCAAACTCGCCTTGAATTTTACTATGAATTTTACTCACAACTCATTGCTCACTATGGAAGGCATGTACTATCACTTCTTATGTATAAACTAAGTACAGTATAAGCTTATGCTGCTCTGTTTGGTTCTTCCACGATCAAATTGTCTGTTCTTCCAAAATCAAGTTGTCAATTTATGTTTACATCATTAGAGTTTACAGCAGAAATAGCCAAATATAAAAGATCTTGGGTTATTCACACTTACCACCAATTGCATCTATTGATGATTAAATATTTTAGCAAGTAACATGAATTTACAAATCTGCAAATCAATGTAGCCAAAATAATCCTCATAAAGGAATTTCAGTGTAACTGAATACAGTTCTAAACACTTCACTTGTGAATAATTTTGCAGCAAGAAATGTTGTCCAGAATAACCACAGTTCTTGAGTCTCCAGAATTTATATAAAACATAGAATATATTTAAATTTGATAATTATTATCATTTTTAAAATAAGTAGTATAATATCTAACTCCCTTGGAAAGGAGATATTGCTTGTGGCTTACCTGATCTTTATAGGAAAATTCACCAGGCTCCTGACACTGCTTGACCACAGCAGCATCTTTTGTGATTTACTGGGCTGTCTGCAAGTGTCTCTCTTTCTAGCAAAGAATAGTTATCTGTCAAAGATGGTTGTAATAAAGCTAATTTGTCATTGTTATTGAACTTCTCAGGTAAACTGACTCGATTCCAAATATTTAGGAAAGTTTTAGGGAGCTCATCTATCACTTGTCTATTAAATTTAATTAATGGCTGCAGCTCACTTCAAATAATTCATTTTAGTGTACTTTCTTTTTCCCTGTAGAGTTAGACATTTTCCCTTTTCTGGTGATCAGAGACTAATTTTCATTTTGACATTGTGTGCAAGTTACAATTTCTAAAATATGTTCAAAAATAATAAAATCTATTGCTTTGCCCTGTTGGAACAAATTTTAGAAAATATATTTCTTTGCATACATTTAATCTTGGTCACAGAATCCTAGAATGGAATCGGTTTGAAAGGGACCTTAAAGATCATCTCATTCCAAACCCCCTGCCACAGACAGGGATGCCACCCATTACACCAGGTTGCCCAAAGCCCCACCCTTCCTGGCCTTGAACACCTCCTGGGATGGGACATCCACAGCTTCTCAGGGCAATCTGATCCTGTGCCTCACCACCCTATGAGTGAAGAATTTCCTCCTAACCTCTAATTTAAATTGCCCCTCTTTTAGTTTAAAACCATCCTCCTTTGTCATATCATCACCTGACTGAGTGTGGTGGTTTTACTTGGGTGGGTGGCCAAGCTTCACCACAACCGCTCTCTCACTCCCCCTTCTCAAAGATGAATGAGGAGAAAATATGATGAAAAGGTCTCAAGGGTTGAGATAAGGATGGGGAAGTCACTCAACAATTATCATGATGGGCAAAACAGACTCAGCATAGGGAGATAGTAAGATTTATTGCCTATTGCTAACAAGCTAAAGAAGTGAGAAAGGAAAGAAAACAAAAGCACCTTCCCCAGATCTGCTCTCTTCCACCTCCTCCCCAGAAGCGGTGCAGGGGAACGGGGGTTATGGTCAGTCTATGGCACTTCTTCTATGCTGCTCCTTCTTGGTCACTCTCTTCCCCTGTGCTGTGAGGTCCCTCCCACAAGATGCAGTGCTTGCTGAACTGATCTGGTATGGGCTGCCCACAGGCAGCAGCTCTTCAAGAACTGCTCCATATACAGGTCAGTACCAAGGGGTCCATCCCTCGGGAGCAAACTGGTCCAACCTGGGTCCCCCACGGGCAGCAGCTCCTGCCAGGTCACCTGCTCCTGCATGGTCTCCTCTCCACGGGCTACAGTTCTGGCCCAGAATCTGCACCAGCGGGGGTCTTCCACAGGCCAGAGCCTCCACCAGTGCAGGCCCACCTGCTCCACCATGGTCAACTCCATGGGCTGCTGGGGGACAGCCTGCTCCACCAGGGGTGTCACCACAGGCTGCAGGGGACTTCTGCTCCAGTGCCTGGAGCACCTCTCCCCATCCTTCTGCACTGGCCTTGAGGCCTGCAAGTCCGCTTTTCACTCCTCTCACAGTCCCAGCTGCTACGGGGCACAGCATTTTTTTTTTGTTTCCCCTGTCTTAAATATGCCCTCACAGAGGCATAAACAACATCACTTACTGGCTTGCCTCTGGTCAGCGGCGGGGCCCTTACCTAACATGGGGCAGCTTCTAGATTCTTCTCACAGAAGCCACCTGTATGGCCCCTGCTACAAAAACCTTGTCAAGTAAACACACTACACTGAGCAAAAAGTTGCTCTCCATCTTTTTTATGAGTCCCCTTTAAGTAATGAAAAGCTGCAACGTGGCTGAATATCCTCAGCCCTGTCAGCCTGTCTTCGTAGGAGAGGTTCTTCAGCCCTCTGATCGTGGTCTTCCTCTGAAGCCACTCCAACAGGTACACTTCTTTCTGGTGCTGGGGGCCCCAGACCTGGATGTAATACTCTAAGTGGGTCACCACAAGTGCAGAGTAGAGGGGGGACAATCTCCTCACCTGACCTGCTGGCCGCTCCTCTTTTGATATTCGTGTTAAAACTTGATTTCAGTAATGTGCAGAAGGTATTCAGCTTGTCCATAAAATTCTGGGTTCTACAGAAGATACTGTGTTCTGTGTTTGCCTCAACTACCTAGAAAATATTATTTGTATTACTATTTTTGCTTAACTCACAGTAAGGCCATCCACTTTGGGGTAAAAGTCTGCTATTTTTATTTTAAGCAATACATTAGTAAACAGGGCAATTTTTTTTTTTTCTTTTTTTTTTTCACAGATTTGTCATTTTTAATGTATGTCAAATAATATGATAGTTAAATTTCAGATGTGGTAGTTGATTTATCTGAAGTAAGAATATTGATAGTGTAGTCTATATTGTGCTGATTCCAGTACAGTTGTTTTGGAACTAGAAGGGAGATGTATGGAAATCTTTGCAGCAGTACCCTTCCCATGACAAGTATCAGAGTAGTGTTGTGTTTGTTTTGCAGGTGGTATTAACGTAGTAGAAAAAGTGGCAATTTCCTTCTATTCACTATAATCTTTTGGTGTTTTTTTTTTTTTGTTTTTTTTTTTTAATTGCAGCAGGTGAACGAGATGAGAAATAATGTGTAACAGTGAGGGTTTGTTTGAAATAAGCAACAGTTACAGAAAAGTTATGGATTGTATTATTAGTTTGGTCTTTTTCCTTTCTGTGGTCATGCTTCAGGAGGGGCTTTGTTAAGTAGAGGCTTTTGTTAGCTAAGAGAGGTTATTTTTTTTTTTTTTTTTTTTTTTTTTTTTCTCTCTAAGTACTTTATGAAAAGGAATTAAGGTAGCTATTCCTTTCAGAGTTGAATATGCTTAAAATGTTATGTTAATAATTAGTATTGTTACCAAAGTAAAGCCACTTTGCACCTCCTGAGGATGATCAGGACATAGCACAGTTTCTTTGACCTATTTACTTTTAAGCTTTCTTTATGCTAGGCCAGCAGTGTGTATTTAATAACCTCTGATATTTGGAAGGCAATGAACTTTATGATTCAAGCCTTTCACTTGTCTAACCTGCATGCTTCTGAAGACTTCTCCATTTCTTGAGAATTACTATGGTTTTCTGTCATAGACACAAGGCTGCCAAAATGCAATACACAATTCTGAAAATTTCAAACATAATGACATTTAATTAGGATTAGAAAAGATTTAAATAAAGCAGTAAGGTCATAGTATGTATCTCTCTACTAGGCTTTTTTTTTTTTTTTTTTTTTTCTTGATTCTCTTATTTCTCCTGTTGTCTAGATTCTTTAGTTGAGCAAATCGTTGGGCTCTGGGCCTGAAACATCTCCTTTAGACTGGACAGTTATTTAAGTTTAAAGACTTGGCACAGCATTATTAACTGTTCTAGGCTTTTCCCCTCTCTCAGGGATGCAAATACATCAAGGAAGCTTGCAACTTCCTACAATTTTGTAGCTTAATAGATGCATCCTCCAAGCATCGTACTTGATGAAACATGTTGTGTCTGATCCTAAAACAGATGTCTGTTTCTTGAGGCAAATGAAAATCTGGTGCTACTTATTCTAGTTTAGAAGCTGTTAGGTTTATCCAATTTCATTGCTGCATGCTTCAGATTTGCTTGCAGTAACATAGTACAATTTTATAGTCATTTACAGAAAATGAAATTAATTTTGTCTTAGAAATTATTTGGGATATTAGTAAACTTGTCTGCGATTTCAGTTTAAAGGATTGAACTTCTGTTTCTCTTAGCTGATTAAAATTTTTTGCCAGTAAATTAGTTAGGAAAACCAGTTTCACTAAATATGATAAAACCTTACACCTGACTTAAAACCAGTTTTAAATTAATGACTCATACATGAGAATTATTTATTTTGACAAAGTTATTTGCCAAAGATTCGATGGCAAACATACCAGAAAACTGAGACAATGACATGATGCAAAACCAACAAGAAATAATCATACTGAACACAGGGTTCGGTTCATCTGCGCCAGAGAAATTCAGTAGCTCACTAAACCTTGATTTTTGAAAGCAGCTGTTGCAGCGTTCTCTTGATCAGCTTCTAGATGGTCTGTAACATCACTTAAAATTCCTTATAAAATGCACCTTTCGTAGTATTGGTATAGATTCACTATCTATACATTTTTTGAGCCTTTTATGAATTGTACTTGACTGTTGGCATGTACAGCATCATGTACCAAAGAACTTAATTTTAACTTCTGAATGTAAATTTTGAACTCGGGGATGTGGCTGCCAGGATCAAAGGTAATTTTATTTTCTGTGGGGAGTTTGGTATTCCTTTGTAGACTCTGTCCATAGATTCTGCATTATTTTATTATAACTCTTAGGTACAGTTACAGTTGTGTATAAACTATGGTAAATTAAAGAAGCAAAAATTTTATTATTCTTTTTTTTTTAATACAAAGAACAAAAGGAAAGTTTTCCACAGCTGTCTTCGGACCCCTTCCAGCCTCTGTGCTCAGAAACTCATGTATTACTCAAAGAAATTATAACCCCACTATGTCTGTGCCTATTGGATCACATTTATAATAAAATTGTCTTACACATCAGGTAATAATATAAAAAAAATATTCCATAAGCAGGTTTCTTGAGTAGAAGTTTGTCCTATTGGGCTTCAAGATGTTGATCAGGTATGATCCAGGGAAAAGGCAAAATAGATATTAGGATACTGACAAGTTTAGATTTTTTTATATGTGTGTATATGCTTGGATATATATATTTTACACAAGGTAGAACACATAATATCAGATACTACAAGTAACAATGGTATAAGAATAAGTATTTGAGTAATGATTTACAAACCATAAAGACTGCACAGAGGACATGTCTGGTCAGCTGGATTCTCTTCCAGGGTACAAAGTATCACTTACCAATATGTCTAGTAAAACTGACCCTTCTAACTCTTGCCTGCAGTTAATCCATCTGTTTCCTAAATTTGGGGGTAAGGTAGCTGTGTTTCACTGTGGCAGAAATATGGCAAAGCTATAGAGTGCCTGAATCCCCAGTGAAAAATAAGCCCTTAGTTCAAGCCGAAATTGACTGTGCTCTATACCAGAACATCAGCTGCACTGTGATGCTGTTCATGCTTCAGTTTTAATGAACCCTACAGGAATAGAATCTTCAAAATCCTTCTCCTTGCTCTTCAGTCAGTCTAAATCACAACAGAATTCTGCAACCTGTTCTTAAAGAGCCCTCATTCCTTTTTGGTAAACTGGTCCCATGAGTCACTGTGCTTGCTGTTCAAAAATTTTATCCTCATGTCAATGCTCAGCTGCTCTCTTGAGCAGTTTTAAGAATTTAAAATAATTACTTCTTGCCCACTACAAAAGAAAGGAGAAAACATTATTTTTCCTACTTTTTTTCCTACTTTTTTTTTTTTTTTTGAGTATATTTGAAGGGTAGCTCTTCTCAAACATCTTTCAAATACTTTGGTCACTGGACCCTTCCTTGGAGGCCATGTCTTCATCCATTTTCACAGTGGCAATGACAACTTTACTTGTTTTTTAGTGTCTGTCTGTGCTATTAACTCACAGGTGCATAAAAACTTTTTCAGGAAAGATTCATGGCTGAGTTTATGTGACTTACTGGTGTCAATAATCCAGCCTGCAAAGCAACTTTACTGGAGAAAACAGAGTAAGTCTATAAAAGCTATATGAGTAGAGATGCTCAGTTTCTCTGTGCTGCATAATCCTTTCTCAAATACAGTAAC